>VUYV01000035.1:5029161-5173930 GCA_008711295.1 Anarhynchus alexandrinus | reverse complement strand
AAAAATCAGCTTTTTGAAAAGGTTTTTTAAAATTTTATTTTTTTGGAACTTTCAGGGATAAAAAAAACAAACCCTTTTTTTTTTTTTTCTAAAACTAAATAAGGCAAAGGAAATCTGCACTCTAATACTGCAAAGCCTGTAAGAGGAGCGCGGCCAGGCTGGAAGGGAGCGCCCATCCATCGCGTCTGCCGGGAGGCAGGTCAGCACCTGTGCGAGAGGAGACCAGGATGCATGCTCCAACGTGAATTTTGAAGACAACCAGGCAGTTGCTGAAGGCCAGTGAGCACTCACACTGCAGACCTTGGTAAAGAGCCCCGGATGTCAGATAATGCATTTCTCATTTTTGCAGGAGCACTGCAAGATGAAGAGTAGTTTTGTGACCGACCCGCTCCCACCCCGCCTGTCCACCCGCATCCCTGCAGTGCCACTTTGGTCCAGGGCTGCATCCCTCCAGCCATGGCATGACCCCCCAGCGTCCCACCAAGCAGCATCCTCTTCATGGGGTGGCCCTGAAAGGCTGGTGATGATTTTGCATTTCCTGGTCCTAAAACACCTCAAGATTCACCAGCTGGACTTAATCCTTGTGGTAAATTGTCCACAGCACCAACACAAGTTTTATTCTCCAGCCTGGGCCGCCCCAACTCTCCTACAGCTTCCCGATTTAAATCCTTCAGATCTTCATGGAAAGGTCTGGAGAGAGACATTTCCCTGCAGAGCGATACCATGCTTTGGGACGACACGACCAAACTGAATTTTACATCCAAACAAACCACGATACACCCGCAGCCTGCGTTTGAGCCCAGAGACATAACCGTCTCATAAACAGCTGAAGAACCACGAAGGAGGAATGAGGAGGGCTTGGAGAGCTGTCAGACATACGGATACACGGAGCGTGTGTTTTGAGAATATACAAAACCACCTTGAGAGACCTTCAGCCATTTCCTGACCTTCCCTTTTCTAATATTTCTCAGAGACTTGGTGTATATTTCTCAGGAATTCTATTGTCCAAAAAACCTTGAGAAAAATGATGAAGCTTTGGTCTGCCACGGAGCGTGCCTGAACATCCTTCCAGAGGAAGTCAACTGCCCATCCTACTGCTCCCAAACGGCTACAGGAGAAAACACATCCCACGCAAGAGATTAGCAACCCCTCAGCTGACTTTACATCAGTTTGCAACATCTAGTTCTGCCTTTACCAAAAATAACCGCAAATCGAGATGTCTGGCTGGCTGAAGTGCTGTGGGATCTTGGACCACGCCACAGATACTTATTTAGCATGTTATGGGAGTCGAGAGAAATACTTCTTGCTGTCAAACACTGGACGTGTTGTTTCACCCTGTGAATTCCAGCGTCCTGAAAATGGGGAAGGGAAAACACGAGTGGATAAAGTGGGAACAGCCCCCCAAAATGGGCTGTCAAGGAGCACCTGAGCTATGACATGCAGAAGCAAATCACTGTCCCAGAAGCTGCACGTCCCCTGCATCCACAGGGACACCGGCTGCTTCCGCGCTCAGGCAACTTCCATCAGGGCATGGGGTCAAATTATCTACAGATGGGTAAAACGCAAAAATACTGGGGTCTTTCACAAAGAATAACACAATTTTCAACCAAGACATCTGGATGGGAGATATACTTTGGGATCCCAGCTGGCTCAGCCCAGCCTGAAGCTGCTGCTGAACGGGGTTGTCAGAAATGACATTCCCTTCTTTGACCTCATCCAGCACTGAAGGTGGTCATGTCAGTGTAGCTTAAATTTCCTGTCCTGTTTTTCAGTTGGTGGTAATGAACACGCACATTTTACATGCACACAATGAGCAAATAATCTTTGCTAATTATGGTGATTCATGCCTCCTACTCTAAAGGCAGGTTTACAATTTCTGGGATCTGGAAAGATAATGATATAAATAAAACTATTTAAAATAGCAAATTGTATTTGTAGGAGTTTTCAAACCATCGTAAACATTATGCAAGCCATTTGAAACTGGTTTGCACAGGGTATCCACCAAATATTTGAAGGCCAGCTCAGTCCACACTAAACCCAAAAAAGCAATGTCTAATAACTCATCCTGCAGAGAATTTAAGTGGGAGATCATCGCATTTGTCCCAAATGCAAGAAAAATGGGATGTTTCACTATCTATAAAGTTCACAAATGCAAAACTCAAAGGAATTTTTCATTTTTATACCATGCATAATAAAAAAGCCCGTTCTGACATGACTGGGATAGAAACAGGATATAAGAAAGTATTGATTTACACAAATAAAAACGTATGTTCCATTATTGTATAATAACAAATTCCAGAAAGAGCAAAGCCTTACAGTTCAAGGTATGAGGTTAAAAATCTGGATGAGTTTTTGTGCAGGAAAACAGACCACCTCGCATTTGCAGAGTGCATGAAACATCACCTTGTCTTCCAAAATAACAGCTCAATCCCCGTTTCTGTAGGCGCAGCACAAGAACAGACAGACATCGCCGGAGCCGCCCCGGGATGCCTCGCCACAGTAAGAGATCGGTTCCAGGATACGCCTGGTGGATGCTTCTATCTAAAGAACTTATGTATTTAGCTAAAAACAGAGACAGGATAGCAGATTACATAGATGAATTGGCGGATAAAGCCCAACAAAAATGACGTATGGTATCAGTGAGTAAAATTAATAGACAATATAAAAATGACACATCTTGAGTGGAGGAAATTATTCAACTTTTACCATTCTTCCTCCAGTTTAAGTCACTGTAATCTAACTGAAAAACAGAGAAGGGTCATTCAAATGAATAAATCATGCCAGAAAATGATTCAGCTTCCCTCCTTTTTTCTTTTTTTTTTTTTTTTTCCTTTTAATTGAAGTCCCTAAGACTCAGCCCTTGGGAAGCCCACACCACCACGTATTGCCCTGGCCGGGCTTTTTCCCTTTCAAAAGGGAAAAAGTTATCTCTTCTTTCATCTTGTAACTTGAAAATCTGAGAGGGGAAGCGGTGGGAAAGCAGCGCACCATACAAAGGCACCCATCATATTTCCAGGTCAATTTTTTTGCTTGGCTGCTAATGAAGGCAGCGGATTGAAGACACTGTGGTATTTGTTTTGCCCTTCCAATTTCTCTGTTTGCTTTGTGGGGAGGAGGATCTCAGACCCGACTGGTAACTGAGATGCTCTGAGTGCGGCCAAGCCCCCCTCTCCCCAGCAATAACAGACACTCCAGCTCACCCTCCTACCTACGCTCTCATCCAACCAATATTTTCATGCCCTCTCTACATGCATTTGGAAACTTGAAATAAAATCCAACGCAAACTTTTGAGAGGAGGCATTTGGATTCCAGCTCCTGCCTGGGAGGTCTGCTGTAGGACCACATGAGTATTCATTTGCTCGCTGTTTTATCCGTTTCCCTGGTAGTCCTCTGTAAAGAATATTAAACAAACGTGTCTTTACAGCTCGAGAGCCCAGGAAAGAATGTTGACCCTGTGGAAGAAACCTGTTTTTACCAATTTTTACCCCGCTTTTATCTCTCTGGCCTAAAGACATATACGCAAGGGTAAGGATTCAGTGAGTCCACAAAGCCATTGTTAAGGACTGCTATACCAGTACATGCTAAGATGTTCTCCCCTTTAGCCCAATTTTAGAAAATTCCCAAAGGAATTTCAGGACATAAACTGTATGTATAATTAACAGCCAGATATGTGGAAGCATCGTCATTAGTGAGGAATTTTTCCAACTGTTGACACTGCTCCGCAAAAGTAATAAAATATTTATTTCTAAGGTTATAAACTAACATATGCTACATCTCCTCTACCAGCTTTTCAGAGACCCCTTTGTTGTTGCAGGCATAATGCCTAACCGGAATAATGCATCCAAACCCTGCTCCTATTCCTCTCCACTCAAAGGTAGGGAATATCCCTGCAAACACTGGGCATTTTGGGTCAATACAGGTGTTTTAGGAAAACTTTAGTTACACGGGTTTCGTGCTCCCCTCTCTCATTCCCCACCTGCCACAGCTGCTGCACTTCCATACATTTAACAGCTTTCATCAATAGATAAATAAACAAACAATGAACAATGATTAACTGGGGCCAAAAATGTCAAAACCCAGCATATATTATATCTGGGAGCCTTGTAATTTCCCTGGGTTATCCTACCGATTCGGGCTATCCCAGGAGCTGAAAAGGTCGCCGCGTTGCAGATAAGGCAAATGGAGCATCTGAAATTTCTCAACGGTCACTCCAAGGAAAGGGGGTTTGTTTTCTTAGGAAGAAAGGGAGAGATGTTCTGGAGCTCTCTCTCCAGGCTAAAATCCAAAACATTTACAAGACTCAGAAGCAAAAAAGCTTGCAGATAATCAGGAGAACTCATGCCAGTTCAATCAAAGCAAACCAGTAACAGCAACTGGGAGGAGTACCGATTACGCAGCATCATTCTGTACAGAAAAAAATACCCTTTTCGTTATGCAACAGTTAAATAATTTAACTAGAAACCCCTTCGATCCCAAGTTAGAACCGCTGACTGCGCAGCTAGCCATTTTGGCTATTCTGTAGCATTAATCTCTGCTGTTTCTGAAGTTAGCCTTTCGGAGGAAAAAGGCAACTTCAAAACATGCAAAAATTAATGAAACCCATATGTGGGATACTGTCATTATTCCATGTTTATAAGAGGATCAGGTTTTGTTAAATGGACTTATTTAATGCAGACGCATAAGAAAAAATACCCAGCAAAAGATCTGAAAGCTATTGAAAGAAAAATATTTTCTTTGTTAACCCAAGCAGCCAGTAACAAGCAAAAAGACAGAATTTAAACGAAAAGCCACTATATATTTTGGTGCAACTTTGTTTACAGATTTACTGACAGCTTATAAAGTTCTCCTAAGTAGAGAAATCTCTCCTAGATATATTTTACCCTTTTGACCCTTTTCACCCCCATACTGTATTTATAGAATACATATAGAATGTATTTATTTAAGCTGGGACAACCTAACAATCAATGGCTTATGGAAACATCTGTTGGTACAGGCACACAATTTAGACTTTTTTCAACAGCTGTTCTTATTTTATGCTTATTTTGGCTAGGTCAATCGGTAAGACTGGAAGAAAATAGTAGTCGGGCTCCTTCCCCAACTTTGGTCTCTCTATAGCGGCTGCAGTCAGCGTCCCGTTCCCTCCCCTGCCCTGAGAGTTCGGGGGGAAAAAAAGTCTGAATGTCCCCCAAGTCTGGTCTTTCTCACCAGCCTCAGACGCGAAATAAAGGAAATACAGCTACCAAATGGGCACCTACGTTATCTCACTCATTCACCTAAATACTGCCTTAAAATACCCCTCTTGCCCGCAGCATCCTCCGGTACCCATCTCCCTGACTCCCCTTCCCACTTCCAATGGTGTTCCGCAATAAACCCCAGGTTTGTCTCGCCTCCCCTCTCACCATTTCAGTGCCAGGATCCAGACATCTGTGAATGTCCTCCGTACAAGATAACATACGCTATATTTTAAGAGCCAACCTGCCAAAAAGGTATTCGATGTGCCAGACAGCACTGCTTACCAGATAGGGAACACGCACTGCTCACAGTAAGACATGCATAAAAACAGAATGTACTTTTCTTGGGAGACTAATGCTTACATAAAAAAAAATTATAAATTCGACCAAAATATCCTATTTTTAAACATGTAATTCAGCTGCTACTTGAAACAATATGTTTCTATATAAATTCTGTTTTCTTGAAAGAGAAGAAAACAACTTAAAAAGCTTTTAAAGTGCTCTAAAAACCGCTTTTTCAGTGTATACTCAAACTGTCGAGAGCCAGAGAAAGGCAATACTCCGAGCACAGATATTTTTTTTCCCCCTTGCTCTTTTTAACAGAGAGTACTTGTTTAGTCTTACCTTCAAAACTTCTTATTTCCCTGCCATGCACTCCTAGTGTCACCGTCGGCATTCACTGAATCGTGCCAACCCCTGCCCAAAAGGACAGTGGCAAGAAAAGCCAGTTTAAACAGAAACTGCTTATCTAAAGGAGGGAGAGCCCCAGGTTTGCAAGCGGAGGAGATATTTCAGCATTAAAGAATTCTAGGAGCTACTCCAAGACACAAATTTTTGTTGTCTGGTGCAGTGTAAGGATTTTAAGCCCAGAAAGAAGTTATTTATTTAGTCTATATACTTAGATTTATAACAAAGGCAGAGGACTCATCTACACTCTTCTGGGTGCCTTTTGCATCGTTTACAACATATGAAGTAAACCTCAGCTTCCCCAAAGACAGAAAACAAGTAATAAACAAGTCCTGACAAGCAAATCCAATGCTGTCCCCCCAAATATCCAGCTATGAACAAAAAAGTCTTTAGAGGTTTCCCTCCACGTCTCCCCAAAACGCAATGAAAACCAGAACTTGCAAAATGCCCAAAACCCATTTCACCCCTTGCAGCAGGGAGCAAAGGACTCCCTCTCTCTCCCCTTCCCTTTTTAACACCATGGAACCCCAATCTTTACAGTTAATGCCTCCCTTTGGGCATCTGCAGGTGGAAATCTTCAGAAATGGTGTAAGCAACCCTCTTTCTCTTTTAAAAGGCTCAAAAAGGCACATTCCTGCTCTTTTTTCACCCCTTACATGCCGGCATTTGAAGCTAAGACTTGTCCACCTCCTCCTGGGCAAGCGGGTAGGTGTGCATTTCCTCGCTGTGTTACAGTCAGTGAGTTAAAAGTAAAAATAATAGTGGAACAAAACACCAAGAAACACTTCTTTAATCTCAGCAGACCTTCACGGCCCACCCCTGTCCACGTCTTTTGCAAGAACCAATGTGATCTGCAGCGTAATATTTTAGAGGGGCAGAAGTGACTTCCACGTTCCCAAGCACAAGATCTCTGATTGAAACCGGTGTTTCAGAGAACTGCACCTCCAGCCCTTGAAAAAGTGTATTTTGGAAATAATATCCCTCCCGACCACTTTTTAGGCATTTAATGTGTCCAGCTGCGTTAAGAAACCAAGCAAAAGTTCAGTGTCAAGTAAGTCAGGATTATGATCTTCTCGTGATTTATGGAGGTGAGCGCAGTCTCAGACAGAAGAAAAACAAGTCACTTGATGCTAAGCAGACTCGGTACCAGGGCTCAGACTAATGAGTTAGCGAGGGCGAGGCTTCACGTTCCTGCCTCTTATCTCACCAGCTGGAAGGACAACATCTAAGAAGGGAGAACACACGAGCTAGGCAGACCCAGCGCCACGGTACTTGCAAACAGAGCATTAGTGTTTGCAGTAGAGAAGATGGACACGCTTCAGGAACATGCCCTCAAACAACTAAGTGAATAAATAAGGTGAAACTACTATTACCATGGTTGTAATGGTATCAGGGCATCAAGGCAAAGTCTTCAAGGAGGAGTAATATCTAACTAGGCTGAGAAAATCATAAGCCAAGCATCAGTCCTTCTGCAGATCTGAAAGGAGAGCGGCGTAACTCAGGCTAAACACAGGCTAGCAACAATTCCTCCGGTTCGAACGATGCAAACAGAAGAGAAAGCAGACGACATAACCCAGAACTATTGGCTCTATCTTTCGGACTAGCCTCTTGGGCACAGCTACCGCCTTCATTTGCGCTGAGTACATTGCTGGCACCAAGATGATAAACACAAGTAAGCAAGAAGGGAGGGAGCAGCTAAATTCACCACTGATTAAAAGAAAATCCGCAAGTTAGCTACAGCAAATACATGCTTATTTAGGTATAAATTTAATGCCTAAGTGAAGCAGAAAGAGAAGGTGGAAGGAGAAGAACCTTGTTAGCTGCAAGAGACCACGCGCAAAAGAAAGCCTGGTTTAGAATTTGCTCCCCTCTGCTAATCCCTATACAGCTGATTGAGTGTATTTTATTAAACCATTGCAAAACTCTGTCACATTCTTGTTACAGCCTCCATGTTGGGGTCATTCCAAAGCAGAAGTCCAAAACACAGACCACAGGAGTAAAAACAACAAACTGGCGATGGAAGGAGGTAAGCGGCAGCGAGAAGAAACTTTCTTCTTATCCCTCACGTCTGCCTGCTCTGGGGCGTCCACAAGAAAGTCACGACTGTCCACACTTTTTACAGGATCTGCATTTGGAGACCTCTGCTTCGGTGTGACCTATCACTAATAGAAGTCTTCTACCAAAATTCAAAGTTTCCTTTCCTTGACAGTTTTGATGAATTTGGTTCCGTGACAGTAAGGACAGCTATGGTGGACCATGGCCAAACACACCACCACTGCGCGGCTCTGTCCAGGGGGTTTTTAGTTCTGACTTGCAGCTGCCTCTGCTCAGCCAAACCCACTCCCTTCCATACCAGTCAAGTGCTTTTCTTTTAGATCTCATATGCTTGGATACCAAATCGCTCAGTCCTTCTGTACAGACCAAGATATTTTAATCATGCACCGCAATACCAACCATCTATTCTTGTTCGCCGTCCCAAGTTTAAAGCCCTCTCCATCACCACCAAACTGCCACATACTACTGCTCGGCACAGCGCAGACCAGGCAGCAGGGAAGATGTCCCTGACAAACCCAGAGAGTGAGCGAGGATGCCGCACGGAAAGGCGCACATTTAGTTATCAACCAGGCTGTTATCTCATCTGATGTTTTCACAGCAGTTTGATCCCAGAAACATTCTGCCACGCAGTTGACTCACTTCGGGCCACACCAGGATGGGAGCATGACACTGAGCAGTAACAGCAGAGATGTTGGCGGAAAAAAAAAAATCTGAGATTTCCACCTTTGCATGAAAATGGTATAATAAGGGAAGATGGACCACCTAAAAAGGGTGAGGGAGAAAAAAAGGCTGAGAACGATAACAGAAAGGGGAATCTATGTAACTACCACGAGGCTAAACATATTTTGATTCCATGTTTCCACGGAAAGAGTTTTAACAGTACTGGGTAAAATGCCAAATACGTTTTCATAACGATTCACGCTGCATGAATGGAAACACTCAAGAGAAGTATTCTCTCTAATCTGCACTCTAGCTCTACAAACAGCTCTCTCTCTTTTGTCCTTTACTTTTTCTTCTCACTCACACCATTCTTTTCATCCTTTGCTGGAAGATTACCTCAGAAATGCCATACCTGGATACTGCTGGAGCTGTTATTCTCCATCAGCGGCCAAGAGTCCTGCTCATCTCTCAGACAGTTGTCCCCATCTGAGGACTCTCAGACTGCACTGCTAGGTTTCACCTTCTAATATGGATCTTCAAGACGGGTGTTTCATGCAAACACCAAGTTCATACAAACCTCCCGTATAACACAGCCCGGGCAACGTAACCTCGCAGCACTTCCAGCACTGGTTTGGCAGTTTGTTTAGAGCTGCAGTGTATCACTCAAAGGCCATCCAGTCCCGATGGAAACACCTGAAGCAATGGAGAGCTCACACCTTCCTACAGTAACTTACTCGAAGAATTAACTATTTTCACCCTTCAAAGTTTTCGCTCTCATTCCTACAGTCCCAACTTGTTTAACCTCACCTTGTAAATGCTGCATCTCATTTATGGCTCTTCCATCGGAGTAAAAAGTGGGAAGGAAGCCATTCTGCATGAGTATAGTTATAGTCCAAAGCTCCCCAAATGGCAGACAGTGCTGTGAACCCAGAACGGAAGCTTTGCCCAGGTCTCATCTCACTTTTGAACCTGCCCCGAACACTCGTGCTGCCGCAGCGGAGGAGGAACCACGGTGCCTGCCAGCGGCTGTGGCTGCTGAAGCCAGGACCCAGTGGTACCTGGGGCTTTCTCCCTCCACGTGTCACTGCTCACTGTGGATTACCTTTCAGGAGACTTTCTGGATTTGGCACAAACTGTCCCCAAAACCTTTCCCAAATCCTGAAAAACTATACTTAAAAAAAACTGCCACATAGGATAGCGGCAAGGATGGCAAGAGAACTGAAGCACCAGTCCATGACTCCTCACAAAACCCCAGAACAAATGTATGGTAATATCATTAAAAAACTATTTCCTGTATTAATGAGGTTTTCCTCTAAAGCGGCGTAACCACCAATGAACTGCAAAAAACATAAGTCTACAGAAAAACATAAATGCTGACTTCTCTGCATTGTAGAGTGGCCAACTTTGGCTTCCAATATATCAGAATGGAGCTAGATAGGTTCCTTCAGAAGGGTAAAAACCCAGTGACGCAATACACCAAAGCATCTATTTGTCATAATAACGCAGTCTCCATCGAAAAGTCCACATTTGGTCTCCCATGTTATCATCTCAATTTCCTCTATATTTAGACCAGGAATTCAGTGTGCAGTAACCATGTCTACCGTACAACAGTTACACCACAAAACTTTAAGAGATTTCAAACACAAATAAAGGAATCCATATGATACAGGAGACTGAACGATTCAAAAACAGTACAATGTTTTCCTCTTCAAGGTACAATACTCAATGCAAGCATTCCTCTGCCACAGTAACAGTCTTACACATCCATTATTTTATGGATCCATACTTTCATGACTGCGTAAAAAATGAACATATCTAACCACTGGAAGAAAACTCCAAAACCAGGATTTTCTATACTGGAGATCCTTTAGCTCTGTGTTTTACAAACTGGTGGTGTTTTACAAACTTGTGAAATTGTGAAGTCCTGATCCTAAAAAGGGCCTCTACACTGACATTAAATAATTTGTATGAGTGAATCCCTTTGTCTGAAGCAAGTCAAAAGCAAGCACGGCAGAAGATTCATAATATGTAATAGTTGCCTTTAATCTGCATCCATCTCAAGACTGTGGCAGGAATATATACACAGCTCTGCCTTTCGAGTCAACAATATTTGCAGATGGTAAATAAAATTGCAGATAACTCTTGACGCTTTTAAAATGAGTGTGAAAAAGCTGAGGGACAAACTCCCTTTGCAGCTGATAGCAGGAGGATGGCAGAGCCAGAAGTTTTATTAGAGGAAATGATGGAAAAACAGAGTATCAGGGCTACGCGCGGCAATCTTTCCTCTAAAAACCATTGCCTGTAGCGGCTGAAGGGGAAGGTGTAGGGGAGGAGAAGTAACTCACCATCTCTACAGATCAGGGAGGGGTAGCACAAGCCCCGCGGCCGCAGCGAGCTGTGGGGGCGGCGCGGGCGCCTTCATCTGCCCCGTCCTGCCGCAGGCTCGCGCCGAGCCAAACCTGGGAGCAGCATCTTTGTGCCCAGTCGGAGACTTGGCTCGCTGTCCGTGTTCCCGCTTCCCTCGCTAACATCTGTGAATCCTGTGACTGAGCTTGGAAACGACTATCCTGAGCTGAGGATTAGCAGCGTTCGGGAGAAAAAGGCATCAGAACTGCAGCACCCAGGGAAATTAAGTGCAGGAGAAAAAAAAAAGGCCAAAATAGTTGTATAAACGCCTTCCTGCTACAGATTTCAAAGCATGAGTAATAGTAAAGGCCAAACAACAATCGCAGCCTGGTTTGAATTTCGCTCTGCTTTTATTCTAACTCCCTGCAGCGTGCACCGAGGACTCCGGCTTAGGCAGCGATGCACAGAATGGCCGGCTAAACCCAGGGCGAGCTGTTCTGCACAGCGACGACTTCCTCAGGGGTTGACCGCTGACAGTTTCCTCCAAGACCTCTCGAGCCTCTGCTTTGAGCATGCGGGGCAGACACAGGATGCTGGTGGGTGTGAGAAAGGGCCTTGCGGATGACGAGCCCAAAGCCTGGACCCGGTGGGTATGTGTGTGTCACCCTCCAGCAGTGATGCCAGGCTTCGGGCAGGCTCCTTTTTGGCTGGGTTTTTCCGTATTTACTCTAGTTACAGGACAACATTTACAAAGAAGGAGTTACACAAGTGATTTTAGAGAGGCAAGGCGAGGATGCAGCCTATTGTTAAGGCTGCGCTTTCCACCGCTGGAGCCCCGCTCTGATTTGTTTCTAACATTTCAGTCACTCGCTCTGAAATTTCCCATGTTGTCGGGAAGCTTCCCACGCCGTTCTGCAGGGCCTTTGGAAAACAGGGATCTACAACCACCATCTCAGGTACATACATACGAACACATGGAGCAAACGGACTTCAGGGCACACAGGCAACCTGAATTTTGGTATGTCCTCAGGGTGAGCGGTTTGTTAAAGAAGTTATCTCCTAAGAAAACAAATTGGAGCCTGCAGAACTGTAACGACCCCTTGCCTTGGGTCACCGACAAGGTCCAGAAGTTTTGAATCATGAAGCATCTCTCTACTACTTGACTTGACCAACAACCAGCACTGGCACCAGGCTCTCCTCCTATGGACCAGACACTAGAGGGGAAGGTGATACTGTACACCTTGGAGGTAACGTTCTCCATTTATCTGCTGACTCCAGGGAAGAGAAACATGGAGGACTACAGCTGGGGGGGAGGAGAAATCTGTGCATCCTTCGCAGCTGCTGTCCATCCCAACACCCACTCAATGCCGTGTGGTCCCTCCTCTCCCACAAGCCCTCTTCCACCCCGTCCCAGCCCATCCCCTATCCCACCTCAATCTCCTACAGTCCTGCCACCCCTGTCCCCTTCTTCACACACCTTCCCAGGCTCCAGCCAAGCTGCTCCCGCCTCTTCTCCCTCTTCAGCAAAGCACAAGCCTGGCGGCCTACAAACCCAAAGCAATGGGCAACAACAGACCTGGGGCTCTGTCCCGACAGAGCATCATCTATCTTATCTGTAACAACTCCCAGGGAAGGAGGCTGCCTAGCCTCCCTAGGTGGTCTTGCGACAGTTTCATGATGATAACAGGATGTTTTCTCAACATCCAGCCTAAATCATGCTGGCATATTAGCTAATCAGTAAATTAAGCTGCCATGGAAATCTGGAACTTTAATAACCACTATTACATGTTGGCAGCCTGCTAGATTGCACAATAGTTTTCTTTTTGTTGCACTGAATAAATTTAATTCTTTCAACCTCTTCTCACGTTTCTTAATCTCTTCTTGTTGTTTCCTTCTGGACACTTTCCAGTACGCCGTGTCCTCCTCGGAGCAGGGCACCCAAAACCGGATTCAATGACACTGATGATGCCTCCGCAGTGCCACGCACCAGTAAGTCACCTCCCGCACCTTATGGAGGACACTCCTCCCATATAACTCAAAACAAAATCTGTCTCTTTTGCAACAGCCTCTTCCTGATGATTCACTTGTGGTCCACTAAAAATCCTCAGTCTTTCTACTCATCCCTCTCCAGCTTTAACCTGCTTTAGTAAATGTGCATTTTGATTCCTTCTTTGCAGATGAAGCACTCTGTGGCTGCTTTTATCTCTTATCTGGATGCACTTTCCAATTTCTTAAGGTCACTCTGAACCCTGACCCTTTTCTCCCAAGTGCCTGCAACCCCTCCCAACCTGATGTCATCCAAGAGTGTTATAAACATACTTCCATCTTCCAAATCATGACTGAAAATATTGCAAATTTTCCCCTAGAAAGTGACCTTGCTGTTATAGCACACGTTACTGCACTACTTGGATCAGTGGAGAGATGAAAGTGCAAATCTCTTCCAGCTTCATTCTCTGTGAAGATATTTAGAAATGCCATGTTTATCCGGTAGGCTGCAACTTCTGAAAATACCAACATTAATTAAAAACTAATTCATGCGGTAAAGGTAGGATGCATTAAATTCAATAGGAACTAACTAATGAAATTAATAAACACAATGAGAAGGCTATTTCCCAGTGAACTCTGTTTCTGGGGTCAGCCAGCTACAATTTGTCAGTCACAGGCTTAGACAACCAAAGCCATCAGATGAACCCAGCAGTGCAACCTTATCCATCCTGCCACATGAAGACAAAGATTCAGCAAATAATGACACATCCCCCATTTCTGGGATCAATAAAAGAAGAAAAGTCTATCAGGGTACAGCTCATTTCAAACTGTTGCTTCACTTTCATAATGCTGGAGCCACCAGGTGCTGTGTCTAAATTATTTTAATGTCCCAGTATGCAGAAGCCAAACCACATTTCTCATCAGAGGTAAGAATCTAAAGTTATTTAATTAGAAAAATGCTAAAGTCTAATTTTAATAGATCACATCAAGTTATTGCCCCAGCTCTACTCAGGCAGGAAGATAAGGACCAGGGGAGTCTCCGGCAGGATGAGCACCCACCGTCTAACATGGAAGGAGCTTGGGAAATTCTGGTTACAGAATCTCTATAGCTGAACAAATACAACCCCTGAGAAAACATTCTGGAGATTTAAGAAACAGTCACTTTATAAACCCATTTTAATTGGAAAAAAACCCATTTTTTCCATTATTTTCTTTTCAGTGCTTATAACCCTACAAACCATTATTTTCCTAAACATTTTTCAGGTGCAGCTTTTCCATGACGTATTCAAAAGCCTCTCTCAGTCTTCCAAACCGACTACAGGGGCAAGCACGTGCAATCTTAGACGTAGAATACAAATGCACCTAACTCGCATCTTTCAGAAACCAAGTCACGAGAAAGAATTCTTCCCCCTTCTCTTTCCAGTGTGCTCAAGCTTACTGTCATTCAGCCTGATTGCACTATACAAGAAGTCACACTTTTTAGGCTCCAAAACATTATTTTTTTTTAACAGTCTGTGCATATAAACAGCTTTCCACATTGCATATTGATAAATAACATTGTGCAAAATCCTCACCCGTAAACCAGGAGTTAATGCCGTTCCCAAGGTCCAAAGTTGCTGACAGCACCGGTGAGACTGCTAAATACCTGACCAGGTGCAAGCAACAGCATTTCAATTTGCAACAAGTTAAGAAAACCGCTTTTACTAACCACAAAATGGCTCTGTAATGAGAAGGCAATGAGCACCTGAAAGACTTCTGGCTACAGAAAAAAGTCAGCGCTAAATAAAGCAGGGACAGCACGTGGCAGGAGATGCACGCTCTGCGATGGCTTTCACCGGCCACCTCCCTACCCAACCTACACGTGTGAATTAAGCTCTATTTATACCTCTTCCACTGATTTATTTTTTTTTTAAATGACCTTAATATAGTGCAGTTGTTATTTTGTTTCTGTTGAACTTAGCAACAGGAAACCCTGTCAGTCCTGCAGCAAACTTTCCATTCCCCCCGCGGCACTCCCGTTCCTGCACCAGAAAAGCCAGATTTATAAAAAGGTGTTTGACGGGGCGGGAGGGAGAGGAAGAAGAGATGAAAGCACACACACAAAAAATCAAAATGCCTGGGAAACATGCAAAATGGAAGCCAAATTCAATATGTTTCTTTTCTTTTTTTTTTCCCCTGTTTGAAAGGAAAAGGCAGAGCCCTAATTTGCATTTTCTAAAGGTGTCTTACTTCGCTACCAGACACCTAAGTATTAGTCATGAAAATTATTTTTAATAAAGGGTCGGTAAAAAAAACCATCAGCATCTTTACGCTCACGCATTCCAGTAACAAAAGACTGACTTATCAGACACCACAAATTTTGGCTTGGAAAGTTATTCGCTCTCGTCCCTGGCTAACTCACGGAGCAAACAGCTACAGAAATTAAGCCTTAACTTGTTAAAACCAAAAGAAACCTGATTTTATTACGAGCTTTGGCAAGACTGTTCTGCCGCCTAAAGAGCTTTACGGCGGGATGAGCAAAGTTTTTTGGTGCTCCACCCTGCAATGTTAACTCATCCCCGCAATATTTTCTCTTTTAACAGCTTCACAATGGTACGCAAACACACAAACACAGCTGCGCAACAGCAACGTGCACCAACACAGGCTGTGAGCAATTTCGCGTTTACAAAACACTTTCCTTTTCAGGAAGAAGAAACAACATATAAAATATAAGAGCAAATGCAGGTAAGAAAGGTAAAATTAAAACACCCAGATCCTGATAAAGCAGAATATGCATTCAGGGCGATTTAAACCAAAATTATGTTCCTGTTAAGCCAAATATCCACATTTCTTTTTTATTCATAGACAGCCCTTAAATATGGCAAAACACAAGTAATAGAAAACAATACCAACCGATTTCTGATGCCTGGCATGACCTTTTTAAATTGTTTCACTGACATGAGGAATAAGGGGTTTCCCCCCACATTTGATTCCTGTATGTATTCCCATCACTAATTTTTCTTCCAGCGAAGGCACGAGCGCTCCCAGCCGGAGATGCTTTCAGACTTCGGAGTCTGTGCGCGCACCAACACCGCCCGCAGCCCCGCTCCCCTCTGCCAAAAACTCCCCGGAGAGGGGACGGAGCGAATCCCCAGGACCACGCATGTGCAGGGACCTCAGAGGTGCTTCCAGCCCCAACGCAGCATCGCCAACCCCAAACTACATGGCATCACTTTTATCAAATTATATATACATCTTTTGGGTCAACCTCTATGTCACCCACTGAGACAAATAAACATGGCTTAATCCAGCAGCTGAAAAATGCATGGTCTAAAAAAGCCCCCGCTATTTTTGAAAGGCTAAAACAACGTCACGGTGATGAACGCCGCTCAGCTTTGCCACGGCGACAGAGAGGAAACCAGCAGGTTCGGTGGCCGGCCGCAGCAGCGATGACGTTTCTTTAAAAAGCACAGAAAAAGACAAGGTGACATACGCATAAGTGGCACTTACCGCTTCCTCACGGGCTGCACTCTTGGCATGATCTTTCCGAAAATCCACCTCGTCTTCAGTTTTCATTTCCAACTTCCCTGTGAAAACAGAGGGTTCACACAGGCAATTTAAAAACAAACTTCTTGCAGCGCTGCTGATATTCTTCTGTTTATTCAAACCAGTCTCAAAAAAAAAAAAGGGGAAAGAAAACCCAACTCTAAAACCCCTTCAACAAGTCCATCTGACTTCCAACATCTGGTTTCATTCCCAGCTTTGCTGCTTGTTTGTTATTAGTTTTACAACTATCGTGTCTGGGACTGAAGGAAACTATGAAACAGCAGCAAATATGGGGTAAAACTCCTGAAAAAATTTGGTTTAACTCCTGAAAAGCTCTAGATGAGGCTGAGCACATCTGCATGTATTTGCCTGTGTATTTCCTTGGCTCCCATTCATCTACTTAAAGAACCACATTTTTTGCTGTTTTTCTTCTTACCGTTACCTGAAGATAACACAAGCAACCAGCCTTGCCTTCTCTCAACAGGCATTTTAAGTGTTGAAAAAGAAATAAAAATCACAAGCTTCAAACACTCAGCCCACCTGCACTGCCTTAAGGATGACGATGAGGTCCCTGGCCTAGGAAGGCAAGCCCTTTTCTGCTGGACTTCACAAAGCCCCAGCTGATTTTCCCCTTCCTCACGCTCCCATGATGGTGTCACCACCGCAGCGGTACAAACATCATGTCCCAGGCTGCTTTCTCTGCCCAGCAAACCTTTTGTTAGTCACCATTCCCTGGGGTTCCCTTCTGCGTACCTTTTCCTGGCGTGAAGTCAACACCCTAATCCTCGTTCAACCCTAAGCTAATGACCCTCACGACACACAGGATACTTTTAGAGGAGCGAAGTGATTTCACCAAAGCCACCCAGATAGAGAGTGGCTGCGTTAGGGCTAAACTCCTCTCTAATCCCACTCCCTCTCTCATTTCTACTAAAAACAAACGCTGGATGGATGTCAACGCCTTCTTAAGGGCGACGTGTGTTTGCAGTGAGTTTACCCATTTGGAGATTTAGGAAGAGAAGCCTCCCGTCTTCACAGGGAAATTGCTGTAACGACTGTCACCAATGGCTTTCCATTGGCATTAAAGTCTACCCTTGATTTTGGGACAATCTGGTTTTGCAATGTTCTGTTGGTAAACTAATCCAACATCATTAAGTCAAACTGGCATGATTTCGTCTCGATTAGATGAGTTTGTGGGCAGACTCTCAGAAATCAGAGGTAATTCTACAAATTTCTGCGAGTCCCATGTGATGGCAAAGCAGAGATCATGGTCACCATGAGATCTGCTCGGGGTCACAGCACTGTCGTGATGGTTGAGATCTTGGTCCAAAGACAGAACACGCAAAGAAGAAACCTCTGGTGCTCTGAGGATGGGAGAAGCATGCGGTGTAAGTGACACACCGTGCTGGGGAAGAACTGGAGGACGACACCATGAGCCCTCGGCATGAAATTCAAGGGGACAACTTTTTGCTCTCTGCCATTTTTTCCTAAACGTCTATTAAGAAACATATCCCAAACGAAATGCAATCACAGAGGTCTCTGGGGCATAGAGCACCTTATCGTGTGTGTGGCATCCTCAGTGACATTTGTTAGTGGTTCATCCACAACTAAACTTGTAGTAAGTGCTTTTCATAGGGAAAATGCCATTGATGAGAATGAGGTGAAGACTGGTAAAATTCAAAATAAGGTGAAATTCTTCTATCTGGCAATGAATGTTTTCTTTAAATGCTGAGATCTACAAGAGATACACTAGGGATATTCCTCCCAGGAGAAGAGCTAGGGAGCAGTGATGACAGCATTTGTTAATTTAACATGCCAAATCCCAACCACACAACCCAACCTTGCTGGGGTTGCTTTCTGCCAAGAAGCTGCATCTACTCAGAGGTGTTTTGCCAGCAGAGACACATGCCATTTCTTCTCTTCTCACCCAGTCTGGCTACTGTGGTATGATTTCATATCCTAACTGCCTGCTTTTTTAATGAGTAGCATATATCTGCCTGACTTGTAAATAATGTGCTTGAAGAACCCATTACTCAGCCATAATGTAGTTCTGAGCCCAAAGCTAACAGCAGGAGGAGCTGCCTTATGTAAAGTAGAATCTTCTAGCTTTATCACCTTCCTTCAGTGTTGGGATCAGTCACTAGATATTTGTCTGGATACGGCAATTAGCCCTTTGAGGTCTCTATTTTGGGGGTTAGGCTGAAACTAAGAAGAGGCAATGAGATAAACAGGTATGTATTTGGGAGCAATTTCACAATATAAATAAAAAAATTAAAGAGCTCAATGATTTGGATTAATGGCAACAGCAATTACCAGCCAGTCACATCTCTGGTAAATTAGCATGACAATAAAACCCTCCAACCACATGTGCTTCTGAGAAGCGGCCTCGTGACATGCACTTCCTTTGGGAAGGCTTTATTGTAGTCTATCAAAAAAAGGTCTGATTCATTCTGCTGAGCACTGATGACTACTGCATGGCTACAAAATACTCGGTACAAACCCAGGCTGCCAGGGAAAACTCCCCAGCGCTGACACAGGAAAGAAGAATTGACACAAAGAACTGAAGGCTGCCACTGAACTAGTACTCAAAACACGCTACCCAAAGCTTAGACATCAGCATGAAGAATGTGCACAGCAATAATAATAAACAACAAATCTGTTCTCTGGAATTACCGCCATATCAGAGTTCTAGATGCTGCTTTATAGGAGGTGAATTTCAGAAATATTTCAAATAGCGAGCTTGGATTCATAGCAGTTGCTCGTCTAAGCTGATATTTCATTTGGGCTTCCATAACATTTTGCCTCAGAGCAATCCTAAAGTTCTTCAAGAGAAGATATTCCAGCTGAAATTTTGCTTTGTGCAGCATCCCATTGAAAATAAACAATTCTTCCTTATGGAGAGGTCAGACCATTGTATTCCAAGACCTTTTAGCCCTCATGTATTTTAGCCCTTATGTATTTTAAATCAGTGACAGGATCACCTCCTTTCCATACCTTAACATGCAATGACGCCTTAATATTACTTTCCCACTTCAGTCACTATCTTATAGGGTCATTTAGCCCCTTCTCCTTTTAAAACCCAGCCTAGACAACGTCATGTCTCCAAGAATCCAACCAGAGATGAAGACCTGGGCTGTGCAGACAGGGCCGGCAGAGCGGGGGGTTCCCAGAAGAATGGAGCCGTGCCAGGTATTGTCCTACAGCCACTCCCGTCCCATTGCACTCAGTCTGCCGCAGCACTAAAATAGGTTCTTTCTGAAAACAGCTTTCTAATCCACCTTTAAATCTTTCTACTTATTTACTAATGATCTCCTGCCTAATGTTCACTGGTTATCTCCCAACAAGTAAACTTTCTAAAACTTCCGAACTCGACGAAAAAAGGATTAGCCCCACCACTGCCCCCCCTCAAAAACCAATCCTTTCCCCCGCCCCCAGTTATTCTGCTATCACATATCAGAACAAATCCTCCGCCATCACCCCATTCTGCATTTAGACTGAAGAAACAAATCCCAGCATTAAAGCAGTGAAATAGATTTATATCATGGCAGGTTTGGTGGGTTTTTTTTAATTGTTTAAATGTTTTGTTTGTTTGTTCGGTGCTGGGAAAGCAGAGAGGCACTGTATCATTTTCTCATAGCAAAAAAAGAAGAAAAAGGCAACTGAAAAAGTTCAGCTGCTTCCATTTAACAGCTGCCTGAACAGGTGGAATACAAAGACCAGCTTAGCTCCGTGCTCCAGTAGCAAGTTCACCTATGATTTAATTACAAGCTGGAGCAACGAACCCATTTCTCTTTCATTCAATTTATCCCTTTATTCCCCTTTTCCGAGTTACCTGGTGACGTTTTCTATTAGCTCCTGTCAAACGAGACGTCTACGCTGTCCCCCAGGTCCCACCGCTCTCCCCCCTCGCCACTCATCCGCGGGGAATGCCGGTCCCGCTTCCCAGCCGACGGCAGCAAGCAAAACTCATCCTCTGAGTTCCAGTACTGCTTAAATGCACTGGAAAACACCACTGGCGGCTCTGCCCAACAAAAAAGCTTTGCAGCCCGGAAAAGGCGGTGGGGGTAGGGCTCGCTGGCTTTTTTAAATGACCTAATACCGCCAATTAGGAAGTGGCTTTGCGCAGTTCAGAAGGACACTGGCAGCTGTTTCAAGCAGACGAGCAAAGAAAATGCCCCGTTGTACCCTCCGACTCCACGTTAGCAAAAAGAAAGGGGAGAAGCGAAGGAACAGCACTCAGCAAATAAACCCTCAGGCCCACACGAAAGCATGTAACTTGAAGATTCAGTAATCCAAATAGTTCCCTCCCATTCATTCCTTCTCCACGGAGGATTCACCCGCTGGAAATTCCTCTGCACAAATTCACAGAAGATGATGTCCTGTCCTTACCCCCAGTGCCAGACACGCAACATGCATCTGAACTGAAAGTTTTATGTCACGTCTTTGGATTTCTTCTTTCTCAAAAGAAGAACCCCAAACACCTACGCTTCCTCTGCAAGGCAGACCTCCTGCTCTTATTTCCCTTCCTTTGCTGCTGAGAGGCTAGAGGCACACCTACAAAGAAAAAACTAGAAAGTAGGAAACCACCTGATTTTTCCTACCTGTTACAGGCTCAGCTCGTTGCACTGCCGGGCTGACATTCCTCTTCTTTGTGGAGGAACTTAAATCCATTTCTCCATTAAGGTTGGCTCCCACATCCACTGCAGCCTGGGGCTCAAGCCCCACTTTTTCTGCAGCTGGTAATTCAGGGGAATAAGGTGTCTCTGCTGCGAAAACCACCGCATCAAAACTTTTTACCATTTTAGGAACTTTATCCAGAGAGGAGCCATCATCTGCCGAAACCAAACTCTTTACTCCCACATTTTCCAGTGACTCAACAGCATGTAAACGGCACGAACACGGCGAGAAGGGCGATTCGGGTACGGCTTGGCTTTGCTTTCCATCGGGCTCAGCCAAGACCTCCCCCTGAGCTGCTTTTGCAACGGGACCAGCGTCGCTCTCGCCAGCCGAACAAACGGTGTCGGTGCTGGAGTCGCTGTCGCACGTGGGCTCTTCCGCGATGGGCTGAAGCGCTGCCCGGGGAAGCACGCTTTCCATATCCTCCTGCTCTGCCGGATACGCTGCAACCGGGGTTATTGCCACCGGCCTTAACACTTCCTTACCCTCACCGGCATCGCTCGGGGCCCCCGCTTCCAAAGCATCCTTTAACTCAGGGGTGCTGCTGCGCGGGGAGGTTCGCTGTTGGGTTTGACTGGGGTCACGTTCTCGGTTCAGCCCTGCGTCGGGACAAGGGTTGCTCTCCGCACCCGGTGACTCGCCTGCCGCCGCGGGTCCGTGCATGGTGCCTTCTCCTGCCCCCACTGCCCTGGTCTCACACGCTTCTTCGGCAGCCACCGTCCCTTCCAGCCCACCGTCCGCACCGCTGCCGCCTGCCGCAGGCCCCCCCTGAGCGCAGGCCGGGGGTTTCACAACAGACGCAAGAAGTTCCTCCGACAAAACCTGCTCCCTGCCACTTGCACAAGCCTCCCCGTCAGGCCCAGCTTTGCCTCCTTCACCCTGCTGCCAGAGGCTCTGCTCCTGAGAGCCCTCGTCCCCCGCATGGTCCCCAGGCCAGCCGGCCCTGGCAGCTACCCTGCCATGCTCCCCGCCGCGCTGCCGGGCGAGCTCTGCCGAGCCTGCCGCCGCCGCCGCTTCCTGGTTTTGTTTAGATTCATTATGAATTACAGAGGGTGTGCCTATTAAATTATCCTCCGCGCAGTCTGCGCCCTTGGCACACGGAGCCGATCCAGGGTCATTACCTTGCAGAGCTGCCTCCTGCCCGGGAGGTGCCACTGCAGCATCTCCCTCCGGACTCGCAGCCGGTCCCTCTCCTCCGGGTAGGGGAGCGAGGGGTTTCATCTCCCCGCTCAGCCCCTCCTGCTCCGAAGCACTTTCTGCTCCCTCTGCTTCGGTTTGTGCAGGCTCTTTTTCTGCCGGGCATGTGCTCGCCTCCTCCAGAGGGAGGGATGCAGGCTCACTTTTGCTTTCTTGAGCAGCGTCCGGTTTTAAGCCGTCGCCCATTTCATCGTTAACGACAGTTTGATCAGCAGAAGGGCAGCAGCTAGCAACTTCCTGAGCTCCATCTGCAGAATCTGCACTTCCCCCATCTCCGCTGCTGCTGGTATCAGTTCCTACTGGCCCCCCTTCAGGGGCTTCGCGGCCTTCCATTGCTTCAGCCGCACGTTCAGTGACTTTACCGCTCTCCTGGCAGCACGCAGGTTCTGCACTGCTTTGATTAGATCCACCAACATCATCGTTTTCAGGTTTGGCATCAGGGCCATCAGTTTCCACACTGTCTTCCAGTGAGGGCGAGCTGGATTTCCCATCTGTGCAACCTGCTTCCACCTGCCCTTCTTGCTCCTCGCTGCCGTGGATTTCCGAACCAGGACTAGGTTTTGATGCACACGCAGGAACCTTCACTCCATTCACTGCTGGCAACGCCACCCCAGCACTCGCAGTGACATCCCGCTTCACTGCGACATGGGCATCACCTTGGCTTTCCAAGAAGCCACTGTTTACCTGATCAGTGCACGAGTCCACTCCAGTCTCTTTGTTATCGCCAGTCTTGCAAAGGTCAACAGAGCCATTGCCAGTGCCGCTGTCCGCGTTCATATCATCATGTGCCGGTATCGCTCCCACATTTGCATCCTCCCCATCTGCACACTCAGTGCCATTAACACCACTGAGTAAGGGCTGAGCAGCACTGGCTGACTCTTCCTTCGCTGGCGATTGCTCTTCTAGGTTTGCAGTCCTCCTTTCACCGGCCTCAGCCATCCCATCCTCTACCTGCTGCCGGCCCGCAGCTCTCTCAGCCGCCCCTGCACAGTTCCTGCATTCAGTTTGGCCCATAGCCACATCCGCGCCCTCCAAGGAAGCCGGGGCTTCGCCTGCAGTTTCACCCCCAGTAACAGCACTGTCAGCCGCACGCTCCTCGGCAGCCTGCACCTCCTGATGGAGGCTATCTTTACTGCACAAGCCGGCTTGGTCCAAACCAACGCCGGCAGATGTCATTCCAGCTTCCTCATTTGTATTTCCGCAGGATGGAAGATTTACGGCACCGTTTACGCTTGCACACGGGCTCACTGTGCGGTCCTTCTCATCTGATATAGTCCCAGAGCCTCGAGCAGAGGTTGGCCCCTCCTCTTCCTTTTTACTCAACGTCACTGTGTTTTTACTTTCACAGAAGCACTCTGGGCTCTGTGCATCCCCCAGGCTCAGCAAGTCATTTGGTGCATCATTAAAAGCTCCCAAACTCCTGCTGCTGCATTTGTCCTCCTGGTGGGTTTGGTCTGAGAGCTGCCCAATGTCCAGATGAACGAGATCAGATGGACTTTCCTGCCTTCCTTCTCTTGCCATTTCTTCTGGGCTCTGAGAATTAGTGGCCGGGTGACCATCTGGCTCCGCTCCTTTAGCACAGCTGTCTCCAGAATCTCCCAGTACAGGCTCTGTCTGCTGCCTTGAACTCTGCAACAAGAGGGAAAACAACAAAAAAAAAAAGATTATTTTGCTCTGTCACACATTTACACTGTATCCACCATCTACAAGGTCTGTATCTACACAAGCCTGTTTGATGTGATGCTCCTCCCTCTGTACATCTACTTGGTGCCCCTTGGGACAGTTACAAACATACTTCAGTGGGTATTTTACCTATTGGTTTTGTTAGACAGTAATAATGAAATTATTAGAATGACAGAAACATTGGTTGGAAAGAGCATCTGGAGGTCATCTGGTCCAACCTCCTGCCTGAAGCTGGACTATCGCCAATGCAACATCAGGTCAATCATGACTTCAACTTGCCAAGTCCCTAAAATCTCCAATGATGGAGTATCCACCACCTCTCTGGCCAATCTGTTCCTATGCCACACCACCCGTCCATGAAGAAGTTTTTCCTAACGGCCAACCTGAACACCCCGAAGCTGAAATTTGTCCCTCTACCCCCTTGTTACACCATCTGCCACCACTGAGAAGAACTGTTATCTTTGTAATTGCTCTTCAAGCAGCTGTAGTTGTATTTCTTGAGTGCACTTAAACTCAAGATCAGTAAACAGCGGAATTCAGTCTACCAAATAATGCAAATATATACCAGCCCAGTCCCAAAGGGCTCGAGCAAATGCTACCTAAAAGCACCTTCAGATCCCTGCCCAATGGCACTCCCCAGTTCTCAACAGCATTGCTCAATTTTCTCTGTATTGATGGAAACCCTACTTCAGACCTGGGAATTGGCTGACATTGTCCAACCACCACTTGTCTCCTCCTACGACTGAACTAATCATCTCATCTATTCCTGAGAATTGCATGCATAATTAAATATCTGAAATTTACTTCCTAAATGGAAATAAGAGTTTGAAAACGATGACATACTATTAAAATTAATATGTGCATTATCGTGGATCAGTAACAATGCACTCAATTCCTCTCTAATCTGCATTCTCCTTCCAGAGCATCTGCTTTGTCAAGGATCCCCGAAGCTTTTATAGTTTGATACAATCAAACCTTCACTTAAAAAGAACTGTCTGTTTCAATACCTTCTTTTTTATTCTCTTTGCTGCATATCAATGTTCACATCTTAGAAAAATCGACTCGTTAAATTAACGAGCGACCTCAATCCTACAACGTACACCCCACAGAGGTCCCTTGATTTTCTGTGGCAGGTTCGAGGTTTTACACCATAAGCTTTCAGAAGTCACGCTGGTTTCTCACTAAGTGCCTGTGACTCTCCACAAATACAAAACTCTAATGAACTACTTCAAAACCATTATTTTTTGCATTTATTTGTAAAAATACTCCAAAAAAGACATGCATCCTAGAAGCCTACCTTAAACAGGTCCCTGCAAAATTTGTTTAAGACTCGTTCTCAGAGAAATAGAATTTCATACCAAAAATGTCAGCTTAAATGCCCCTTTTCTCCCTGAATATTAAAACAGCCAACATGTTAATTGATGCATCACAGGGAACTTCTGGGTATCGCATATACAAATAGCGGCTAAAATCATCACTGCTGCACTGAGGAGATTGCATTTACTCTTCTTTCCATACTCTGAGGTTTGCAAGCGATGAGCACCGCCACTGAACCACAGACCATTAAACGTACTTCTGGTGTTTGCCACGAATCTCCTATTTAAAATAATCCTGCTACCCAGCCCCTGCTATGTGCGGTCACCTGTGCCAGAGCTCCCTGCTTTTGAGGCATCCCAAAATAAGGTTAGCATCGGAGGCGGGCAGCACAGCATCTCCATCCATCACGCAGCAGCGAGGATGGGATGCAGGGCTCTGTGTGCAGCGGTACCCGCGGGCTTGCAGCTATTTTTTTTTAACAAGGGCAAAAAACCAGGATGAAACGGCGTGCCAGCCATCAGCACAGCACTGAGACAGCACTGCTGGTTCCCAGCCAGGAGGCACAGACACAGACAACACAACCAGGACGGACACACACAGACAACAGCAACGCTTGGTTCCGAACAAGCAAGTTTTTCACAAGGCGAAGCCGCGGCAGCCCCAGCATCCTCACGGTGAAGTCACTCTCCCGACAGCCTGAAAAATAGAGCCACCCCCAAAGGAAGCCAACTGGCTTTTAACTGACCCGAAATGAACCTAAATGAAATAATTACAGGGCTGCTTTCCAAATTCAAATCAGATTAGATGTGAAGTGAAACAGTGCTGGAAAGAAAAAGTCTAAACATAGCCTTTTCTGATTTCATTGTCAGGCAAAATGTACCCATCTGGCATTCGCAGCAGCAAACAAGCAGTGAGGGGGATATGCCAGCCGTGCTTTAGCGTCTTCGGATGGAAAGGGGAAGCGATTGCACAGCTAGCCTGGGTTTGCCACTCATGCCACAAGTTCCTGTTGAGATAGGGAGTAGCAAACACCTCAAGTGTTCAGGGAAGGGTGAAAACAGCTCAGGGTGGCCCATATCTCCGAACGTCCCCCCTGCCCACTGGCTGCAGACAACAATTCTCCCCTTCCTTAGGTAAAGGAACAAAAATACACTGTTATTTAGATCCCATGCCTCTATAACGGCAGATGTATGAGCTGATGAAGGAACACCCACAAGTGATGCCAGCTGTGCAAGACGTGTGGGTGCTTCTGAGAAGTGGCACAGAAGTGTCCTGCTGTTTCTCCTCCCCGTCCCAACCGAGTCCTCATGGCACCTATTTTAAAGCAGCGAGGGAAAGCCCTTCCAAAGCCCCGTGGCTCCCGCAGACCAACCACCATGGAGTCCAAGAGGAGCGCAGTGAGGGGACCACTATGGACACACACCCCGTATGGCCAAGGCAGGCTCGTCCTCCGAGTCCTACACCCAGGTGCTAAGGGAACGGCTGTTTTCTCCATCACCTGCCCCAGAGGCTTTACCCTCAGTCCCCTCTCTGACCCCAAACTTTCCATCTGAACAGAGAGGTACCCGCCATGTGCGGCCCCCATAGACCCAGTGCTGTTCCAGCCTGACGGCTGCCAGACACCCTGGAGGGACAGTCCACCTCCAGGGAGGTTTCCCTGCCCATCCAAGCAGGTCCCAACCTAAAGGAGAAGGCAGGAGCTGGGAGCAGAGAGAGCCCAGGAGGCCAAGCAGAGCCAGCGCTGCACAGCCCCAAGCCTGCTTCTCTGCTGAGAGAGAACATTTGCTGCCTAATACAGCTTTATCAGATCTCCCTGTGCTCAAATGAGAAGAAAACAGGCAGATGTCCACCTGGATGTCTGCTAATGACATCCGGAGAAAACACCGAGGTAAATACACCCCCTCGAAGGGTGCCTACGTGGGGAAGTCCTCCACAGGCACCAGGCTGCCACCAGCCAGCTCCGCGGCTCTGCCATCACCTCAGCCGTTTCCTTACCATGTGCTGGTGGCTCTGCATGTGCATCTGAAGGTGCCGTATGTCACTCTCCAAGCTGGCGGCTACCCCTTCCTTGGCTTCAGCTGTCAGCATGTAAACATCGAGGCCGCGGTGGTGCTTCACGCTGTAGTCCCCCGAGTGCACTGTGTGGGACAAGGTGCTCCAGGAGTCCGGTTCCTTGGCTTCCTCTCTGCAATAAAACAAGGGCGGGTTAATCTGCAGGCGAGGAGGGATGCTGCATTGCAGGACACGCAGGCTGTTCTTCACTCTGGACACTCATCTAATCAACGGCCCGAGCAAAACAGAGCGCCGGCTCCAGGGCCAGACAGACAAATACGCACGCACACTTCTCCGTCTTGGAAATTAATGTGATTTAGAGTTAATGCCAGCCACAAGCTCTATTTCACAAGGTCTTCCTCAGGTAGAGAGACCTGCTTTTTTCCCCAGACTATGAGAGACTAGCAGCAAAGGGCACAACAATCGCTTTTTACATGGAATTTTTGCAGGTGTAGATCACCAAAGCAGCTGTTGCAGAAAAACAGACACCTGAAAGACGGACTGCAGAGGCACAAGTTAGAAGGAACATGGATTATCATGATACTGCTGCTACAACTTCTACACTGAAACCAGCACACCACTTCACAAACACCCAACAGCCATCAAATTGTAGCAATTTTTTCACTCCTGAAATGAATTGCGCTTGCCCTGCGAAACTGCTTCTGTGCAAGATGTTCTCAACGTTGTGAGACAGTTGTCCTTCTGCAGCAGTACCACAGATTTTCTTTTTACCAATCAAAAGAAAAGGAAAAAAAGAGGCTGTTGTAGATCAGAATGAAAAAAATAACTCAGCAGTTACATATATTCAATAGAAATTTCTATTCAGTCATCTCTTTTCGAATGTCGAGCCCTGATTCTGCACAGGCTTGTGACTCAAAGCAGTAATTCTTCAGGTCTCACTGAGCTGCACAGAGGATATTATATTGCCCCTTTAAGGTGGTGAGGAAACATTTATCTTCTCAAGGTGCTCATCTAAAGATTCAGACTTAGACATTTAATTTTTTAATCAGAACTGATTCAGGAAACCCAAAATCTGTTTTAATTGTCCTGGGACGCAGCGGCTCGCGCAGCACCCTCCTGAGCGCCGCATCCCCCGGGAGAGACGTGGAGCTGAGCAGGAACGTTACGGGAACGGGGGCTTTCGCTGACCTGCTGCGGGGGGTGAGAAATGGAAATTTCTCTGTTTTCCTTTCACTAGGGCTGCATCCACCGAGTGCCAGCCCAAGCTGAGAGCACGTCCCCTCCCTGTCGTGGAGACCAGCCCCGGCCACGACAGGCATCCCCAAATCTCCCTCTGCAGCACAGCCACTGATTACCCTAGAAGGGGCCTGGGCCAGAGATTGTATGCAAATAATTAAGGAATTCAAGAAGGTATATATACAGAAATGTATAATATCAACCAGGTAAACTTACACACAGCTTTCAGCATCTTTGCCAACTGGTTTCTTACTTTAAAAGTAGCAAACCCTTCCAATGGGCAAGCGATCCCCAGGGCTGAGGTGAACCGCAGGGCCACCTCTCTGGGAAGCCACGCAATTTAGAAACCAAAGTCGTCACGAGCAATCAATACCATGACTGGCAACAGGAATGGGCAGAGCAAGGTAGGGAAACGGTCAGACGGCTCATCACACAGCAGAGAAACCTGTGCAGATGGCAGTGGTGGCGGCAGCTGTCCCCGCTCTGCCCTGGCACAACTGCCCGCCCCCTCCTGTGACTCATTTTGGGCTGAATCTGCAAGGAAATTCAGACAAAGCAGAACCACACCTTCCACCATTCACCACCATTTAGATCAAGTGACTTCAGTAGAATTAGTCTTGATTTAAGCAGAATCAATATTTCTACAGAGAAACAGAAGGAAGCGGCCAGTTTTTGGTGGTGATTAGTACAAATCCATGGAGGCACTGAAGTCAACTGAACCATTACAAGTGACTAAAGAAATTACCTTCCTTTATCAAGAAAACACAGACATTTCTGTCTGGAGTATTTTTCTTTTCAGCTGTTATGCATGAGAAACTACTGTACTCAGGGCCACCCCCAGCGTACAACGAGGCAGTCAGCACAAAACCCATGTTCACCCACTCATGGGGACCAACATCAGCCGGATTAAAGAACCGAGCGCGATGAGCCTGCTCCACATTCTCATCAGCTTCGAGTACACTTACGAGTATCTTCAAATCAGCATCCACAAAGCAGCCTCCACGACTGGAGCCTTAAAGGACCCTCAGCAACTTCAAAAGCTTCAAAATCTGGAGCGAGATGACAGGCACAGTCCCCTGCAACACCGTGAGCGTGCCCACCCCTCCTGCAATTTGGCACCTTCACACGGCCCAGGCGGATCAAATAATCACTTCTGCTTACAAAGACAGCAATTTCTTTTCATATTCAAGCTGCCGATCTGTGTTACGCTCTATAAAGGTCTGTAAACCTTTTGAAAAAACAAGGTCTTGCTCCCATCCAGCCAACTACAAACAACTCCAAGCTCTCATTTCTAGTAGCAGTCACCTACGTGGCACAAAATTAAGCAGTAAGGCAGTGGATGGCTCAATCTATTGACACCTTCAAATCATCCCTTTCATACACCGCTGCATCCCGGCGCTGATGATCTGCAGCAGAGAGGACAAATGGGTATTCACACGCGTTAGCTTGTTTGCACACCGCTATTTCTGTTGTTCAGGTGATCACTTCCAAGAGCAGGTAGACCACACGAGAAGACGCTCCTGCACTTTCATCTTCATACACTGAGCTGAACTGTTTGTGTCTCTCCTGCATGTCTCTCCTACATCTCATCCCTGCAAGCCCCGGGTTTTATTGAGAGACGATAAAAACATGCTTTCTTCCAGGGAAAAAAAAGCTTTGCAGTCATGTATTTTGTAGTCCCTATTTGTGAAAGACACTTATCTTGTACAGACTGGGAATTTCTGCAGGAATTGTTTATTAGTGCATACCCAAACTGGCCTACTACGACATAAAAACAGATACGCAAATATTTACTGGAGATCTATTAACAAAAACATACATAGAAACTCGAGCATTCAAGAAGTCCGAAATCTGCTTCTGTTCAAAACAAAAATTCAGTTTGCTAGCAACAAGGCAAATCTGTCTTCTTATGAGCTTTAACCATCCAGGGTCAATTCTTTCTCATCCTCCTTCTTCAACAGTTTCTCATCAAAATATGTAAAAGATACCAGTGAACTGAAAATTTCATTGGGATGATCTCCGAGCCCAACTTTCGCAGAAGAAAGTATCTTGCTTGGTTAAAAAAGCAAGGACTGACCGATAAAGCTGACAGCGTCCACTAGCTCCACCCTCGGCACAACCATGCCATGTCCTGCTGAAAAAGCCTGGAAGAAGTCCTCCAGCTCTGGTACCTACTGCTTCTGCTGCGGTCTTCTGTCCCATGGATGTAACTCAGAAGGGAAATTGCTGGCTTCAGGAAAGGACAGACCTACCAGCTGGCCCTTCATCTGCGGAAAGGTGGCTCAAAGAAGGATGCCGACCCCAAACAGGGCAAGAGGAGAAGCAAACAAGCCTCCAAAATATTCCTGCTCGATCCAGGAGCTGATTAGCTTGCTTAACCTGCAGCATCACCTCCTGCCCATAAGGCACACAAAACAAGACGATAGGTAGTGTTTTTTAAAACCCCCAGCATCGCCCAAGTAGACTCGTCCCTGGTGAAGGAGGAGTTGTACCATACCCGTGTGCTGAATCTCCTCTCCTCTCGCCGGGGAGCAGATAGGATGGCCCTGGGCCAGCGAGCGGCGGAAAGAGGGAGAGGAAAGTCTGCACTGACGCAGCGCAGCTCCCGGCTTCCTGCAGATACAGGCGAGATGTTTTTAAGAGGGAAGATAAGTGAGAAAGGGAGAACAAAAAAAACCCAAGTAAAAGCTCTACCCGCCTTCCAAAGTTGCAGAAATGATGCTCGGTGACAAGGGTTTGAAATTCGGCGGGGCTGGTGCTCCCGGCAGGCGTGTTCTCCACTACACAGATAACGGGTTTTGAATGGAGGGGAGAGGAAGAGGAGGGGGAAGAGCTCAGAAGAGGAACAAAAAAACCTCAGTGGGTTAATCAGAGCCTCACGTTAGGAAGATTTATCCCACAGTTTTACAAATGGACAAGGAAGGCGGTGTGGGAACTCAAGGTGTTATTTCCTGGGGATATCCCCTCCAGACTTCTGAGCTGGACTTCAGCTGAAACGAAACAAACTCAGTAGCGTTGCCAGCAATTACGATCTTACTGCAAGCCTGACAACAGCTGCGGGTTTATTCTGAAAGCATCAGCCCCTAGATTCATATGATAAATTAAAATAAAAAAAACCCACCAAACTACTTTTTCTTTTCTTCTTAAATTAAACAAAGTCCCTAGTATCGCGGTTATGGTGAAAAGCTAGGAAATGCTAGAATTCAGATGCTCTTATCTGTAAGGCAAATAAAAACTAAACTAAACTGAATTTTAATCTTACATCCTTAATTCAAATTCTGAATTATTACTGTTGTTATAACAGCACACCGAAAATACTAGATCAGACAGACTGTGATCTGGGATAAACAAGGAACAGTGCCTAATGGGAGAGGATGCTGGACTTGGTGGCGATTGCACAACACTTTTGTCGCACAGGCAATTTAAATCAAGCCAACAACTCCTCCTGTGAAAACCCAGCACCAGACTCAATGCAGTCACCAGCATCTAAAACCAAGACTTCTTAGAAATTTGACAAAATAGAACTTCAATGCCATCTGCAGAAGTGTTGGGGTAACAGAGGGTTTGTATATGATCAACTTTGCATCCACAATCTTTAGCAATATACAAAACGTCAGTGCACGCAAACGCTGTCTTGCTCCTACTTGGTTTTGTAACCATCAATACGCACTGTATATGAAACTCAGAAAACACATGCAACTAGTATGTGCTAGAATGGGTTCAAAAAAATCAACCACTCGTAAATTTGAAAGACATTTAACAAACACAGCATCCATACTTCAGGTGTTTCCAACTGTTCCAAAAGCCCCAGGAAAGTAGAAAAAACCCACATCTCATATCAGAAAATTTTACAGATCACTCACTAATTTTAATACTTTTGATGTTGAAGGAAAGAGTTAAAGCTCATCTGATGTAGAAAAACGATGACTAAACCCTCACAGTGCTTCACACAAACAAGAACTGCAGTGGGTTTGGGCACTGAACTGAATTCAGGATTGCATAACCCACCCTTCAATATCACATTAAATATTTAGCAACTGGATTCAAAATATTTAATACTAACTTCTCAGCCCATTGATCAACATACTATACAGCAGGAAATCATACAAGAGAGAAAAGCCGGCTCGGTCCTTCGACAGCGGTTAGCAGACGCACGTATCCTAAGAGAGCACGTCCAGTGTTTCCTACCACAAAGGGTCTGCGCTCCTCAACCTGAGGATTTTTTAGGTCCCAATGTTAATTATACATTAAAAAATAAAAATACAGCTACAAACTGTCATCAACTATATTTGTCAAAAAGTACAATGCGCATTCTGTAAGAATAACTGTCTGTAATTAAATGCACTTTACCATTTGTTTTATTTTCATGGTTTTATCTAACAAGAAAGATACCCTCCCTGGGACGTGGAGCCGTAGGTCCTGCACAGAACTCAACGTCAACTTGGAGTCACACCACTAAACAAAAGAAATTTAAGGTGAATTTACAAAACGGACTCAGAGCGAAAACAGATGCCATCTGTTGCATTTTAAATGCAAAAGCCCAGTCACGGAGACTACTTCATCAAGCAATGTTTTCTTTACAGCTAAAACCATCATCTTAGAACAGGACAAGTGATATGGAAGGAAGACTTGTCTCTGCAGAACATCTCTGCATGCTGCAAGTGAGCGTGACCACAGACTCTGTAGCACAACTCAAAGATAAAGCCATGGCTTTGGCTGCCTCTGACACAGCAGTTTCCAAAGTCGTCTTCTACAATAATCTGTTCAAACTTCAATCCCACTGTGAACGTCACTCCTTCTAGCAGATCTGCTCCAGAGACTAAATACGAGTGTCCAGTGGGTATCCAGCTGACCCACGCCTGAAGCCAAAAACCCAGCAGTTCCTGGAAATCACTTATTTACATTTTCTAAATTTGTCCTGAAATGGAGCTGGTCTATCACAGTCCCTTACCAACCACACAAGGCTTATTATAGGGGCTTATGGCCCCTATAATTTTGGGGATCATCTCCAGATCAAGATTGCTATGGGGGGGAATAATTTTCTTCTCTTATCTTACCACATCTTCCCAAATCTCTTCTTCTTTCTCCTCCTCACAGGCCTGTTTATGTGAACATCATCTCCCAGCACCTCTGATTTCCAAGTGTGATATTGGAGACAGTAAAAAGCCTTTTCTCCCATACAGACAAAGCCACTTCTCTCTCTTCTGTATTCAGAGGTATATAACATACAAAACAAAGGAGAGGAGGGAGACAATGTACGAAAATACAAGTCTTCACAGGGATATGGTGACACACTAGGAAACCAGTAAAAGCTGGAGCCTGCAGTGGTGAGTAAATGGAAAGAGAGAAACAAAAACTCTTGTTGCTCCATCATATTCACACCTGGTTCCCCCGTCCCTCCGCCTCCCAGTCTGCTCCTCTGCTGTGGCCAGAAGAAACCCACAGCACCTCAGCATCCTTCTAACCATGATGATCAATCAGTTAAACAACGGTGTTTCAAACAGTGACCTTAAAGTTCAGCAATACACAGCCACAAACCAGACCCTGTTGGATCACTGCTCCTCCCATGCTTTTGCAGCTAAACGGCATCCTCTTAACACATGCATCTCTCACCAGGTCCTCTTTCACTGCCCTTCTACAACGTCTTTGAATCCCCCTTTAAATGTTAAACTTGTGCCAGCGCTTATAGAGACGAAGTCAACTGGTCTCCTCTCCAAGCCATACCCTAAACCTACTGCCTGTTACCTGGAACAGCAACCAAAAAGACCTGTTGCTTGTTCAAGGTGGGAGAACAGAGGGAAAAACATCAGCATTACTTCAATAAACTCTTCAGCCGGTGATTCTGCTGAGCCAGAATTAAAATTAATATGTGTAGCACTACCTGCCCAGTGTGGTGGCAACCTTCTGGCCACCAGCATGTCCCCAGCTGTGTCCCTCTCCTGCTCCCTGTACAACAACTGCTGGGAGAACTGGTGTAACCAAGGGGAGACTCAGAGCCTTGCACACTTAGTTCCCAGCTCGTAATAACGGAAGGGTGCACACAGGAAAGGGGGGGGGGGTCAGCCTATACGTTCTCAGGGGTACAAGCACCCTGTTTACATACAGCTGCCACCATTCTGGCATGAAGTCATAGCGGTCGGCAGTGTGTTCAGCCCCAGGAAACTCGTGATTTTGGAAGGCATCTGCACCACAGACACCTCTTCGCCTGTGCAAAGACTGAATTTCATGGGACAACTTAACATCAAAATTCAACGAAAGACGTCCCTCTTTAAATACTGTCCGATTTGGCAGGGCACTGGAAGAAATTTTTCATTTTAAGACCGGGCTTACACTCTCTGCTGAACATGAACTGTACGTTTCTGAAATTAAACACATGCTTAAAGGACTTGCTAAACCGGGGTGCAAAGAAATGAGGTACCAGGCAAATCCTCTTGCAGCTCTGGCTCAGAAAAGCAGAAAAGTATATTCCATTACAAAAGTAAAGCTACTGAAAAAGCTTCCTCATTTGAGAGGCACCACGGAGATTACAGCCCAGACTTCACCAATTACTTACGTAAAATCAGAACAATAGCAAGTGATAATCAGGGATTGCAAAACGTTCATAAAACCCTTCTGAGTTATTCCTCATGTGTGTTAATTAAATCAGTTTAATTTGGGAAATACAGACTTGTACTGACTTATAGTCTCGCACACTGAGCCACCTGGCTGTTACCAGGAGGTCTGAAGGAAGAGCAATCCCAGAGCTGTGCAGAAGCGCTTTATAGCGATAAGCAGAGAAACCAGCGAAGGCAAAACTAATATTAGAGTAAAAAAACTCAGAGACCTTTACAGCTCTGAACTGTCTCCTTTGTAGGGACTGGAAGAAAGCAGGAGTTTTTCTTACGGGCTTTACTTTTCTCTTCCTCCCCTTTTTTCAGGGGACATAAATTGCTCTCAGCTGTGAAGGAACTACAAGCATTTGGCTTCATGGAAAAAAACGATACTTTGGGGTTACCAGAGAGAGCTCTGTTCCGCAGAAATGAAATCAGAAACAAAATCCGTGTTTGCGTGTTTTACAAAACGGCGCTTCCGACCACCTCTGAAATTCTGCACGCTCGCTGTTTCTTGGAGCCATTTTCCCCGCCTGGCTCGGAGAGCGCTGAAGAACATGGAGCTGTCGGGCAGATTGTATTACCGCACTGCGCTGCGCTTGGAAGCACCAACTACTGCAAACTGCAGCTGTCCTCTTGCAGAGGCCACGTTACTCACACCGAGCGCAGTACCCCCCTGTTTAATTAACTCCGCCGCCTCTCCGGAGCCAGCCCTCCTCTAACGAGCGGGCGCTGCCAGTGCCCCGCCACCAGCACTGCCCAGTTTCAACACTGGGAAGCAATGGGTTTTGATGAAGGACCCTTCGCTTTGGAATCTGCTCCTCTCAGCCTCAGAAATTGTTGAAACTCGGAGAGGGCTATGCAACCTGCCTAGTTTCCAAAGCTTTTTCGTGCAATTTAGGTAAACTGTATTTAAAATTTGTATTTAAATTTGTATTTTTAAAAAAAAAAAACACCAAACTGTTAACCAAGCTGCTAGCAAGCAAACAAGCTTGTTCCTAGAGAAAATACTTTTTTCTTTTTTTTTTTCTTTTTTTTTCTTTTTCCTAAAAAACTCCTGCCATTATGCACTGCCTTATTCCATTCGGACCACAGGACAATGCTTATCGTGCAGTTTTAATCTTGAAGATCAAACGAGCACCCTCAGGAACGGTACACAGCCCATGAATAAACACTGCTGTCGGCATCCTCCTCTCCATCCTCCTCTCCATCCTCGGTGACCTGCGGGTGCTCTATCGCAGCTCCTCAGTTTGGTCTGGAAAGAAGCATCACATGCCCCTTTCCTGCCAGAGGATGCCAGAGCCAGCGCACAAGTTCCAGACTACAGAAAGGAATACTTCAAGGGCTGCAAAATTTAAATTGGAAGCATCTGTCTGTCTCTTTTTTTTTTTTTTAATTGCATGAAGAACTGCAGCAGCTGAAAAGGGAAAGCTCATCTGATAAACAGAAATTCAAAACGTCACCAACGTAATTAGTTTTTGAGAAAAATATTTACACCGCAGCTGAACCAAGCTGCTTTGCAGCCGAACCCTGGCAAAACTGCAACAACGGAGAAGGTTTTGTGTCTGCTTTTTAATGATTGTATCCTAATTACAGCAAAATTTCACCCCTTCCCAATGCTGGCTGGGAGAATCATTGTAAAATGCAGGGTCCTGCAAATTAGCAAGCAAGTGAACAATAAATTCCCCCCAAGGATAATGCATCACAAAACACACTGCATTCATTTATTTGGCGAAGTGCAGTTTAATTACTTGTAAAAATAATGACTCCTTTGTACGGGCTCTCGCTAACATGCGTTGCTGCTCTGTGTTTTGCTGAGTGGTACAAGTTGCACGCCAAATCTGCGTGCATGGATTATCCAGCGTGCGCGCAAGCAGAGTGCAGAAAAGAGGTTGTACAGTATCCATTGTGTTTTGACAGCACATAAATGATATATACTCTCTTCATGGAATTTGGCTGCTCTTCCGTATTTTGAAACTCAATATTTCTCTTCTCAATAGGGATTTTCAAGCCTCGATCCCATCTCGTCGCAGACAGCACTAAGCACAACAAAAACCTCTGCTGGGAAATCGGGATGCGCCCGTTCTGCAACCGCCATCCTCCCGTGGCGGTCCCCATGTCACACGGTGCTCCCACCACTCCGGCCAGCCCCGAGCTTGTCGCACGGTGCTTCACCACCATCCCACCCGCTGAGAAAGGGACCTGTGACTTCCAGCATCCACAGGTTTCTGTTTGCAGGGCTTCATGGAGCCAGCAGGGGTTTCAGAGTCACAGCATATGTGCCATGGCTGTCAGATGTTTATATGTTGTATTTCCACCCAGCAGCCCAAGAGGAAAACTAACCATATTGAACAGTTTAAGGATATACTAAAAAGAACAGGATGGGGCATCCTGATGGTAACGTTAGTGACGTTGCTAGTGTCTTGGTCTTGCCAGGGTCTTATTTTCAAAGATGAACCATAAAGGTCGTCAGAGAAAACCCTTGGATTACACCAGCGGCACCCGTTACAGTGGATGGCACAGGGCAACGCCAGGTAATCCAAGTACGCTGCTTCTTTCTTTCCACTCACCGAGAACTGCCATTCCAGTATTGGAACCAGTTGTGAAATACTCCACCAAATACATGAATAACTCTTGTAATAGTTTTGTTTACTTCCCATTTCTTTTTCAATTACCAGCTCTACTCATATTCAAATTGCAGCATTTGCTGAGAGCTCTATAATCAAGTTTTGGCCAACTTAAGCTTTCTATAATCAAGTTTTGGCCAACTTAAGCTTCTCGACCGTCTGCAAAGTCTGTTAACGTGGTTAGTCTCACCTTGGAGAACTTTGCAACACTTACAGGATGAATTTGCACATTCCAATTTTACAAGATAGCCTGATAGCCTGCAAGAGAGTTGTGTGTTTTCACAGTATGACTGTTGAACTCGGTGGAGAAAAAAGTAACACTGTCATCATCTCTGTATTAATCCCAGCCAAGGGTGGCAGAAGAAAAGGTCAGAACACAGCTCCCATCCCACCACCCTGCACCTTCTCCTTCACCCTCACTTTGCATGTGGTTGGCTGAATTGTTCAAGATGAAACTTAAATGCAATCACTCCAGCAACACAGACCATATTTTTTGCCCTCTAACACTCCATCCAACAACTACAGAAAGCAGAATAATTTGCAATTCGTAACAGAGAAATGTTGCGTGATAATATGGAGAACACAGCAGACTCCTAAACATGATGTTGGATCACTCAACATAAACCCCAAGTATCTGAAAACTCAATTCAGAAAAACAAAGTTAATAACAAAGCTTAAGAGAACCAGGCATCAGAATAACACACATGCAGACCAAATCTTTTCTCCTTTACAAATAGACCCCTCGGGACTTATTTAAGCTCTTTGTCTTTATTAGCCTCAGCTTTTAAAGACAGATCTCCAAACATTTGCTATTCAGAAATAACTTGTCATCTTCTGAAGGATTCCTTGTAAAACACTGCAGTAGATGCTCGTGCCACTAGTTACTTCCTACGAGTTTGTAAGATATGGCTGCTTCTCAGGACCGCTCAAAAGAATTGTTTCTGCTGTTAAACAATTGCATTAATTATTACCTAATTTTTTTACCTGTACTGGTAAGATACCTAATCTCTACAACATGCTGCCTTCTTTCAATATCATCATTTCATTTAACCAAAAAACTCGAAATCTATAAAGTAAGAACACAACAGTCAACCACCCCCATGACGGCCGCTAGCTCTCCTCTTTTGGGCAGCTGTGCTCGTTCGAAGAAAAGCTTTTTCACTTGTGTTTGTTTAACGTTTGTCTTAATTAGTCGATATTACACTGACTCACTTTGGGCTTTAAGAGACAGCTGGAAACAGAGCACTACGCAACAGAAAAGGAGAACATAACGATATTATTGCAGTTCCCCTAAACCCTAAGGACCTGCCCCCATTGTTGCTAGCAAGAAAGGTGAAAGCAAAATTATACCAAAAAATTGCCTTTAAGGGTAGAGTATAGCTCTTAGACACTTAGGTTCAGCAAAGGCAAGCATGATACAGAATGGAAAATGAGCAGAGGAACCCTCAAATCATCCTTACTCTGTCAAAAGCTGGTGCAGCTTCTGGTAGCCCCTCTCCAAGGCCAAGCTCACTGGCGTTGCCCCTTCGGTGTTGTGGATGCTGAGAGCTCCTCTTCCACCAGGCTGCTGGAGCAGAAACCATGTCAGCCGCAGCAGACCCAGCCTCACCGCAAAATGCATCAGTGTTTCCCGAGGGATGTTCTTTGGGAAGAAAGAAAGAAAGAAAGAAAGAAAATAATAAAATAAATGGGAATTTGTAGGCTGCGGGTTAGGTGAATGCCATATCCCCACCTCCCAGGCACATAACACGCAAGGGCTGGCATGGAACTGACAGCCCAAAAGCCAAGGAACCTGCAGCACCTGGAAAAACATGCTGGCTGCCAATACCCAGGAGAGATCAATACTTAAAGCGAGGGACACGCTATGGTGGGACTGGAAGTGCTCAGGACCTCTCAGGGTAAGACTGACCACAGAAGTCAATGTGAAAAAAACCCACCATTTCATAAACAGCCACGGTAACTGCCAAGTTGCAGCGCTTCCAGACAGAACCTGGCATGGTCAAGTGGGTCCTTCTAGATGTCCAAGCCTTCTCCTCACACACCCAGGACCAGGTTTTAGGAACAGACAGGTTTTCTTATTTAACAGGACGCTGATTTGTCCCAAAGGCATGAAAAAAATCAATTGCATTTGAAGCACAAATCTAAAGCCATTATAAAAGAGAACAGTTAAACCTCTTGTGTAGACAAAAAAAAAAAAAAAAGAATTTTGCTTTACTGTCTCGATTATGCCTCAGACCAGCTTTTCTCAGCTTTATACAGTAGCTCTATCATTCTGAGTAGCAGCATTTATAAACTAGCAAGCTCCACTGCTGCTTTTTACGTTTAATAACCGTGACCGTCTAATTTGGTAAAACTCACTCTTGAGCCTAAGCTTTCATCTCAGAAAAATGTCCCCCTACTCTAAAAGCTGCAGCCCTAAAACGATGCTCTGAAAAGCTTCAACCAGAAATGAGCTCCAGATGCACTGCTGAAATACAGTATTTGCAGATCAAAGCCTGTTACTTCTCTGTGAAGGGCAAAAGCATTTGGGTTAAAAAAACCTAGGAGAAATAAAAATTTGTTCTTTTAATTAACAAAGGATTTCAGTATTGACTGGCAGCAACAATATGACAAAAAAGCACCGACTGGGTCTCAGTAAACCATGCCAATGAGCACACTCGGTATAATACCTTTAATATCATAGCAATGATTTATTGGGTTATTAATTTGGTTGCCAGCCAAACCTATACAGCATGTTTAAAAATGCAAGTGCATAATGGCTTTAGGATTTAATTAAGTATTTTTTCCTCAAGAAGTAAGCCCCAAGAGAAATCACTTCTTCAAAGTGCTGTTGTTTTTCTTGCTTACTTGCTTTCTTAAGGGACATCATTAAGACCTTCTGCAAAAAACAAAGCAAAAATGGGGAGTTCTCCCCTGCCTGACACACCATTCTTCCTGACATTTTGGATCAGCTCCTGAAGAACTAATCTGTATTCAAGAACCAAAAGCTTTCTGGCACCGTCTCTCTTCCGAATTACTCCAAATTAGGTCTCTGGGCTACAAACCAACGCTTCCCCCCTAACCTCCTCCTGATTACCGTAAAGCAAAACCATGCTGGCCTGAATACATGAGCATGTCTGAATGGAGGTTCCAGCTGATCAGAGAAAAAGGGAATAGCCGAGCTCACTCAGAGACAAATTCTCAGCCTGTGGGGGAGTAATGATAAGGATTTTGGTATTAAGTGCTATGGAGTGTAACGCTTTAGAAATAAACAACGCAATAAGGTAGTTAATCCATAGTTGTCACAGTCTTGGACTTAAAGAATAATGAAAAATAACACACCATATAGACAGACATAAAGGAAAGGCTACTGATGAGGTTCCAAGAAGAAGAAAGTGTTGATACATGTGGGACTTGGCCAGACTGAAAGCAGATGCCCAAGTTCCACTCAATGAACTTGCATAATACTCCTACGTTACCTGTACTAACACTCTGGTGGAGTCAGCTACCACAACTAAAGCAGTACAAGTCTCTTCCTACTGAGATGTGGGAAGCACAAAAGCACTCCTGTTAGAGCCAGCGACTGCCATCCGAGTAAAGAATGCGTCGCAATGCTCTCGCCACATCTGTTCTAGCAGGGGATCTCCTGTTCTAGCTGCTTTGTGGAAAGGAAAAATCAACCTCCTAACTAAAATGGATAGCCTTGCACCAAAATTGAGCAGCATAGACCTGCAAAGCATAAGCATGGGCTCCTGCACCAAAATGCTTCCTCCTCCGTCATCCGAGACCCTTACAGTTAGGTAGAAGCATCTTCTACTTGCCAACACATGGTTCACCAATAAACACACACGTACCACTTGCAAGTTTTGCAAGATGCAAGCAAGTACTCTGTCCCTGATCCAACTGGGTGCCCCTCTCTCTCTTATATTTGCATAAATGAAATGCCCCCTCCCAATCGTTCCAAACGCCTATCTGATGTCTGCTCACACGACTGCAACTTCTGAAAATCCCACCTTTTTCCATTCTTTTAAAACAATCTTCTTTACCATCAGATTAGTGGACAGAGTAGTCCCAGCATTTGGATGGAGGTGTCTGCAAGCGCAACTGAACTGAATGAGGCCCTGCCCCAATGCCTTTGAGCAACGACGACGTGCATAGAAGATCTGTACAAGAAGACATGGCGTGTTGCCATCCAGAGCATATTAAACATACAAATACACTATCCAGGCCTATTTGGAAAGATCTGCCTAAAATATAAACTGGCATGAAGCCATCCTAACAGATGGGCACAGATGATGGCAGCAAAGAGAAAAAGTACTGTACATACAACAACTGCAGGGGCCCCAGGCAATGGCTTTAGAAGGTTTTGGAGTGTGCAAAACTTGCACGGCCACAGTTAAAAGGCGTGTGCCATCTGTGGGCTGGATTAACTACTAATATACAATGAAAAATACATCTGTTGGTGGATGGCGTTGCTCAGAACAAGACGAGAGCTGGTCTGCATCGAGTACGGGAGTGTTGCTGGCTGGAGAGGGAAGACGGACAGATGCCTCCAACCTTCCCACCTTTGAAGGGATGAAAGCTTGTAGCACAAAACGTTGAAAATTCAGTCAATGATTTCAAAGTCTTGTCATGGTGCAAAATGCCTGCCCCAGGCATGGACGAATCACAAACACTTTAACCTGCAACAGCCAGAGCTCCTTCTACTACCACATATCAAGCATGAGCTCCTCATCTTAAAATGGCTGTCCTTTGAATGGCAACAAGAAGCTTCTTATAATTAGGAAATTGTGGAAATACAAGACACACAATACTGGAAAGGCCAAGGTTGTTTTGTTCCTGTCTTGTTTCCTAGTAATAAGCAAAAGTTGAAACATATCATTATTGTCCCATAATGGCAGGGCACTCTAATCCAGCTGGCAAAACATAAGACTTCAGATATATTATTTTCATGCATTTTTTTTTCAGCTATGACATAAGAACAGACAGTTTATCTGGGTAACTAAGGACAAAATTTCCATAGAAGACTGTCAAATGTGCTTTGCTAATGGTAAGGGATTAAGGTTTAAGGTGCTATTAGCACAAAACAAATAGGCATTGAAGAAACAAAGAAGTTTGGGTATGACAGATCCAAGAACACACAAACTGTTCTCTAAGTAAACACTTTCATTTTAATCCTGATTAAATAACTGTTCCTCTTTTAAAATTGCTCTTTATATAGAGTAACCCACACCTAACTGCTCAGTTTATCCTCCATGCCCCAAGACATCAAGAAACAGACAGCCATGGACTGGCTAGTCTTCCTGTGATGGTGACCTTCACTTGGTTCTCATCCAAAATCACATATACTCGGCAATTTTGAAATCTACCATCAAAACTGGCCTCACAATTTTGTTTTCTGCTGGAAATGTTCTCACTGCTCAGATCAATCCTTGAGAAACACAGGGAGCAAAAGCCAGCAACAAGCTATCACTTAACGCTGAGGTCCTAGAGACAACAGGACTGAAGAAAGGTCAAGGCAAAGATGCTGTGTTTGGAGTTACATGTTCAGTTAATAAAAAGACATGTGGGTAATTCTTTTTTAATCTTATAAACAAGAAATTTTTCAAAGCGCACCAGAGGATCTTCATGTTCCCATTCCCACTAATATCAAAGGGAACAGAAACTTTCTCATGCCAATGATTTCTCAGCCACAGACTGAGAAGTACATCTGAGGACTGAGCAGCACATCTCAGACGCTGCCTGAACCAGAATTATTTTCTGCTTCCCATTTTCCACTGCAGAGGGCATTAAATTTAGGTATGGAAAAGATCTTTTTACATGTTATCTAGGACTATAGCTGAACAGACAACCTTGTGCTGTTGGCACAGAGAAGATCATAGTGATTTATACCACAGTCCTTTATCACAGGGCAGAGAGGAAGGTGAGCAGCAGATTGGGAAAGGATATGAAAACCCTACAAAACCCTACAAAAAGGATACCTGTAAGTATTACACTGAAAGGGTGCAATGAGAAACTATAAAAAGAGCGCAGCAGATGAACAGATTAAAGCTTTATGTTTGCAAAACATCATCAACTGCTTATCTTCAACATCCTCCCATGGAAAAAAATTTTAGCTCCTAATAATCACGTTTCCTTTTAACTACTTGTGAAAGCTTCTTAGAGCTTTTTTTAGGCTTTTTGCTTTTTTTTTCTTTAAAATAAGGCACCTTCTTTTGTTATTTTTTCTCTTCAGGCATTCTCCCTTTCTGTAAAAAAAACCAAATTAACCACCTCTAATCACAGTGACACTCACACTGCACTCACACTGAGATCCTACTGGCTTTGTACATAAAGTTACTAAACTCGTAACCCAAATCCATTCAGACTCTTTCAAACCCGGGCAAAGCATTTCCCTCTCTACCCACCTCCCACCTGGCGAGCTCACGGCTTTCATTTCTCAAGCAGTACTTACTGCACACAGATGTTTATTCCGCAGCATTTCTGGGAAGCTGTACGTACGCAAGACGTCAGTAGCTGTGTTCCTATAGTTAAGGAGCTGTTAAGTGTTTTATCTAACGAGATGGTCTCCTGGTTATATGCCCGTAATCGTGGCTGACTACCTCGCAGCTCAAAGGGACTGCTTCTCCTTATGCTCCCAGGGGAATGGCTCCATTCCATGGTTGATCACCACAACCCTCTGCCGACATTAACCAGCTCCTGAAAGCACCATCTCGGAAAGCTCACACCGCTGGAATTGTAACCACAGGTCTGGGTTTCACTCTGACTTTTAATGAGCAAAATGAAATGTTTCTTCAAAGGTTTTGTCAGAATACTACTTAAAAGAGATTTTGAAAGTGATCTGTTTTCTACTGATAGTTAACTCAAGGATTACGCTCTCTAATCTTTTCATACCTGAGCCTTGGATCCTCCCTAAATTTTTTTCTGCTGTTTTTTTTCTGCAAGACAAACAAGCCGTAATCATTACTCATACCTCCAGATATTCTGTTCTGGTTTTCTACTTGGCTTATTTTCACTTCAGTCATTTAAAATAGAAAATTACAGTCCTGTATTTACATTGCATGCATCCTCTGAATACATATTAAATTTTGATTTCTAGATATAAAGTGTAACAATCTGTTCCAGTTAAACAGCCGCCTTTAAATGCCACTGAGAACAGTAAACAACCCTAATTTTGACAGCAGTAACAACTATGTTCTTTAGAAAGTTACAGTGCACTCGTAATAATTAAGATGGACGTGATTATACAGCACCTGAAAGTAATGCCGTGTTTGGAATACCATGGTAACAAGAGTAATCCTTAATTATGGACATTCTGAAATTGTGGCTGCCACTTGGGTTCACACAGACAGACAGGTAATTAAGAGCAAGGCCCGGGAATCGCCTGCTGCGCAGGGACAGCGGGTGGCGGGGGGAAGAGTGCGGTCCTCCCCCGGGACAGAAGCGATGAGGGCTGCGGCCGTGCAGGGAGGAGGTCAGGACACACTTGCCCAAGGGTGGTTCAGACACACTCTTCACCTGCCATGCAAACCCTTTCCCTACACACGCGCGCACCCTGCCCTGACCATGCAACTCAAGGACACGCTGCGGCCCCCCTGCTGAGAGAGACCACGGCACCACACGCGGCACTGCTTCCACCATCTCCTTCAGCCTGGGCACGTGCAGGGCTTTCTTTTGCTATCCATTCGTCCAACCAAATCGTTGAGTATCTTCTGCCTGCCTCTAGTTATAGTTAGAGGACAGAGCCTAAGGATCTCTGAAGTCAGGAATCTTAGGTGCTCCCATCCCCAGTGCTAGCATGGCACCAAGTGGGAGCTGGAAGGTATTTTACTCTCCCAAAGTCCCATTACCCGGGACCTCTGTAAAACGTTTTATATCTTTGCGTAAATAGATACTTAACGCAACTCTTTCTGAGGTCCTTTTCTCTAAGCTAAGGATTAAAAGCTCAGACTTGTTCTCAGAGATCTTCTACAAACAGCAAGTAGAAGGCTGCACCTCAAGCGTCCAACACAGCAGGCGGGTTCAGGGAGAAGGAGAAAAATAAAAAGAGGTGGAGAGCAGAAAGCCAACTTCGATGCACAACACCCTAAGAACAAACCAGATGGCAAAACCATGGCCACCATTACAGGAAAAAGGACCAAAACATCACACGTCCCTCCTTCTCTGCTTTCCAGTCAGCTCCATGGGTGTTGGTTGACTGTGCGACTTCTCCACAGGAATATAACTTTGATCAAAACACCTTGAAACCTAAGTATACCTTTTGAGAGTAGCTGTCATGAGGAAAAGCTTGAGAGAACAGCTTTTCTATATATATTAAGGGGGAAAATATTCCATAAAGAAATTGTTACCTAGACACCTTACTAAGGTCAACTCAGGATCAAATCAGAAAGGCAAAGATTTGGAAATAAGAAATTTGGGCAAGAGTGTCACCTTTCCACAGAAAAGCAAGCAGGAAAAGCTGTAAGACGAGACCACCGATAAATGGTTTAAGAAAGAGGATTCTGTTTCCTGAACTCGCTCTTCCCATCAAGGATTCATGATGTCCAGCCACTGCTCTCCATCACCTGCGCACTACTGCCAGTGGTCAGCCCAGGCTGGGTACCACGCTCCGCACCGCTGGCTGCTGGACGAAAAGCTTGCCATCAAAGCCCCAAGCCTACAGAAAAATTGTCTGCTGTTAAATATGGCACAAAGGGTTCATTCAAAGCCTCCTGAGGTCTAAACAAACCCACTTTATTTTCAATGGATTTTGGGTGAAGAACTAAGGACTTCATGATCACAAACATGTTTAGTCTTTTATGCTGTACCAGAATAATATAAATCAGTAAATATTTGGTTTTGAGCAATGTTAACCAAATACCTTCAGTAATATTACTGTAAGGATTAGATTAACCAATGCTGCTCAGTGCATTTAATTTTAGGATAGTTTCTTTTTAAGCAGTAAAGCCTTTTGCTGTTCCAGGACGGGCGGGGGGAGTGAATGAGAATACTGCAAATGATCATAGTGAGGTTTTGAAAATGCCCTGATGAAAACACAGGAAGAAATGTTCATTTTATTTTCAATTTGTTTTAATGAAAATTATGTCTAAAGAGATAACAGAGGAATAAATGTAAAAACAATCTGGTATGTAAGAGATTAAGATTACCAGGATTACTGAAGCTGAACAAACTTCTCTTGTCGAATGGCCACAGCTAATTTAAATAGGTTACATACAGATAAATTTAAAAAAAGGGCACTGGAATGATTGCAAATGTCCTCCAGAAGTTTGAAATAATTTTGGAGGTATTTCTAACCCCCAGCTGAAAAGATGCGCTCCTAACAATTTGGCTATATGATCATACCATACCTTTAATCTCGAGCAATGGCGAAAGATTGAAGACTTTGGTTTGATAACCAAAATATAAGTAAGCAGACAATTCTCACACAGCTTTGTCCACAGTGATCCTGTGCTTTTCCATACTAAAAAGTCAAACCTACTAATGTGTTAGAAAAGAGGGGCGGGGGGGAGATGGTGGTGTCCCTGCCCAGGGCGGGGGGGGTGGAGCTGGATGACCTTTAAGGTCCCTTCCAACTCTAACCGTTCTGTGACTCTATGAATAATGGATGAATGCAAACCACTGGAGATTGGTTTAATGATGCGACCACCAACCTGCCGGTTCCCGGGAGCACGTGGGCTATTAGGTGCCTCCTTCTCCTCAGCGTGTGGACCTTAACCACGCACTTTGCACTGCACGAACCTACTGGCACGAACGATTAGTTAAACAGCCTCAGTAGATGGAGATGGGTGTTAACTTTTAGCAGCTTCTCTGCCCTCTGGGGTGTGTGACAGCAATGAACTCCCTGCTCTCTGCTCAAAGACTGGTCAGGGCAGGCAAAAGCAAGGAGAAGCCTCCACATTGAGCCATCCCCTCCCCAAAAATCAGCACAGAGTTACGCTTGATGGTGGATCTTCTGCCTGCGGAAAGGCCATTACTTCCTAACTGTTTTCGTAAAAGCTAGACTTCTACTTCAGCCCTTAGAAAAATCAACTTTTAAACGTGCTTGACAGCAACAGCCATCTCTGAACAGCAGTTCCCCATCAAGCTGCGGCTCTCGGGAGCTGGCTGAGGCTCCCGGCTCGCTCCTGCCTTCAGAGGTTTTGCTAAACAGCAGCGTTTTGTTTCCAACCCACAAGGGCCCATAGAGACATGCCAGCTTAGAGGCAGCGCTAACAATCTTCCAATAAGGGATCTGACATTTTCTTTTGTTCTCATTTCTATAGTATTTTCTCCTTCGAGAAGGTTATTTGAAGTATCTGGTGCTGACATTTAGTGAAATGTGAAATATGAATTGGAATAGCTGTTCATAGGTAGTGACGCAGCGCAGGACGGGGTGTCCCACTGGAGGGGCACTGGCCAGAACACACGTAATTGTTCACATGCTCCCACAGTTTCAACCTTTGCTGTGCTTCTCTCTCTCCCCCACAGAAGTTAACCCACAACCACCAGTAGGGGAGTGCTACTTTTTACCACAGAGGTTTTTCTAATCTAGTGCTCCATCGTAAATCAGAGGCATCTCTTCCATCTCGCTCTAGCAAAACAGAGTTTCGTGACCAAAAGGATGCTTACGCACGCAAATCCTTCCCATCACAATCACAAAAATTCCCCCAAATTCCCTGTGTATAATTAGCTCACTGCAAAAAATGACCAGATAAATCTGCCTCTAGCAAAAAAGCCGATCAGAAGATGAAAGACCAGGACATAACAAACTGCCGTTTTTCAGTTATTTATGAAAGAACTTACTGCAAGGGAACATATTTTATAGCACCAATATTCTTGGATGAAAGTTGCATTTAGTGCCATTGCATTTATTCACTTACACTTTTGTCTACAAAAACCTCACCACAAGACACCAAAATGCTCAGCGCTACAGAGCTCCCCCTTCTCACTGTGGATGCAATGGATGCTCTACAGGTCCATTAGCATTCAGAGCCCTACACCATCACAACTTCCAGGACCACAAGCACATGCTGAGCAAATCAATGTAAATCCTACAGCCTGATTTCCCTAAGTGCTGATTTTCCAAAGAAAAATCAAAGTCAAAAAGAGAAACCAGATCTCAGCCTTCCTGAAAAATCAACAACAATTCAGAGCTCCAATCAAAGTTTTTGTTAACTTAAGGTCGCTTTAACTGTATTTTTACCACTTAAACCAGAAATGTCAGCGTTATTGCAACTTTTTTAAATGCGGAAAGAAAAATCAGTGTCTTCCACACAGAGGAAAAAAATACCAAGTGTTTATCTCCTTGTAAACATATGACAGCATCTGAATTTCTATCCAGAAACCATTAAATATGATCAAGTCTTTTAATGTCCGCTAATACTGCTTCAATTGCCTGCCTGTGTATTCACGTTTACAAAAGCCCTCAGCAAGGCAGTGAAAAATACAGCAAGTAAAATTCCTGCAGAAAACCCTGTCGTGGTGAGCAGAACTGAGCCTGCTGTGCTGAGCAAGCCACGTCCCCTTCCTCTGCATGTGTTTACACCGTTGTATCCTATAAAAGATAACGGATGCCTCACAGCCACATTCCTTAAGGGAAACTATTTGCTGAAATACCCTGAAAATTTACAGTAAGAATTTGTGCACACTGGAACTAGCCCCCAGTGCGCCAATATGCTTCCTTAAGCTCCCCTGTGACCGAGAAAAAAGCAGAACTCCAAGGACATGGACATGCCACAGCATCCCAAATGCCTCGGCACCTCTGTTTCGGCAGTCGACAGAGACTTTGGGCCAGCCTTGGGGTTCATTTATAACCTCTCGGTAGCCCTCTCCGCTGTGGGTAAGGGCTACCGTTAGTCAGGCTTTCCCACCTTCACGTTTCACTTGCAAAATTCTCCAAGGCTTATTTTGGGGAATGCCTGTGTTTGCCCAGCTGGTGTCCAACCAGGGATGCTATACAAATCCTCAGGGGCAGATCCCCCACTTCTCCAAGAAAAATTAGATGTATTTTACACATTACAGTCACTTTGCACGTACACTGTAAAACCAATAATTACCAAAAGTGCCAAGTTTGTGGCACAAGGGTAATATTCCCTGGAGCATCAGACTTTCTACACACAGACGGGGTTCCTTCAGGAAATCTCAGCAGTGTGATGCTGATACACATACCACTGCATACACGCACGAAAAAAACCCTTCTGGGTGTGTTTTAAAACACCGACCGTTTACAACAGCCTGTGCTATTTCGTAAGAGAAGACACAGAGAGAACATCAGGGCTTTATATATTTTAAGGCGTCCAAAGTGCAAAGCAAAGGATGCAGGTTTAGGAGGGGCACGCTGGTGTACATCGCATCCCATCTCCCAGCACAGGGGCCAACACACCTTTTGGAAGACACGTGGAGTTTTGGGAACCCTTCTGCTTTGGGAACCCTTTCTCCCCAGGCTTCTTCCCTCTCTCCCAACCCACAAGTCTCACGCATGCCCTAGAGGTCCTCACCGGTCAGGGACTGGTCCGCTCCCAGCACGTTCCATTCTGCTGGCAGTTTCAGGTGTCGAAATGCCAGAGCCACTTTCTCATCCAAAAAGTCCACATCGGCAGCGGGTGGTCTCGACCGGTCCAAGAACCGGGTGAAGTTCAGTGCCTGCTGGTTGCCAGCGCAGGTGGCCAGAAACTGGGCGGCGTCGTAGGCTTCATCCTGGACAAACTGGAAACTCTCTTCTGCCACAACCAGAACGGGATGACCTTCTCTAGAGGCACAGAGTGCCACCTTCACTGTCTCACAGCAGTCATGGCCTGCAAATAAAACCAAGGGAAACGGTAAAAAAGAACAACTGCATGCGCTGAAGAAACACAACCGAGCAACTCCTTTGACACGCACAGTCTTTACATTAAATCAGGTAAGAGCAAGTTACTGAGGGTCACAACTCTAAATTAAACACTGTCTTGGGAATTTATATGTACCATCAGAGATAAGTATTTCTTATAGACTTTAAAAGGAAAAGATGCGTAACTCTTCTCTGTCAGAATATAAACCAAGAAATATAAGCCACCCTTATCTGACCAGGCTATTTTTGATCAGCGACAAGTAAACTCAAGAGCATTAGGTAATTGAAGTGAAGATTTTGCTAACGTACCAAAAACCAGATTATGTGGTCAAACTTTTCTTTTCCAGCTCCACAGGACTCCAGTAACTCACCAGAAACTAGAATCCGAGTGCTGCAAAACTACGTACTCCAAATGCTGTCACAACACTTGGCCTGTACTGAAAACACCACAATTTCACCTCAACCAAAGAGCTAAATGGCTCCGGGAGAGCGACCTGCCCAGGCATGCCCTGCGCGCAGCCCTGCATCTCAGCCTCGCTCCGCCACCTGCCCTTTGCCTTTGGGTTCACAGGACAAAACTAAAGCCCAGCTGCTTCTGCGAAATAAAAACATGGAAATGGCCACTTTCCATATTTACAAAACAAGAAGGTCGGAAGTTTAATAACTTTATTTATTTATTTATTTATTTAGGGCAGGGAGAAGAAGAGGAAGGATGCCCTGGCATGGCAGCAGTTTCATTGACTGAAAAAAACCAAACCAAACTAAACCCACGATGCCTTTTTGCAATTTTAAAAGGGAAAATATAACATGTGTCCAACACAACCAGCACTTGTAATTGTCCGGCATGCCTCTTCAATAATAAGGTTTGTGTTTCAAGTTCACCGTGCGGCACAGTTTCTTGTTCCAGTCTCAGACTGACGTCATGGCTGTTTTTGCCAGAACAGCATGGACCCTGCACTAATTACTGGAAAAGCTTCTTTTTGCCCATGACCTCAGCATACTACTACATTCATGAAACTCTGCTTAATTAAATACAAAATGACGATTTATTTTTAAAGGCTTGAAACTTCAATTTAAACCCCTATTTGTGGTCAGTGGGAAAGTTTCCTTCTTGTACCGAGGCCCTTTGCTGTTGATTTCCCTGACAAAAGGAAAAATATGTCCCTAATCTTCATGGTCTTTCAGCCAACCTTCCAAATCTGTTCTGAGGCTTTTGGCATCTATACGGGTTTTGTCTGCTGAAAGAGGCGATCCTGAAGTTAATTGAAAGGTCAAAACTGCTATTAGGACACTGTGGGTAGCACCAAAACTGTCGGAGACGAGGCTGCGTGGCTTCCTAAGGAGAGCAAATGCAGCTGGAAAGATATCAAAGACAAGCGTAGAAGGGAAGGAAAACACACATGGATGTTGCTGCAAGAGCTCAACGCAACCGGGAGGCTCTGAAGCTGAAAGGTGAGAAAACTTCTTTCCTTCCAGCACCAGGCATCTATTAGCAAGAGGATGATGTGAAAGCTGAAGGAAGAGATTTTCTAGCATTGATGTTACAAAAAAGAATGAGGGTGGGAAGACCTTCTGTTCTTGGAAATATTCTAATACATCAGCTGTCAATAGGACAGGCAGGGAACTCAGCAGCCCAGACGAAACCCAGTCACAAACTCCACTCGTCCTCACAGTAGAAGCCTCAGATGTTCAAGGGAGAAGTGGGGGGCCAGTACAACTTTGGGGGAACTTGCCTTTAATGCAGTTCAGAACTGTACATCCCTCCCCCTACACCTTCTTGCTTTGCTCATCTTCCTAAGGATATCAGAATAAAGAGCAGGTAAGCCTTATTAGTTTTGTTTATAGCCTCCACAAAAGCAGCAGGTTATATTGAGGCTGTACAGAAGGCCACGCCACCCTACGGGAGGTGCCTCCAGCGCTGCGAACTTGGCTCTCCCTAATGCAAAGCAGTGGGAGTTTGCTAGAATGCAGAGTTTAAAAAAAAAAATCATAATAAAAGACTCCTCAATAGCATGAGAAAAGCTAAGCCTTTGATTTTTTAATTTTTTTTAAACTATTTTCTGTATATTCCCGTAAGAATCCCATCTGCAAAATAACCTTGAATACGGCTACTCTGCCAGAAAGCCAGTGGACTCTCAGGGTTGAAGCAGAAGGCAAACACGGCCTGTGAGCAACTACAGAGAAACACTTTGGGACAGTCACCTCCTTGGCATGAAGCCAAACAACTCTTCTGTGGGACAGCAAAGGCTCCGTCACAACAACAACTAGAGAAACATCAGTCAAGACACGTGGCCTCCTTAAACTGGTATATCATGGATGTACAAAGTTCCCTTGGACGGAGCGTATGTGAAACACCAGCCCCAAAATTATGCAAAGCTACAGGAGTGTTCAATGCAATGCAAGGGGAGGTGACAAAAAGGCCACGTCCTGATCTGCAGCCAACGATGGTTCTCTTGAACCCCCCCCCAGATAACTAATACAGCCTTGAAAGGGAGGTGACAGAGCTGACAATCCATTTTCATCTAACAGGATCAAACAAGCATCCTGCTAAACCCCGGGGAATGTTCTTCGAAAGGGCAACCGCTCACAAGGCTTTGATGTTCTCCTTCCCTACATCTGAGAAGATGTCAGACTTGGGGGGGGGCAAGAGTCTGGGACAGGTTCTGACTTTTGGCAAACAGTTCAAACGCAAGAGGAGCCAGTTAGTAACAAGCGCGGCCAATACTAAAAAGATTGCTCAAGAGGCCTCTGCCCTCCTGCTTTGAAACTGCTACAGGAACGATGTAAGCAAACAAGTCCCCAATACATGAACCATCTGAAGGAACCATCGGTGGGGCAACGCTTCTCTCCACATCAAAGACCGTTGTTTCCTTCGCCTAGACTAATATCTGAACTTCAACAGCCCTTTTTCCCAGAGCATTAGCAGAAGTGAGCTAAGCTTTCTGGCACTCTCAGGAGATAAGTGGTTATCATCTGTAAAACAAGCCCAAATCTGTTTTTATGAGGTTCAGTAACTTGCCCGAGATCACAAAGAGCTCTGGGCAGTGCTGGAACAGATGCTATTGGTCTTGATCATCTCTTCTGCTCCAGCTGGTAGATGGTGGGACTTTCTCCTAACGTGGGTTAAGCACCGAGTCCTGCACTTTGCAAACATCAGGGCGTTCGACTGTCAGCTGCTGTAACTCCCTCGGACACCTTCCCCAGAAGCGGAACAAAAAAATTTCTGACTCATTAAAAAGGTGAAAAAAAACCAAAACCAAACCCTGAGTGTGTCAGGAAGAGCGAAGAGCCTATTTACAGCCTATTTATAAAGGTTTGCATTTTAGTAGGCTGCAAACACATGTAGCTGAATAAATCACGCACACGAGTGCATCCACAGAAGGGAAGAGACATCTCCGTGCTTCACAACGCTATCAGGTTCACGATGCCGCCCAACACCCCTCCGATCACCTTCGGTCTACTCCAAAAATCAGGCCCTTTGGCCAAAATAGCAATCAAAAGCAAATGATGAAATACAGAGCATCGCCACACGGGTATCATCCAGCAGTATACCAGCTCAAATTTTAACTCTGCCAACAAACATGATAGCGTTTCTACCTTGCTGATGTCTCAGACTGCACAGTGTAACTTCTTCCAGTACATAGCTAGGCTTCTCTTGTTCATGCTGTTGGTTTTTTTTGCCACAGTGTGAAATTAGGTCATTTATGCTGGCCTAACTGTGATAAAAGTCAAAAAAACCATTCCCTAATTCTTCCTGCATTGCATTTTACTCCATTTCTCCTTCTGCTCCTCAGTTACTTTAAATTTAGCTTGGAAACAATTCACGACTTGGAGCTGTTTTGAGAAGCGCCAACATATTGCAGGAAAAATACAGAAATTAAAAAACTCTTTCCGTCTATGCAGAGATGGGCACAGCAACTGTTTCTGTTGTGACAGAGCAAATCCCTCATCTTCACCTAAAACCACACTTCAAAAATGATTTAAAATGAGACAACTCTTCAACTAAAGAATTCCTTACTGGGCCACTTATTGAAACTCGCTTTGAGAGCCACGAGGATGATCCGAGGGCTGGAGCACCTCTCCTATGGGGAGAGGCTGGAAGAGTTGGGGCTGTTCAGTCTGGAGAAGAGAAGGCTCCGGGGAGATCTTATTGCGGCCTTCCGGTACCTAAAGGGGGCCTACAGGAGAGCTGGGGAAGGACTTTTTACTGGGGCATGGAGTGATAGGATGAGGCGGAATGGCTTTAAACTGGAAGAGGGCAGGTTTAGATTAGACATTAGGAAGAAATTTTTCACTTTGAGGGTGGTGAGGCACTGGAACAGGTTGCCCAGAGAAGTTGTGGAAGCTCCATCCCTGGAGGTGTTCAAGGCCAGGCTGGATGTGGCCTTGGGCAACCTGGGCTGGTGGGAAGTGTTCCTGTCTATGGCAGGGGGGTTGGAACTCGATGATCTTTAAGGTCCCTTCCAATCTAAACCATTCTATGACTCTATGATTCTAACACATAAGAGGAAAAAATAGAACACGTAAGAGGAAAGAGACCAGAGGGTTGTGGTCTCTCTACGTATCCCTACAGAGATGAGATGGATTGGTATGATAGCACTGCATACTCTACATGATATTGATGCAAAACAATGAGCAGAAGAAAAGGTGGTGATTTCTGAGCTTTAATAATTACAGACAAGTTAACGTACAGCCTCAGAACTGACCATCTAATTGGTACCTGAGTCTGTGATCTGGGGTGAGGTTAAAAGCACAGCAGCAAAACTCTTCAGGCTTTTTCTCGTTAAAAAAGGCACACATGGAGACAAAACACCCCTAAACAGAGCTTTACTAAAACATGATTTCATTTCCTACTCCTCTAAAAGTGGAAATCCTGTCCAAACCTCCTATTTTCAGCATTCACATTTGAGCTATCAAACAATGGGCCCCCAGCCTGGGCAGCTATTTAAAGCCCTGCTGGAAGCACATGTTTGGGTTTGCCTGGTAGGTGACTAAGGACTCCAGTCCTAATTGCATCCTCTGAGTTACCACGGCGGGGCTGGGTTGACAGAGGTCTCACAAAGAGATTTAAGCAGGACAGGAAAGCCAGACAGCAGACGTGGTGAATCTCATGGAGTATCTCAGATCTGCATCCAAAAGATGGTGGCTCGTGGACAAGGAAATCAAGGGATCTCTTGTGGCCATCCAAAAAGTGGTTCTTTTCTGCTTCAGAAATCCCAAATTCTGGTTCTGAAAATCAGAGCTCATATTTGAAGTGCATTTGTGTGATTTACCGAGTTATTGTATTCACTCTTGCAACACGGGAAGCCTTATGAAATGCATAGGCATGGTACCAGCAACAGACAGGAGCCTTTGTTTTTCATTTTAAACCCTCAACTATTAACATGGAGAGTGTAGAAAGATTTTTTTTAAAGCCCTTTATACTGCAGATGTCCTAAAAATCTATAGAAGTGTAAGACCCCACACATTACATCATAAATAATTTCAATACAGATTCAATCACTTTTTCCTGTGACTGATGTCATCTAGAACTGGCATCATTTCCTTTTAATTACACTGCCTAGAGCAACTAAGTACACCAAAGAGGATGGGCTGCAAAAAGTCAACTTGGCTGTGCTATTTTATTCTATTTTAAGGGGTTTTTTTGTTTCATAATTAAGAGTATTTTCAAATCCACAACTGGTATTGCCAAGTGGTCATTTGTTATGCAACTTGTTTACCCTTTTGGTCTACCAGCACAAAGATTGTATTTAATGAAATATAGCTTTTTCTATGAAAAGTTGTTTCCTAGGGGAAAACGCAGTCTGTGGTAGAAAAGAATAAAACATGAACATATGTAAAGGATTTCACAGTAAAAAAAAAAGTTTGCAATGAAGATACTTCCAAGCTAACTGAAATTAATTTTCATCTATCCTTTTAACTAGCAGAAAGAAAGTAGAGGGAAAAAAATAATCTCAGAACTACAGGAATTAAGAACAAGTAAAAGACTGAACCTGCTTCTCCACCTTAGCTTAAGGACGGAGAGAAAGCTCCCTGAAAGGAAGGCATTTGGAGTGAACGGGAGTGTTTCAGACCCGTGGAAACTGCTGGCAACCAGCTACCAGCAGACAGACAGTCTCTCAGGCCCTTTTCCTGCCTGTAATTTCACTCCTGCTCCCCTCTGAAACCCACACAAGAACCCTGCACCTCCTGAGTGCAGGTGGTTCCAACCAACAAGAAAAAGTGCTGTAGGTATTCCAGAGCAAAGGCTGAGAGCGCTGAAACACATTGCGGCAGTACGCTCAAAGGCAATTATATCTCACAAAATTACCGTACTTATTGTTTCAGTGACTCAGCTTATAGACAGGCTATTTCTCACCCTTCACTTGCTTGATGAGGAGCTGCGGCAGCTCTGGACTTACAGTACTGGTCTGTCTCTCCCTGTTTTCCTCCACTGAGCTCCTCTGCGTTGCCCAGAGACTACACTCCAGTCTTTAAGTGCAAAGCAACATTTGTGCCCCAAAAATGCAGCCATTATCGTGACGGCGCACAACTTGCACGAGATGCACCGCACAAATACTCCAGCTCCCGCGAGAAATTTCTCCCTAAGTCTGCCCGAGAGCCTCCCGATGCCAAGATGCCTCCACTGCTCACGGCAGGCTGTGGTCAGGGCTTTTGGCTCACGTGGGCAGGGATGAGGTCGTTCCTTCTTTTGTTGGTTTGTTTGCCGGATTGTGATTTGTGGCTTTTTATTGTAAGTTTGGTTTTTTTTTTTTTTTCCCAGCAGGNAGATGTCGGGAAGAAAAATATCTATTAAACATTATGACACTCCCAGTTACTACAGCAATAAGGGCTTGCTGAAAAGCTCAGTTTATGGCCAACAGTAAGTCGGAGAAACGTCCATGACATAAGTGGTCACATCCATCCCCAGCAATACAATTTCAGCAGCAACGGTTTAGCCATAGCAGCAGAGCTGACATACCTCTCTGCATCCTTCCCTGCTCGGACCTTTGGTAGTTTCTTGATACCCAAAGTCCAGGAACTAAGCTTTGGCAACTAATGACATCCAAACTAGAGCAACATCCAGTGCCGCAGCACCTCTCCCTGCTACGCAGATGGACCTTAGCGTGGGAAGCGTCTGATGAGACCGTGTTTGAAATTGTTCTGAAGAACTACAGAGTACCTCTGGTAACAAGGAAAACTTCTTCAGTTATAGAGAATTTGAACCAGATCACTTAGAAATACAAGCATTTTAACAGCAAGAGTAAAGCAACAGTTAAACAAGGTTTTGGTACCTTCTCACCAAGGCAAACAGGAGCTTAGGTGCACCATGTACCTGGTTTGTCCTCAGGTTGGCAAAAGCGCTACTGGAAGCACATAAAGCATCATCCACTGCTTGATTCTTGTAATTCAGTAGCTCGTTTTGATACTTCAGGTTATGACAGATCAGCTTAGGTGAGAATCTGTTTCTTACAAGGGGAAATTACTTCCCTTAAATTCATAACACAGTCAATAGTGGGGCAGGATAACCACCCCACCCCACCCCATCCTTCCGAGCAAGTACAAAAACACAGGCAGTATTTCATCCTTTTAGTCACTTCTGAATCTACATTTAGCCACATTTCAGGTAAAAAAAGCTGCTCCCATAAATTTACAATCAGCAGTCCTTTCTTGTATTATGCAGAGAAATAAAAACTTACACTTGAACAGTACTGTTAACAATATATATTCAATATTTAAGGCTGATGATAAAGACAGCATAAGAAAGAGGCAGATAGCTCCAGTAATTATACAAAACGCAGCAGTCATTTGACTCTGCAATTGTAAGCTTTATTTAGGCAAAGTCTTTCAGGATAGAGAGAATTTTCACACACAATGAGAATTTAGGAGGTATTCTGACAGTTTATATTTCCATTCCATTTTCTTTAATTTCTCATCTAAAACCACCTTATGTTGTTGAGAGTATTTTTTTAAATGTGATTTCCTTTGAAAGCTTTGCTAAAACACGCTACTTAATTTTGGCAGCAGACGTAAACAAATCACTTCTCTTTCTGTTTTGTTTTTTTTTTACCCCTCCATACATCTCCAAAAGTACTACAAAGCCAAGAAAAAAAGATTTTAAAATCTGGTTTTGTTTTTACATTAGCCTTAACTGAATTATGGTTTCCCCTTTCACCCCAGCCCCCGATGGACATCAGATGAAGTCCCCTGGGGACCACATGAAACTCTGAGGACTTGGGAGGAGGAGAAGAGAAGAGCCTCGAAGCCCAGAAGGGAAGCAGAGGAGGTTCAAGGCAGGCTGGCGGAGGGGCTCGATATTGCTCTTGAGTACATCAGACCTTCCTTCGTCCACCTGAGATGTCACCTAGGAGTGGCAGTGCTCCCAGGGATGTGCAACATGTCCTGCGTTGCAGGGACAAACAAAAAATGCTCAAAGCTGGAAGCAGAGCATGAGATTTTGGCTAAAAGCCATTTGCAGGAGGTTCCTTGCAGAGACACTTGCTAACTGGACGTTTAATCAAGGGCTGGTCTCCCACACACTGCCTCTTGTTCATGGCTAATCCCGCAGCGAGGTCAAATAACGCCAGTTCTGAGTCACCACAGCCATCTCCAAGGCAACTGGCAGAATATACAGTGTAAACACATGATTACAGATTCACTGTCGAGTTCAGGAAGGAGGAGGAGGACAAGGAGGAGGAGGAAGAGCTGGGCTGAAATAAGTCATGCTCTTATTGAAATCTGAGTAGTCGGTGCTGAAGCAACACCGGACAAACGCATCAGTGTCAGCAGAGGGTATGAAAACAACCGTTTTTTCCCAGTTTCCTTCTCCCCATCACCCCCTTCACCACTGAAGTCATTTTTTTCCCCTCGAGTTGCTTCTCCAAAATGAGGCAGGAGCACAGCAGAGGGTGTTATCCACACGGTTCCTTACATCTGAGATGTCACCTCTTCCCTCGCACCGCAGCCCCAGACAGTGCTATCTGGCAGGAACAGGACTACCTTCCTGTGAGGTCCGTTAAATCTTTGCCTGATACAAGCTGCATTCTGGGACAGTACCCATCCCTACGTAGCATCCTACGCCACGAGATCACAACTTTACCAGGTCCAATTAAAAAAAAAAAAAAGCCCATTACAAATAAAGGAAGAATGGAGAGCAATTCGCTCCTTTCCCTTTGAATCAGGGGCAGAGTCAGATTTCCCACTAACAGTGACAAAAACAGTGACTTAGTAACATTTGGGGCCGGCAGGACAGGCAGAGCCCAAAGCATCGCCCCGGGTACCGCCTGGCATTCACTGCCCCAGCAGCATCCACCGCTGCTCCGAGGACATCAGGGCCAGTGGGGACAGGAAAGCATCGCTCCTGCCCGGAAAAAAATCCCACCAAGCCAGCGGGTTCCTGCGCGGGCTGAAGGGGAACACTGAAGCTTTTCAGTTCCTTTCTTGGCGAGGCAGCCGCCGTCCCGAGAGGGAGGTGAGGTCATCGCCAGCGGGGCTGGCAGAGCCCCGCGCCCGCCACACAAAAGCAGGGAAGGAGTCACCCCCTCTGCCCCCTCCTCTGGGAGAAAATAAGCACTAATCTAATTGATTGCACGGGGCTCCAGTCGTCGGTAACCATAAAAAGACTTCCCCTCCCAAGCCCACTGAACAACCCAAATGGCACAAAAAGAGGAGGAAATGAAAAAAATACGGTGGCCAACTTTTAGCTACTCATCTCCAGGAGGAAAAAACGCCTTAGCCCAGATTTTACTTCATGTGCATCTCTCATAAAGCAATACTTACGAGAGAGATAAAAAAGCAAACCCAAGAAATATACTCGATCACTTAAGCTGCCCTATGCGCAGTGAAAATGCCAGGCGTTTTCTCACACCAGTATCAACGTGCTGCATAGCAACAAGTCAGAATGAAAGGTTAATGGTAAGGACCGCAGCCTGGAACACGCTCATTCCCACGGTCCTGAAGTCACCAGAGGAAAATGCTGCGCTGATTTTTTTGTTTTGTTTTGTTAACGGCACGAAGGCTTAAAAAGAGTGGGGGGCTCTAACGTGAAAACGCGTCCCGTCTGAACCGGCTGCGCTGGAGGGATGGCACCAAGCACCGTTCGCTTGCCTGCCACCGCAAGAGGTTCAGAAACTCTGTGCTGGCACTGATCTGCATGATAGGATTTAGGGGAAAAGGGCTGTATTTCACCAGGACTACAGCAGTGAACCTCACCAAGTTAAAGAGATCCTAAGTGTAGCTAGGACTTACTGGGGTGTACACCATTTGGACAACAGCATCGCTTGCAAATGTGTCTTCCGTTATCTTGCTCACATTTAAAAGCTTTTTACTATGCATAAATACAACAGTGTATTTTCTACAATAGAATCCCATAGTTACACATTAAATAATTGCAATATCAGAATCATATAATTCTAGTGAAGTCAAGCAAGAGATTTTTAAAAGGCAAAAGCAGTCATCCAAACCACACTTCCTACAAATGTGTAAATGAGGAAAAAGACAACCAACAAAACAGAATTACTTTTTAGTCCACTTGAATTAACCAAATTTCATAGACTGATACACTGATATGCAAAGAAAGGCAATTGTTTACCAGGAGAAATTGTCTCCAGACTCCCAGGATTAATCTTTCTCGTGCTCGTGCAGTGTTGGACAGTTGACCCAGTGAAGACCAAGTAAAAAACTACATCATCTTCAACTTTATCTTCCTCAGTCAGCTGCACTGTAATAACAGAGTCACCCTAGGAAAAAGGACAAGAAAAAAAAAGGTCAGGTTTACATTTGCAAGAACTGCATTGTATAAAATGAAACTTCTCTACCTACAAGGCTCCTGCTCCCTGTTCGCACACTCCTTTCACGCGACTCGGGGCCCGTCCTAATTTTCAGATACGCGAGTCATCCTTAGCATGCCTCTCCGCATCACAGCCAGCCAACCAGCTAGGAAACACACTGAGCACCGCTCTGCGAAGAGATATGTAGAAATCTCCAGGGTATATTCAAAATACCGACTTAATATGGTGGAATCACACCAAGTCTGACAAACATGAGCACACACCCCGCACAAGGATTTTTATACACACACACGCATATATATACACACACACACATATCCCCCCAAATAGGCGTAGCTAAAACAACAGAACTGGGATAGTGGCCTAAAATTGCCTCTGTCTTCATAAATTTGAACAAGTTCCCTAACTCTTGCTTGAGCGCTCACATTTCCCCCCATCCAAGCTCGCCACTGTGTTGATAGTTCCAGTGTAACCAACTTAATCACCGAACGCATCTCTCATCCGCAATTCATAAACACACAAAGATACTGAAATTTAATATCCACTGAGATTTTTTCCACTGTCATTACCAAAAACCAATAAATGTGGCTGTAGAGAGAGCAGTAGCTCTTCTCACTCATCTATAAGCTCATGCCTTGGTGAAAAGCTCTGTACATTATCAAAACCAGCAGTTCTTCAAGCCCTGAAAAGAAATGTCGTGATCTGTTGGCTGAACACTCCTGCTTAGTTTTAGGGACACTTTTTTTCAGTATATCAGTATATTCTATCATTTTGCTCATCTTTGCTATCAGCAAAAATTATGCTTATAAAGGGCACACGTGTTATCACAACTAACACAGCACAGACAGAGTAAATACACCCGAAATTCATACACCTGCATGGACAAGAACAGGAGCGATGTGCACCAACTTCAGTTTTCCATGGGGATGGGAAGGGAAGGGAAGAGGATGGCTTGCAGTTGCTGCAGCACTAAGCGAAGCGCGTTCATTTATCTCAGCGTACATCATTTCTCTGCCCGCAGAATTACGTAAACTGCGAGATACCGAGGACAGACTGTGACGTGACCTTCTGCCCCTTTTCTACCAGATCAAAACCAGTCGGATGCCCCAGTTTTACACTGCAGCTGCATTCGCCTGCTCTCTGCCACCACCCCATTGGGCACATGGTTAAGGCTGCAAATCTGGAAAAGATTATTATTATTATTTTTGCAGATTATGTAATTCTAATTTGCATATCCAATAGAATACGCATGGTGTTTCATTTAAAACCTTCTCCTTAAGATCACTCAGTTCACCCCTTCTCTTTGTCAAACACAGCTATTGCAGACAAATCCCAGACTCCAAAGCCCTCCTGTACACCCGTGCCGCGTTGGCATCGCTTCCCGCGCTCTGTCTCACATCTCCCCCCCCCCGTTCTCCCTCCTCTCAGCCCCTCGCACGCCCCAGCACCGCTTCCTCCTCCCAGTTCACGTCCAGTTCTCCTCCTCTGGTCTGGCCCGTCCGGTACCTCTTGCCAGGGGCACCTTGTTTTGATAGAAACGAGGTTTTGCAGTGCAGCACAACCAGCCCCTGGTCTTAAAAACAAATATATGGGTCAGCCTTATAACATATGGGAAAGAAAACCACGAATTCAAAAGAGATAAATGGAGCAGTGAGTCTAGTTTGCATTTCCAGAGGTTGCAGAGTTACAAATGTACGTTTTAGGAAGGTCTCACGTGATAATATCGGAGCAGACTTCCAGCTGGGGAGAAAGGAACCATGTAGCAAAAGTATATATTGTATGTAGTCAGTGTTAAAATAAAAACAGGTGCAAAAAGAAATAAATCAAGCTTTAAATTCAAGCATGACCAGTTCACATGCTGAGTTGAAAACTAAATATTCCATTTCAAGCAAATGGATCCAGTTTTGAGCGGATGTTCAAAAACAGAAAAGCTGAAGTTTTAACCTACAAACCCTTTGTCCTTTGGTTTTTATATCCGTCTTTGTTCAAACTGTTCCTCCCTTAAGGCATGAACATACAAACTACTTAAAAGGACTTAAAATGCAGGTGACATTTCAGGACACTCATCAACAGGGCTGATTGTTTAAAGTGGTATCTGTTAAAGGATGTTTTTCTTTTATTTAACTCAGAAATCAAGTCCAGCTAGTCCAGTTCCTGAGAAAGGAAAGCAAACCCACACAGAGTGCGCATGAGAAGACACCTGTCTATCCATGCAAACTACTCACATTTCAAGGAAATGCAATTTAATTTGCAGTGTTACTGCAAAAGCTTGTTTGTATATTTAGTTATTGACGAAAAACGTGGAAATACATGTAAGAAACCTCAACACCAGAGGTTCCGCATAACCTGAAATCTGTCTAAGCCGGGACTTAAAAAAAGATAGCTGAACTTCTCCTATAGATACCTGACCCAATTTTGAAGGTGGCCCTGCTTCGGAGGGCGGTCAGACCAGATGACCTCCAGCAGTCCTTTCCCACCAAATTATTCAAGACTTCATATTTATATTTTAATTCAGTTTATTTCAGTTACTGCTTAAGTCTAGGGGGAGCACAAATTACCATCAGCTGATATCAATTTAAGAGACTCTTCAGCTGTGTCTAAGTAGCACTTTACAGTAGGATGGTGTCCACCACGATGCTCCCTCCTCCTCCTCCTCTTCTGGAGAACCCTTCAGCAAAAGACTGACGGGCAACATCCAACAGCCTTATAATGATTAATGAGCATCTTTGCATCTTTTTTTTTTTCTTTACTTGAAATTTTAAGTTATCTCCAAATATCTTCAGGAAGACCAATGATGTGCCACTTAACTGCTGTGTGCTTCGGTGTACTTACAGGTGCCACCCGAGGTACCCCTTAGCTGTACCATGCCTGGCACAGCTCACTGTGCGTGGTGGGATCCGAGATCCCAGATGCAAAAGAGAAAAGCACGAAATAAGAAAGACCGTTCTCCTTCAACGCACATCTCTACTTCCTAGTTATTAACAATTTCATTGTCCACTGCCAATTTTAATTTGATTTTAAAAGGTTATATTCAAACAACGTATTTATTTGAAAAGGAAATATCGCACAGAACAAGCCCCTCGCTTTCCAACATTTTTGGAGTTAAAGAAAATCAGTTACAAATGCAGCCAAATTCCTCCAACCCACATAGAAGACTTTTCCAACAGCCCTGTTGCATTCAGCCTCCAAAAACATTTTAATTGAAGTATGTTTACCTTTATTCATTTAATATTGTCCAAAAAATGTCATCTGTTCAGTATCACTGCCACACAAGGTGGTTATTATAACCCCTCTTTCATCCCGAATGGATAGGAATGGGAGGCCAGCCTGCCAATATCCCTTTGGTGAAAGTACAGACAGATCAAAGTCGTTCTCTGGAATGCTCCGACAAATAAGAATAATTTAATTTCAAAACTAGTTTGGATCGACTAATATTTACTTGGCTTAAAGCCCATTGGAAATGAAAACATTCCATTTTGGTCCATTCATGAAAGAGGTCACCCTCTCCCCTCACTCGGATCTGGAAATCTCTGGTTTCAGAGAGCTGTAACGGGATGTAAAGAAGGTGGATGTGGCTCTTTCCTCTAAATACATTCCCTCCCTCAAGCCAAAGGGAGAAAGCAGGTCTGCCTGGCCAAGGGACGGCTGCACTGGAAAAGCCAAGCCTGACCTCGGGCTTTAAACTACTATAAAACAATTCAGAACAGGATTTTAGAGTGGCAAATCTCTGAACCTTTGGCTTCATTAAGGCAGCAGAAACGCAGTTCTCTAAAAACACCCAAATGCTGTTACTAGGTCTAAAAACCCAACACTAGACAGACAATGCACCTGTTTGTCAGTGTATTTTGCTGGCATTAGGACAAATTCACCTTTTTAGGTATTTGTTTTTCCAACGCTGCAGTTAAAGGCTCGTGGATCGTGCGGAGGCAAAGCACGAGCAACTCAGAGTAATCATTTCTTCTTTCTCAGACTTGTTTCTGTGCCTGTTAAAACGAACTACCTTCAAAGGCTTTTTTTTTTTTAAATAGATGACCTCAGCAATATTTGGAAGTGACAATGAAGTGAACAAAATCTTTAAGCTCAAAAGAATTGAGATCACTTATGTTATTAGCTCAAAAATACTATCCACTTTCCAAAAAGAAATAATTGTTTTAAGCATGTAAAGACATCTTTCTTTTCCACTTCAGGCTCTGGATATCTGTCTGGTTTTGGGGAAGCAGTCATCATTTGGGGCCACAAGGACAGCCCCAGCAAACACAGAACTGAAGACCTCAAGATGAAAACCATGAGTTTAGCTGGCAAGGGGGAGTTTCCCCTACGGGATATAGGTTCTGCCAGCAACAGGTACATATCTCTACAATGGACTACAAAGGACAAAATATTCTTAGCCTGTTGGCTAACAAATTTTAAAGTTTCTAAAAAAAAAAAAAAGAAAAAGGCAAGCTGTATTTTTATAGCTGAAGCATGTGATTTCTAACCTGGTTTTCCCCCCATGGTTCATACTGGGAATTTCGAAGTACGTTATCTAGCACCCACTCTGACCTCCCCACACACACAGTCTAAAAATACTTACCAAAACGAAGCATGTGTTAGATAGCAACGCTGAAGCACTTAAGCATCACTTTAGCATTCTGCTTTTAATGAGAAAACACTAACAACCAGTAACCCTGAATTTGTTCTATACAGAAAAGTAAAATTGCTGCTGACGACCATTGCCGTCTCCGGCTGCTTTTTCATGCAGGTAAAACCAAGTCAGTGCAATCCTACTGGGCAGAAAGTCCATATGTTAGATGGGTTAGAGAGTGACAAGCAAGGAAACCTCCCACCCAACGTATTTCCTTCTACAGAGCTGTTGTAGATGGCGTTACGATGCTTTATTAAAGAGGCGGAATTAGGCACCGGATTAGATGAGCAAACGTAACCTGCCACTGCAACAAGTTTTGTTTTGTTTCCGCTATTCATAACATGAATCAGATCCTTGTTGGGTCATTGCTTATTGCATTATGTTGGGACACAAAAGGAGAAATATGCTTTTGAAACAGATTTTTTTTTCCCCTTTGGGAAGCTCTGAATAGCTCCTAAGAGAGCTGCGCTGTACCCAGGAGGACAGCACAAAATCACAGTTGTGGTTTCTTCCTCCTCCTTCAAGGAATTCAGGCTCATTGCTACATTTATTTATTCATTTTTAGACGGAGTTGGACTTGCTGTTACCCCAGCTACTGCTCGGCACAGAGTACACAGGATGGGGCTGTAATCACAGCAGAAGGCAAGTCCTTTCACATCCCTGTGCTTCACATTTCCCCATCAATGAGATGGAAATCATGGTTCAAACACACCAAGTTATTTTTCATCCAAGTGGCTTTTAAAGGAAAAGCTGGCTTTTCAATCATATTACATTTTCTTTGGAAAGTGCGCAGGACCGACAATAATTAAGCTAGACAAAATCAAAGGGAAAGTTGAGACAATTCCACCTCAAATTGAGAACTGCAGAATACTCTGGAAGCAGCTGGAGGATGGAGAAGACAACTGCAAGGCAGCTTTAGAAAACGTAGCAGAAATCATCCCGCAAGAAAAACAACAAAATGTAATTGTTTAGATGCTCAATGATCCATCACCATCTACCTCTGCCAGGACAAGAGGTCAACAGCTACACTTTTGCTCCCACATAGCATCTGTCCCCATCTCGGCTGAGTATCCTGGAAGATCCAGGGAGGGTGGTATGGCAGTGGCCCAGGTTGCCCAGAGAAGTTGTTGAGGCCCCATCCCTGGAGGTGTTCAAGGCCAGGCTGGATGTGGCCTTGGGCAACCTGGTCTGGTGGGAGGTGTCCCTGCCTATGGCAGGGGGGTTGGAACTCAATGATCTTCAAGGTCCTTTCCAACCTAAACCATTCTATGATTCTACGATTCTATGATCCCTCCCATCTAAGGTTACTTCAGGTTGGTGAAAACATGCGCAGAACCCCCAGGAGAACCATCTCTGGAAAGGACACCCGCAGCACATGGACACATGGACATCTCTGGGCAGAACAAAACCAGGCGCAGCCACATGGGCTCCTGACTGCAAAAGCAGATGGGAGTTTGGGCAACTATTTTTACAGGAAACACGACGGTGCTCTCGTCTCCTGGAATAACCCTTCTGGTTGAGAAAGGCTTGGATTTCAGTTTTCCCAGGTCTGGCTAAGTGCTCTGGTCAGTCAGCTGCGACGCAGGCACTGAGCACCGTCACTGCTGGCTCGTAATACCAAGGGATGCTCTTTTTCCACAGCAAGAAAATAACTTCTGTCCAGCAAACTCTTCCAGGCTGCTATTCCCAGGTTAACAGAAGCAGATGAGCAGCTTAATTTAGAGGGGTGGAATCTGGGGATGGGTCCTACCTTCAGAACATCAAGCTGAGTCCCCTTCCCTCTCTGCCTTAGCATGGGGTGAGTTTGTCAGTGGACCTCACTGTATCTTGAGTGCATTTTCTCTCATGAGAACATTATTAGGGCCTCTCAGTTGCCTCCTGGTACTTCACTCCTGGGTGCTGCAATGCTGCAGCTTGAAACGTCCATTCCCTTTTGCCGATGTGGGCATTTACCCTGCAAGCTCCCAGCACGTGTATATAAAAGGAACAGACCAGGGGATGAGGTATCTGTTACAGCGAGATAACCGCAGTCATTACAGACATCCTCCATTTCACCAGTACACATTGACTCAGAGGAGCATTTAGGAGAAAAATCACATCAAACGCAGTTTGTTCTGCAGAACTCCAGTCCCCAGAAACAAAGGTAGGGCGGTGAAATCTGTCTGAACACGAGCAGCTCTAGAAATCCCTCCTCGCCTGGAGATATCCCCCTTGATAAAGGCAGTGACCTGGGTCAGGAGCATGGAAAAAGATGGATGTCGTTGAGCTGGAGTGTTGCAACCTCCTGCAGATAAAACCTCCAGGGCAAGACTCCAGAAATAAACAGAATGGAAAGCTGCCAATTTGGGGGTAGGTTTGGGTCCTTTTTCATAGTCAATGACTTCAAACTCCTTCATCTTAAAGGAGCATGAAGCAGAGATATATCTATTTTCTTAAAATAAATAAATTTTAAAAAATCAGAAAGGAAGACAACATGAACAACTCCAATGGCTTAAAAAAAAAAAAAAAAATCAACCTCCAAACGTAACTTTAGTTCCCTTTTAAATTAATAGCAGTGCTATTATTTCTGCCAGCAAAAGGTTTCTTGTTAACGGCATGGATACTGAGCCCCTCTGTGATGAGAAAGGCAGATTTTGCAAAGCAGTCTCTTACCCGTAGGAAAATGCAATCGCAGGCTCTAATGTCTTGCCCACAGGCCACCAAAAGAGCAGAACGACGGTACAGGTTTTTCTGCCAGCCCACACTGCAACTTGAGGTGATACCTTCCATACTGCATTAACGCTGCACTGAGCCAAGCGATCTCCCCTTCCAACGCTGGCCACAGAGCCATGACTGAAACACTGACATGTGTGCAAAATAACTTTCTTCTCTCCACCGCTTTTCTTTCCCCAAAGGTGAGAGAGAATTTGGTTCAAAAGTAAGTTTAGCTTAGCACGCCGATGGATAGAAGATTGCTGCAGGCCAAAGCAGGGAGAGTCAAGAGACCATTTCGTTAAGACTCTTTGGGTAAGAGTATGTGGGAAAACATGGATATCTATGATAAACAGCCCTGAAGTGTTGCCTCCAGGCCCATCCTGGCTCCCACAGATCCATCCTGAGTGCCACCTGTGCTGCAAACACAGCATGGACACCCTTGACGTGCCTGTGTGCAGAGCCAGCATCGTTACGGCTGATTTATTAACGCACTCTCACAGCCACACCACATCCCAAACCAGCCCAGGTGTCTCAGCCTGCAGCAGGGTTTATTTGCAAAGAGATAAATGGTTTAAGGAGAGCAAGGGACGGATTTCCTACTCTGCACTAGTGCAAACGACACAAACTCCTGCAGAAATGGGTACAGTGGAAGAAATCTGTTATTAGGAGCCCACATCCTTTGACAGAGGATGTCTCTGTCCGACTCCAAATCAATCAGCTCAGGGATGAATCTGTACTGAGTGTCACGATGCTATTATAGGTATTACATACGTATTAATCCAGGCAGCTTTAAGGAGATCTCTACAGCCTGCCAACAGAAAATCCATCAAAGTAACAGGATTTCGTTAGTGATGAAAGGGACACATGATTTATCTTTATGGGTACCATCTTCGTGACATACCACTTCGCTGCACAGAGCCAGGCAGGTTATTAGATTGGGCTGTTAATAGCTAATTTAGCTGCATCATTGCCTTAGCACGGGGCTCCGCATGCTCTGTAGCACTTCTGTTACCGACGCTTGTTCAGAGCATGTTTAGCGCATCTTTTGGTGCTGGACTGTGCTGTGCAGACAGCCTTCACCACACTAAGCAGCCAAGGTAATTTCTAATAATTTTTAGCACACAGGAAGACGTGATAAAATTAACAATAAAATTAACTGCAAAAGGAAAAAAAAATAATCGAAGTTAAGGAGAAAAATAGAAAGGAGGAGAAAAGCGCCATTCAACCATTATATATTATATGCAAACATCTAGGGAAGAACTGCTACGATAATTTTATTATTTGGCGAAATTGGCAGTATGGTGAAGAAAATATTAATATCTTTTGTTGTTTATTCAGGCAGTTTAGTGTTAGCCAGACCACTCATTTAAAACACTGTGTGCTTGCTGTCCTCACTCGCCATGGCCTGCACTGCCTGAATAAGCACCTACCGACAGTAACCCCAAAGCTCCTCCACAGCAAACCCCGTACAGCTCTGGTGCAGGGAAGGGGAAGGTACGGAGAAGCACAGGGAATAACACACTGGGGGTCGTCCTCTAAACTACGCAAGTCTCCACGCAACGCCACCGCATGAACACAAAGACAAAAGACATGGGGAATCTCTCTATAGGAGAATACCCCCTCCAGTACCATCCAGTTTCCATAAGTATTGATCCTGCCATTAGAGGTTTTCAGAAATTGTGGAAACTAATCAATTCCTATGAAACACACCCAAATTGATGGGAATGTCTTGATCTGGCCTCATCCTAAAGCCTCTTCTGTTCCTCACTACACTGTTATCAAGAACCAAGCCAGATAATTATATTACCAGCTGCCTGAGTGATTGATAGTATTTCCTGCTAATTACTCACGTAGCAATAACAACAAAATCGTAGTGCTTGGGAGAAATAGCAGGCAGTCTCAACGCATTCGGTGACTAATAGAAATTGAGCTATTCTCTTGGCATCAGAGAGGTGGAGAGAGTCACAATTCCTGGAAGATAAAGTACATATGATGACACATTATTTGAAACAACCTCCTGTCACTGGAGTAATTTCACAAATAGCCTTGATGTATCTCAAAGGAAAAAAAAAAAAATCAGGTTTGAACACTAACTTCCAAAAGCATAAGATAGTAGAAGGATGGCGTTTTCCTGGTACTCCAGCCTCCTCTACAGTACAGCAAAAGCCTCAAAGAGACAGAGCTCAGAGTGTGCTCCAGAACGCTCATTTTCCTGCCAGCTGCAAAATATCTTTTTCAGCTTTAAATATTTCACAACTACAGTACTCGGAGCTACAGTAGTGATTGAGGCACTTTTTAAAGTGCCATTTTTTTGCCATTAGAGAATAGAAACCGTTATAACCGTTATCTTCCTGCAAAAGTACACCCCCCCCAACCACAACCACGAGGCAGATGAAACTTTTGCAATACTTCGAAGAAACACTTTGAACCACAGATAAATAAAAACGCAGGCCGCCCTGCAGAGCACCCAAAATGTGTCCTGCAACAGAACTGCCGCTTGATGGCAGTGCACAGCATCGATCTTTGTACAGAACGATTAATCACAGTTTATTTTATTTTCTACTTGCGCACAATACGGCACTGCTGTCCTGAGCGAGGCGCAGGACGAGCGTTTGCAGAGCCACCGCCTGCAGCACAGCCTTGAGAAGCGGACAGGAGGCACTGCAGGTGGAGCCCAGGAGATCTGGGAGTTTATTTGAAAACATCACGCCTTCATCAAAGTGACGTCTTCATAACCACTACTCTCACAGCGGCTCTGCTGTCAGAACTGCCTTGAGTCTAACAAAATGACTGTCAGCACTTTGTTACGGAAAATGAAGTGGGGACATGTATCTTGATTGATAAGATGGGAAATTTGTTTTGTCATTCTAAAGGTAACATAAGAATATTTATAAACTCTCTATATAAATGCATGCCACAGAGGAAGGGTAGTTGAAAAGTATTTTCATCCTCTTAAACACCAAGTCCTGATCTCCATTGCTCATTCCTCCTGAGAGGAGGGGAGGCAAAATTGCCAGCCAACACTGGGGAAGAGATGCAATCTCTTAGCGTCCTTCCAGACACTAACCAGCGCATTGGCCACCACAAGAAATAAAGAACCCTAAATTCAGAGCCTAAGAGGTATTTGTCATTTCACCCCATTCTTATTAAAACTCTTCATGTGACAATGTAAGGATTCCTTTTGCGTTTTCAGAAAACAGATTGAAGCAACCTAGTAACTCCCCAAAAGAGGGGATCGTTGTCTCCTCTGTTTTCCCACCCCTACCCCTGTACCAGCTCCAGCGTCTTTCTTCTGGAAGTTGTATTATTTAAAGTTCACATGTAAGGCTGCAAAGCAGTGGTGACTTAAGGGCAGAGTTTCAAACAAGTGCTCCAGACTTTGTTTAAACTAGTCCATTTATTGTTTACCAGCTCATTTATACCCACAAAACAGGATCACAGAAGAAAAGATCAAATAAATAGTTATGGGAGGAGGACCTGCACCCAAATCACAAGCAACTTCAGTTTCAGATAATATGGAAGAAGCATTGAGAAGGGGCCTCTCAGCTGCAATTTAGTCAATGGCTGAAAGAAGGCGATGCTGATGGTCAGGAGGCCTCTTCCAACTTCTCCAGCCAAAGCCGCCTTCAGTAAATGCAAAGAAGTGACCGTTTCACAAGTAGTCCTATACTAACATCACACAGATCTCATGAGCTAGCGAATGCCTCGCTTAAGAGGAGCAAGCCAAGTGAACAGTCTCGCGATAACCCATCTGTGCAACCTAAACTCTTCATTTGGGTACCCGGGAACAGGGAAGCAGCAGGCAGCTTGCCAGAGCATGGTGCCGAGCTCGGGTGGCAGCTGCCAGACGCCCGTTTCAGCAGAAGGGATGACTTCTTGCATGAAGTAGACCAGAATTTGGGAAGTGAAAGATGAAAAGAATCTGGATCAAGGACCTAAGTAACGAAAACTTAAAAGGCGAGGTCAAGCACAGTTTAGCAAGGAAACTATTTTGCCTGCAGAATGAAAGCAGAACCAGACAAGTCGCAATGTGCTTCTCTCAAAAAATCAGTTTATTCAGGCGCCCCAACCAACTTTCTGAAAACCAACCAAGAAGCAGGTTCTGCCACAAGCAACACAACCAAATGCTTTATTTGTAAAAGGTGCTCAGAGGCCTTCCACTCATTCATAATTCAAAGACATTTTGAAGGTGGGGCAGAAAACTACTTTGTCATTAAGAAGAAATCAAGCACCCAACAAATAAAAGACAAGAGGTTTATCAGATCCTCTCACCACAGAGCTGAACTAAACATCAAGGCTGGTTCTCCTCTTGCCTAAGGACCTCAAGAGAAAGTAAGACGGGGCTTCTGTACAGTGATTTTCGTGAGAAATCCCCACATCAAAAGCATGCAAGGTATGTTCTACTTTTTCTGCTGGACTGATCTCAGATATTCAGGCATCGCAGTGGCCTTTGTCACCATAGATGCCACTAAGCAAACAAATTTAATGTTAGTAGAAAAGTAACTAAACCACAGCTGCCAACCTCATGACAACATTTCACTGTAGGATTATAAAGGTATTTCATTTTGTCCTTTTGTCCCTTTGGTAGAGATTTCTGAAGATCATTAATTTGGCACACAATAGCACACAAGTCACACCTGGGATGGTTTCAGCCATGGTAACAAGCTGGCTGCCGGGCAGGCATGTCTGCACGACACCTCGCTGCACTCATGGACACGGGGAACCATGGCACTTGGGACACACACGGCTGCCACAAGCCTCAAGCTCTCTGTGTTGTGACCTTTTTTCTATAATCCTTTATTATTTATTCAAAACAGGGTTTTTTCTTAAATAAAACATGAACATCAGAGGTTAGCGCCATTGTTTTTCTCAGGAATACACAGTGGACTTCAGCAGGGCATCATTCTGTGTGAGATATACAAGCGGGAGAAAAACATTATAAACGTTATCCTTTTCTTTCCATTTTAGATTAAAGCAGGACACTCTGGGAAATCTACAGAAGTAGTTCACTCATTAACAGAAGAGAGGACCTACTGTATCCAACACCCAGGTTATACCAAGAGAGGGTCAATGCATTCTTTCTGAGGCTTTTGAAGTTCATACTTCATTAAGTCGCATGACATTTTGGCTTGGAAGTGGGAGCTCTCATCTCTATCAAAACTCTCCTTGAGAAACTCTGCAGGTTACACAGCTCATAAGTGGCAGTTTATACAAGAGACTCCATCCACAGCCCTGATTAAAGACCAAAGTCAATGGGAGCATTTTTATCAATTAAGTGTTTGCCCTCCCATGCAATCACCAGTTATGACACATTTGGGTTTGTCACTCCAAATAACGTGGGCACACCTTAGACAAACCATGCAGAGGAGGAGTGCTGTGATTTAAAACAAGTTTGTTCCTTTTAATCAAAAAGGAAAAAGGAAAAAAGTTTGCAGCAATACATCATCCTTCTCCAGCTGTTAATCTTTTCCATTTCACACCCACTGATCATTATCGTGGTGAAAAAGCATTCCTGTCTTAAAGGCAGATCTAAGGTTATAGCCTTGGTAGTAATCAAGAGAAGATGACACTTAATGCTTCCCAACTCGTCCCCTGCATGTTACTCCAGTCCTGTTCCAACACATTCGTACCCAATACTGCTTCTAAAAAAAAAACCCAACACTGATTTCAGAGCAGGAGGAGATGCGAGTGGGTTAGCAGAACAATCAGGAACGTTACAAAGATCCTATAGATAGCAGAGGCTGACATCAGAAGCCGTGCAGGTCAATTTTGAAGTAAGATTTTCAGGACATTGTATGCAGCTGAAGACTCGACCTTCATCATTCACTCACGTGCACTCTATATTTATTAAAGTTTGGTTAGAAATAAGGACACAGCTTGTGATCCTTGATCCTTTTGCAATTAAATCTCCTGCTGAATACTCTGCTGGATTCTCAATTAATGATAACATTTATAAAATGATCAACACTTTGCCTTTACAAAGCTCTTTCCCATTTTCTTTCTCTTGCCTGGATGTTAGCAACCGTTGAGTTTAAGCTTAGTGACTAATTTAAATTACTTAATTTATAAACAGATATCTTAATGATAGATAGGGCTTTGAGCAACCTGGTCTAGTGGAAGGTGTCCCTGCCCGTGGCAGGGGCGTTGGAACTCGATGATCTTCAAGGTCCCTTCCAACCTAAACCATTCTATGATTCTGTGAATCACAACAATAAAAAGGTCACTTAATAAACCTCCATTGTTTAGAGCAATGTTAATCCTTTTTGTCCTATCCGCTTACTCCTTGGTGATCTGGATATTCCAATAAAATACCGACAACAGCTAAGAAGCACCTTGCAATACTCAAGTTGAAATTTTGACTTTTGTTGGTAGAGACATACAACTTTTTTAACAGGGTAATGATCAGCGAGGGCATTGCAAGTATTTAACAAAAACAAACAAAACTGAAGCTCCTAACTTCCCACCTCCCATCAACCAAAGACTTCTGCAACCCTCCCATTCCACCTGGAAGTATTCAGTCCTTCAGCTTTGAGACCCTTGGGCTTCCAGAGCACAAAGTCCCAGGCAGATCAGAAATAAGGTTTGAAACACTGTCCTTCATCCACTACGCTGTGCTCAAGAGTTCCCCTATCGACAGGACAGCACTGAAATACAAGTAGGATGTAGGTAAAGACAGTTTCAGATTTAATCCAGCATCTGTGCATCAGCAGAGATGTTCCCGACTACAGTTTGAGGCAGACAACCAAAGGATTGTCCAGCCACACGGACTTCTTTTTTTGCACATCCTGCACCTGAAGAAATGAATGTATATTAAGGATGTTGTATTACAGAACACCCCCTTTTCCACAGAATATCCATAGTTGCACCAAAGACTACGTAAAACACAATCCATGTAATTACACACTGGAAAGAAGACAACCCATGAGAGCAGCAGCAACAGAAATCAGATACACTCAATCCAGCCAAATGACAGTTGCTTTTTGTAACCGTAACCCGTGCTGGTGATAAAGCTGGGAGATAAAGCTCCTTCTCTGCCAAAACCCTCCCTGTGCTATGCTGATTATGGCTCTGGAGACCACCTCTGCATTCAAGTCAAGCTTGTATCACAAAGTTTAAGACCACTGCTATAAGAGGGAGAACTCAAACCTTCATCATCAGTTATGTGAATCACAGAGGACTTTGTCAACGACTTTCCCACTCTACTACACGACTTCAGAACATCGCTGCTGGCAGCAAGACAGCAGCTCATGTTAGTGCCCAATCAAGAGAGCTGAGGAAAGGGGTTTGAACAGCTTTATTTCAAATTCACCTCACAATATTAAGACACAGGCTCTGCCAAGTAACACTGCCTTTTATAACGGCAATTACGCGTTGACAGTGGTACAGACGGGATAGCTGCCTGACCTACAGCCTGTTTAAGCACCAGCGTTAATGGTATCGCACCGTGGTGAACCTTCCCCGTGCTATATCGAGGAACGCTTCACTGCTCTATCTCTTCTGGCACGAGCTCCTCTGCCCCATGACCACGTTGCTGTGAGCAGCACCGAGCTCTGGGGCCGGGAAAGACCGTTAAGCAGCATGAAGGGCAGGTAACGAACAGCTCTGGGCAAGAGGTCCAATACTCCTGGGAGGACCAACCGAAAAAGCTAACAGCTGTGTGTTTGCGGAGGAAAGGCTGAGCTCCGGTCCCAGCCCAAACCTGCAGCGATGTAACGCTTAGCGCCGGTTCCTGGCAACCTCATCGACCAGCAAACAGACAGACAACGCTTAAATGGGACAGGCTTATTTAATCAGAAAAACACGATACTCGTCATTACTACAGGACGTGTTTTCCACCTTATCTCTTAATCTTTACACTTACAAAAGGCAGTAGTCGCATCATTACAGGCTGTGACCTCCCAGTGGTCACAAGCTCTGCACAGGCAGGACAGCTGATTTTTACAGAAAAGGCAAATAAAAGCCTGAGGAGCCAAAAGAAGGTACCAAGAAGGATGCAGCAGGTGGTCTTCTCTCTATTTATGTGTAATGAATAATACAGGAATCTCTCGCTCTATTAGTGCGTATGTGAAAGTACCATCTTTCCCATCACCCACAAAACTTTGGCCCCAAGTACACTGGACATCTCAGGTTCCCAAAAAACTTTTCCTAATTGTAAAGTATTAATCTGGGCAACCTGGTAATTATCAGATAGGCTAAAACGTGCTCTAGCTCTCTAATTGACTTCCAGGAACTGAACTGGAAACATCATTTTTTACTTTTTCCTCCAAAAAGGAGCTCAGTAATGCTGCTTATGATAAAAACAGATACCAAATGGAGCTTTCAGGCTGAAACTCATAGATTTAAAAATTAATAAGCAAAATTAAGTAATCTTGAATCTAAACTATCGGCTTAAATGAAGAAGAGCGTAAAGGACACAATACAAAAGTGTTAAGAACAAAAGGGTAAAATTTGAGGGAAGCATTTTTTCCTGAAAGTTGACAAATGTAGGAAGATCCCCTGACCTGTCTGTATCACGTGTTATTTTCAGTCATTTATTTCACAGAGATGAAATTCCTTATGGGGAAATTCACAGGATACTGTTTCTCAGTGATTTGAAAACAGCTCAGGTAGCCTATACACAGAAAAGGGAGTTTTGACATTGAAGCAGGAACCTGGTGAGGTTTGGTATTCACCTGCCAATGGCCAGGCTGCAAGACTGTTGTGTCTGCCTTTCGAAAAATAAAAATACCAGGAAGATACATTTTTCTTTAATGTTCTGCTCACACCTAACAACTCAAGATGAGCTGAGCTGTTAATTAACAACAGGTGGAAAACAAAGCAACTTAAAATGTACAAAGCATTTATCCTGAGAGCAAACAGGAAGACTAAATATTGAATTCTCAAGGTCCTTGAGTTTCTCTTTTTGCCCCCTCTCCCCAGCTACCAAAATTTGTTTGTTTTGAAAGGGAGACAATTTGCGTATACACCTGGCCAGCGGAGGAGGAGGAAGAGGGAAAAGGGAGTCACTGATGTATTAATAATGTTGTCATCAACTTATTTGCATTGCAAAGAAACACTATAGTGAGTGCCATATAATCATTATACACTACATTTGACCTCAGCACAGTCCTCTTCACTGTCACGTGAAAATGAGGACTTTTAAGTATACCACTCCAGTATTACGTATTAAATACAAACTCACACAAAACGGTGGGAAAATAAACTAAGTCAGAAGATAAGACTGGGAAAACAAAGCCTCCAGATTAGTTAAGTCATACACTGTGCAAAAGACATAAGGATAATTTTATCCTGCTTTCTACCATTCATGTTTTTCTACTGTAGCGTCTACATCAAATATTTGCACATAAGTTTCATTCTCTTTTAATGTGTCCAAAGTTTAAACTAAGTTTCCTCAAAGTCAAGGTGCATTCAGTATGCTTGTGATCTAACAAATTTTGGGCAACGTTTAGTTTCACAGTAACACAGAATACGGTGGTGTATGCCAGAAAAGCCATTCTCCCAAAGTCAGGTCACACTACACAATGCTTTAATCTCGCTTCAAGCACAAGAATTAGTACAGTAAGTGGGGAATAAATTCTAATACAAACTTCCAGCTGGTAATTAAAAGTAGGCAAAATTTAAAAGCTTCCATGGCATTAAAGGTCGATACGATCCATTATTTACAGCACACAACACTTTCCAAGATACAGGTCTATCACCAGCTCTAATCGTTTCTCCTTCCTTCCCCTTAAAAGCCACAGTTGCGAGCGATTTTCCCTCTGCATTTTCCATCCTTGCGTCCGGCTCTGCCCTCGTCAGCGAGGTCTGTGGGCAGGACCACGAGCCCAGGACGGCTCCACCAGCGAACCCCGCTCTGAGCGCGGCAAGGCTGGATGGAAACCGAACGGTTACAAACCCGGCTGGCAGCTCTGGCGCGAATCTAACACACGGGCGTACACCCCCACGAATCCAGGTCTAATTTGACAGCCCCCATGTCCTGCAACAAAGCCGCTATTCAAGAGCGAGAGGAAGCTCGTTCCTTATTAACGCAGCCGTCGAGGTTACAAGCTTCCAGGAGGCTGACGTAAACCATCCCCTGCCGCAGCGCTCGCAGCCCAGCCGAGCCCGCCGCCGCTTCCAGTCCCTCCCTGCCACGTTTAAAACTCCGACCGGAAAAATATCGCAGTGTTCAAGCAAGTGGGATCGCAGTGGGCAAGCACTGCACGCTGGGATGCCCGATTTTCCACCCAAGCCATTTCTTCTTACCGCCTCTCCACGCATCACGTCGCAAGAGCACAGCCATGGGCGCGAGCACGCTTCGGGGAGGGAAAAAACCCAAAATAAAAGCAGGGGGATGCCTGCGCGGTGACAGCGTTACAACACGTCTTAAAACTTATTTAAAATTGTCTGCTGGAAAGACAGAGGAGCTCTGTGACTTACCTCAGCGTTACCCCCGAGCAGTTGCAATTCAACCAATGCCAATAAGGTCTTTGGGGAGCAAAGGAAAAAGGAGCAGCATCTCCAAAAAGGGTGGAGGGAAGCAGTTTGTGTAAATAGCAGGAGAGGAAAAAAAACTGTTTAAATTTGGTACTCACATATAATGGAGCTTGCTGTGGATTAAGTTTCATGACCTCAGAACACTGCAACATAAAAAGAAAAGACAAATTTAAGATATTTTTTGTAAAATTTTAAGTACTTCTTCATAGGCTGCAGAACGTTAAACTTCCAAAGCTGTATTATCACCTCTACATTATGTTTTCCAATACTCACTTTTACACAACAATTTTCTATTTTCTCTCTTTCAGATCAAAAAAGGATCTGTCACTTTTTTTTATTTTAATTTATGCTCACATTAAGCAAAGGGAACTCTAAAATGATTTGTAGAGCAAAGCGCTCATCTGAACCATCTGCAATGTTGGCACTGAGGATATCCCAACCCTTAATTGCTATCTGTCCGCGAATTCCCCCACTCTCACCCAAAAAATGTTTGTAAAGATTTGTAGTTCTCTCTGCTGTTGGAGAAGATCAAATACTCTGGCAAACACTACCTTGGCCCAGTTATTTGGGTGCCTTTTTTTTCTCCTCCCACTGGATTGTTTGTTCAAGAAACATTTCAAAACTATTTAAAAATCAAATTATCAAAAACTCTCCTTGCAAAACTGAAGGAAAACTTACAGAACAGACGATGCTCACAATTCTGGATCAACATTTTTCATAGTCAAGAACTACCATTACTCATCCTACCAAGGTGATTTTAGCGAAGAAAATTGCCTCTTTCAGGTCTGCCCCTGGAATTTCTGTATAACCTGGTGAAAGTTATTTACACTGAGCTTTGAATCAGTTGAACCTGAATTTCACTCACATTAGTTTCTCCATTGCAGTAGAAAGTATTCACCCTAAATGAAAGCTGTAAGTTTTCATTTAATGTGTGTATTAAGCAGTCCAGGATCCTAAGATGAAGGAATGCAAAACAATTAAAAATGGAATTTCTGCTGTTGCTCATGTCTGCAATCCTGCTAATGCTCTGCAAATACTTAAAACCCTCTTTAAAAAGGGATGAAATACCACTCTGCTTTTCACACAGAAAACACAGGATCTTGCTCATACTTCGTTCCATTCCAAATCCCACAGTTTGCCTTTAGTGAGACAGAAATTAAACCACAGCCCAAGTTTTCTCAGCTGATTCCAGCTATCCTTGCTCCCTCACACGCTCTCCTTATTTTACAAAGAAGCATTTTTGTACCGGTTGCTCTAAAAGGTCTGAGCTACCTGCCAAGCTTGCTCACCAAAACTCACTCCCTCTGCAAAAGGACCCCCAAGGCAGCCAGGAGACGGACGAGTATTTTGCAATAGTTTTAAATCTAGTCAAATTCATACCTATTTTCAGCCTCAAGACACCCCTTCCAACAGCAAGAATGCCTCAAAGTGGTTATGCTTGATGGTTTTCCCTGTATTTTCACAGCTCTTACAAAGACTGACGTGAAAAGAGGGGAGTAGTAGCACCAATCATTTGGGCAGGTGAGCTCCAAAACCAGCTCTGCAAGCAACCCCCACTGCTGTCCTACAACATGCTCCTGCTATTCCAGTCCTCCTGAGGGCTCAAAAAGAAAAGAAAAAAAGAAACAAAACCGAAAAATGCACAAACTCTGCCAATCTCCTTCATGCCCTACCTGAGCGTCTCTATCCTATTCAGGCATCATGAAGAGGGGTACCAAAATGTTATCCAGCCAAGAGTGGTTATTCTCTCTTACAGAAATTAAACCATGGTTGGAAATAACTCCCTTTTAAGCCCACTTCACATTTGGGTTTTTACAAAGTCTCACTGCAACAGACCAGTTTCCTCAGGGAGCAAAATTCAGACCTGTAGTCTTAACACAGCAATTTGGTAATATTTGGGCATGACTTTTTAAAAAATATTACAGCACAGAATCAAAACAGTTGTGTCTCAGATGATAATGCTTAAAGGCAGTTAATATAAAGCATCATTTTCTCACCACATCTTTTCAAGTCTTGACAAGTAACCAAACAACCTTTCTTTATGCTGATAAAGGATAGTGATATACCTTCAAAGACAAAGAATCTATACTTTCGCGTTTACACCAACTATTAGGATTACTCATTTCCCCCAAAATTCAGCCATGATTCTACACTATAGGATAAGGTACAAGTTAAAGGATGTCACATAAAAATTCAGGAAAACAGAACATGACAGGTTTCTATTTGCCCAGGACACCACAGGTAATACATATACTCTACTCATCAAGTTTCTCTCTGCTCCCAAATAATTATTTATTTTTTAATTTTTATCACCTATTTCAGTTTTTTAGGAGTTTGCTCTGAGGAAAGGAATTCTCAGGTACTCGAACATATTCCTCCCTCCTTTAAGAGCTTTCCCTCTTCCCAACCACAGTTCACAGGCGTTTGTCACTCTCGCCGTTACATACAACTTCTGTGATCCGAACGTTCACTCAAAAAGCAACGTGAACAAGCACACACTCAGGGAGGTCACACCTGGATTTCAACCCCGGCTGTTTGCTTTGCTTCGGCAAACCCGCGGGGCACCAGCCCGCTGCCCGCTTCCCGCGCTCGGCAGGGTATTCTCACCACCGCCTCATCCCTCCTGCTCCACCGCCTTTGCTCTACCCAGTCATCAAGCCAACGCTTTCTAAAAAGTCCCATCCAAAGCCTCATAAAGTAAGGAGGAAGGCCCTAAGCGCAAGCCTGGGACACGCACCTAATCCCAAAAAGCGGCGGCATGACCTAGACTGTTATATTTTCCCCTCCCTGATGGAGGTTTGAGATGCTGAGAGGTGTTGACAGAGGAATGAGGACCTTTTGTCTCCTTTCTTATTGACTGCTTCACTGGTGCTTTAGCCTCCCCTTTTCAGCAAAGCCGTGGAGGGACCTGTATTACACCAGAACTAACGCTTCTTTATTTGACATTTGGGTTGCAACGCTGTAGAACCGATCAGCTGTGAGCCCCCTCCCTGCTTTCAGGATTTTTGTACAAGATGCCTTTCTAGCACCTGCCACCAACACCCATCACACCTTTATAAAAAAGGTTCATGTGCTCCATCACAAGGTCTTCTTTGCCAGGTTCATCCAAAGTGAGAAGCTGTTATGGTACACATTACGCTTGATGCACTCAAGACTTTATAGCCGAAAGTCCCAACATGCAAACACTGCCCAAGCTCCTTTGATGACGTTTTTAATCTGTTCTTTTTTATGGAGCAGCCAATATGAGTATTAGTAAGAATGTTCCTTCTAAGACCATTGGTGGAAACCAGTAAAAAGAGCTTTTCTGTGCTGTCTAGCTCGAACAGGCTGCATCAAGGATCTGTACCAAACATCAGCTGCAGAACAGCACGCCCTCAACAGAGGATTTACGTTCCTGCAACTCAGGGAATAAAGTGAGATGGCATCCTCTGATCTTTGAGATCCGACAGAAGCGCAGACCATTTCATCCTACTCCATTCACCTTCCTGGCAGATGCCTGACAGCAGCTGAGTAGAGAGAGAACTGGGAAAGAGGAGAAAGACACGTACAGATGAGGAAAGGATGGGATGGCATTAAAAAGTCCCCCTCATTCTGTGGTAGAGTTGGTAATGAAAGTGCCACAAGTCGCAGAGTCCAAAAGAACTAAATACTTGATGTGTAAGGAAGGGAGAATATTGACACTTCTCATCAAGGAAAAAAGGGGAGGCCTGTGAGCTCAAACTCATGACCAGTTTTTGTTGGGTTTTTTTGGCAAGAGAAGTGCACAGCAGCAGCAGTGAAATAAGGTGACACTGCTGAAAACTTGGTCTTGTCAGATAAGAAAACAAAAATCCTGGAAATACTTCCTCCAGGAAGGTTTTTTTTCCCCCACTCTTCTCTTACCAGATGGCCCTTACACATCAGTAAATGTAAATGATTTCTCATTTCGTAATACCCGCGTCAGTCCAATTTTTCAAATTTTTCAATTTTTTTTCCCCTTTCTTATCTTACTAGGTGGCCTTTACACATCAGTAAAGTAAATGAGTTCTCATTTCATAATACTCACGTCAGTCCAGTTTTTCTAAGGATGCAAACTTAGGTCACAAGGAGACAGGCAGGTTTGGAAGAGATTTTATTTTATCTCGTTAGGAAGTGCTTCGGCAAAAACATATGAGAAAAACTGAGTGACAAATAAGCCTGAATGACTACTCTGCGTCAGCAAAATACTAAATTTAGGTTTCTAGACAAGCAAACTTCTCCAACCAGTGGGTAGGCAAGGAAGAGCCTCTGAAAAACTTAAAAAACCCCAAAACTTTAATACAGTAAGAAAAGGGAAAACAAAAGAAAGACTGTACTGGTCATAATCAAACCAAGATTCATAAGGACCCTAATTAGTAAGCTGGACTACTTNTGGGAAGAAAAAAAAACCAAACACAAAAAAAGGCTACACTGTTTTTTTTCCTGTATTAGACAAGCACATCCTTCAAGTCGATGCCTGCTCTGAGCCCCAGAAAGCAATTTCTATCTTTCTGGGCAGGTAGCACTTGCTCTGTCAGATATCGCAGACTGCAGTGAGGATACCTGGCCCTACCACGAGATCAGTAGGACTGCACATCAACTGCCTTGGAAGCCAAACTAACAAGAATAGGCAAATATAAATCCCACCTCCCTTGCCCACCTCCCACCCACCACAAGAAGTCACACTATGGGCACCCTCCTGGCAGCCAGCAGATTCTGCTCCACTTGCCTGTACTTAAAACATTCACATTATTTCTTGCAAATAGATGAATCTTTTGAATTTCAGCGTCTGGGAGTTTTATCACATGCTCTGCAGCCATCCAGACACTTATCTTGCAATGTTTCTGGAATTGTATTAGGTTTTCCCCTTAGGATAACAGTGAAATCCCTTGCGTCTGCAAATTTGAAAGTAGAACATGAAATGAAAGTCCAGGCTCAAGCTCTTAAAAGCAACAGTGGTTTTAGACATTATAAAGATCTGCATAGGTCAGTAAAATTGAAAGCTACTTAAGTCCTCTCAAAATGGGAAGGATACCTTTCTGCTCTGTTAAGCATTAAAGAATTCATACAGTGAGTGGTATTAAGGTTTCTTCTAGAGAACCTCAGTATTACTTTGCTCAAAATTTCACGGAGGAGGACAAACGACTGTGCTTGGTTTCTCTGGCTATGGCAACATCTGACAAGGAAAGAAAGGAAAAAAAAGCATTTATTTGCTTTACTGTGGTTCCCAAAACCTCAGCCAGGATTAGGGCACCATTGGTTACGTGCTGTAAAAATGTCAATGCAAACAAAGTTTCTGCCCTGAAGAGTTTGCAAACAAGCACAGGCAGTGGGAAAGGATACAAACACCAGGAGCCTAAGCGATAAATCCTCTTCATCCACTACTCCCAGCTACCATTTAATTTAACCTTAATTAGTTGGCTTATTTCTTCTGGGCATCCAGGGCGAAGTATATATCTTGAGGACAAATCTGAAAGCAATGGTCCTCCTGACCTACCCAGCCCGCGGCACAAGCAGTAATGCTGAAGGTCTGTGAACACCACATAGACCATGAGGTGCCAAAACGGCTTTTCCATCGTCCCCCTCGTGCCCCGTTCTGGCTGTAGGCTGACGTCAAGCACCGGTCTCACCCCCCAACTTCCATATGCATCCCAGCATCGCTCCTCGCTGCTTCGCCCCACAAACCCTACGAGGAGCACGTAAAAAAGAAAACACTGTGCTACTCTCAAGACCTTCGCCTCAGAGTAGGCTGTTTAGGGATTTTTTTTTTATTTATTTTTTATTTAATCAGAAAGGAGAGCTACAGGATGGGCAGAAACAAGAACGACCACTCTCAACTCCACCAACCAACCAGAGCTGCAACAAGCAGGAGGACAAGGGGCATTTCATCCGTGTGGTATGTCTGGGAAAGCCTACCAACCCCCTTTCCGCTCCCCTAGGCAACAAACACACTTCAGCTTTAAGCGTTTCAGTTTTTTCAAGCTTTTCAAGTTCAGTTTTAAAGTTTTTTTAGGTAAACTTCAGCTTTAGGTACACTTCAAGTTGAAGCTTTGCTGAATCTTACCTGAATCTCAGCACTTTCTCTTCCCCCCACCCCCCCTCATTTTAGCATTTGATTTTAGAAACCATGGTCTGTATTTGCAAAGCTTTAAGCATGCACTCCCAGCTGTACAAAAAACAATCTTAGCCATAAAGAGCTTGTGGTTGCGGGTAGGAAAGAACAGCCAAAAAACACACACAGAATCTGATGAAGTTACGGATCGCATGGAAAGCATTCGAATAGATAAGCAGAAATGCAGAGAAAGCAGGATGGCTTTCCAGCTGTAAGGAGGACGGCATCACAGCATCGCCGGGCTGAAAGTCAAAGGAGGATTTTTTTTTTTTATTTTTTTTTTATTTTTTTAATTTAACAGAATTTACTTTTTCTGTAACACTGGTTTCTAAGGACTTCAGTCCTTGTCAGGACTAAACACTTCACCAGGTAGCCCAAACTACATATCCCACAGAAATTAGAGAAGCGCTATTGATGCTGGTTATTTATAAGAGAGTGAGCCATAAACAGACTTTCTTTTGCACTGTAACATTGCCACCAATAAATATACCCACAGTGGGAGAACCTGCATTATAGCCAGTCCTCAGATCCTCTCCCTTTAGACAAACAGCACTGTAAGCTGTAAAAGAGTTTAAAGGAATCCAAGGATTTCCAGGGAGCACACATCCACCCCCTTCGGCTGGGCTGCATCGCTCCCTTCTTTACAGCTGCACGACAAAAATAAAATCAAGCTTCCAAAAACACATCGCTTCTCATTCAACAAAGCACAGTGTCCTCAAGGGCACTCCCCCACACTCTGGTTTTACAAAATGTTAATTTATGAAGTGCTTCGAAGTATCAGGAGGATTGAGTTTCAGGAACTAAAGTGCTCCCGCTGCAAACTATACAAGATAAATAAAGATGGAGAAACAGCAAGTGGGGGGACTGGAGAGAAGACCAACCGGCCATATACAGACAGATTCCTGCTGGAGCCACCAATTTCATGCAAAGAGAACTAAAATAGCAATGGCTTTCACAAGTTTATTGTTCTCCCTTAGCGTCAAGGGAATTACTGAGCTGGAATATTCCCCTTTTCTTATGAGTCGTATAGGACATTACTGCGTTGCATTACCCATCACCAGTCTCCTCACTTTTTTGTTATAATACAATGATTTGAAAAAACGCCTTTCTTGGTTTGGTTTGGGGGTTTGGGTTTGTTGTTGTTTTTTTTTTTTTTTTTCTTTTTTACCCATAGCAAAAAGTCTGAAAATGGAAAGAAACAATGACTTGAGGTTTTTTTTTTATTACTTATCTTTTCTTGTTTGGCGTTTTTCCTGGGTGTATCTCTACAAAGTTCAGATCTGCAATAACTTACTCTCACCCTGTGGTGTTGGGGGAGACACAGGTTTCCTCACACGCTTTGTCCCACAAGCTTCACCCATACTGACTGAACTCCACAACTCGCCATTCATAAAATGAACGAGCTTTCTAATTGGTGTATTAATGCCCTCTCCTCAAAATCCATGTGAAAGGAGATTAAAAAAATTGCAGGTCAAAACCTATAAAAAGCTTTGGCAGGAGAAATAAACCCATAACCCAGTTCTTCAACGATGTGCATGGAGAAATTTGTATAAATAGCATAGCTGCAATTGCAGTGACTAAAATAAACCCCAAGACAGGAGATGACCGTATGTCCTTCCAGGCATCACACTACTAAATGCAGAATGACTCTCCCTGTAGCTATACTAATGCATAATTTTACATATCTGGTCAGAAATAGGAGGCTGGAGGAATTAGGAGCAATAACCCATCCCACATAGTAAAGTGACACCACCAGCAAAAGCCATCGACCATGGAAAGGAGAGGAGGTGAGGAAACGAGAAACCACACGTCAAACGTGTGGCAGCAAACAAGTCACCAGCACATTGCAGCATTGTGTTTACTATCACAGCTGAGCTCAGAACTAAAAAAAAACCCCAGATATTTGTGTACAGTCATCTGAATTTATGTTACTTGCTGAAGGTTTTGTTTTGTCACTAAATTCATTGCTTTTTTAAAAAAAAAAATATATCCCTCACACAGCATTTCCACAGGTGATACCGCTTCCCAGCTGTGTCCTGTCTGCAAACAAAACCATATGCTGCCATGCAATTACAAATACACAGGAGTTTCTTTTGGCTGCGAGCAATGGAAAGGAGGTTTAAAGGCGTTTTGCGTTGGCCTGGCTCTACCGTCGCTCGCCTCCAAAGGCGCACCAGGCACACGCAGATTGCTTTCACAGCAAGGAAAAGAAACCAAACGCCATGACACCCTTCTCCCCCTAGGAAAAAAAAATGAGAAAACATATTAAATTGCAAAATCAGCCTAAAATCTTGTCTTTTTTTTTTTTTCTTTTAACCGTGATAGAAACCTCAGTCCCATGACCTTTGCCTACAACAGCCCACCAAGCAGAAGCCGGGCAGTTGCCACAGCTGAACAACTTGCAGCAGAGGGGCCGGGAGCCGAGCTGGAACACAAGCTAACAGAGCGTCACTGATTTAATTGACTGATGATTTAATAAAATGCTCTGGATATAGATTAACTCGCTTTGCTTAATGTAGCTCAGCTTCCTGGCAGCAGGAACTGGCCCAGCACTGTTCCCGGGCTGGGAGCTGGGCTGCTCCAGGGTCACCCGCGCTCCATCTGACCCCCCAGCCACACCATTTCCCTTCCCCAAATTTATCCCGTTATCCTTCCCAAAATAGCGAAGCTTAACACTAAGCTAAGGTACAGGCTAGCATATAAAATAATAAAAAATAATCAAATGATAAAAATTAATAAAATCAATAAAAATAATTAAAATTATAAAAAAATAATTACAAAATTAAACTTGTGTATTTTTCATGCTATACTAAGTCCCTTGCCCAGCTCTTCCAGCCCTGCCTTACTCCAGAGATGAACACCTGGCCCAATACTCGCAGCGTTGGCACTAAGTTTCTCCTTTTGCACCATTTCAATCTCATAATTGTCAAAAAAAAAAAATCACTTAATGGATTACTTAATTCCTACCCAAAGCCTGGAAAGAGATGAAGCGGCGCAAGGTTAATAAAAGCAGTGCCATTCCCCATGCCTAGCAGAGGAAGGCAGCAATCTCTCTCAAACGTGAACATCTGGTTTCCCCGCTCCCATCTCTTCACCCATTAGTAGATATAAAAAACAAACCCACAAAACTCAAATCACAGCGGCTATCACTCTACTGTCCATATGCCCAACTTCAAATAAAGAAAGATACTGTAAAAGTTGGAAAGACAGAGAGTAAAAGGATTATTAGCTAGCTCTAATTATACAAACTGATCTCATCCTCTTGTCATAAGCCTCTTTCCTGTGTCCGGAATCTATTTGTGCAACATAAAGACCAGCCTTTTGTAAATGTCCAAGGGTCATCAACACAGGGTGATTAATTTCCCATTTTACAATACACACATACTGTCAACCAATTAACTTGTAATAAGATAAAACCCTGCCCTCACTTGTCATTTTTTTCCTTTAAAATATTACTAATGGCAAACAATATTTAAGATAGCGATTTGTAAAATCCAAACAATGTTTCAAAAGGAGCTATCGTGCCGCTATAATAAAATAAAAATCACAGACCACATCTTCAGTTCAAGTAGTTACATCCTAATAAAGTTAAGAACTAACAGTCGACTTTAATTAAAGTGCAGCATGTACGCAAAAGCACACGTATGTTTATACTCAAATTAAGTCTTCCAACAGGTTCTGGGGCAGCTGTTTCACGTATGCATGAGACATTTATCTCAGGCTCAAATATTAACTTCCAGAAATCCTTAGCAGACATTCTAGATGCCTCTTCAAATGACTAAAATCCAGTTTATACCTTCCAAAACACTTCGTAGTTTGAACACACATTTTGGCAGTAAATTGTGGGGAAGCTCTCCGTGATAACCAGCTCACATTTGTAAGAGCTATTATTGACTTTGGGTCCTTATCTAGCAACTTCTTGGAAAGCCCCAATTTTCAAAGGACAAGTAAAACCAGAATTTTCTGCAGAATCGGGGCCCATCCCACAGGGTATCAAGCTGGGCGGCCAACGCAGAAGCATCATGGAAGTCACTAGCTACCTTGGAAAGCAGAGATGCGTTCTATGGGATCGCCAGTGCCTCGGGATGCTCAGCATCGGGTGACGGACGGTGGGGAGGGAAGAACAGGATTTGGGGGTAGCTCATCCAAACGTATAAACAGCTAAACATGATGGATAGCCGTCATCAGCACCGAAACGCCTGCAGCCTTACCTATGCAGTGGGAGAGAGCAAAGCTTCTAACTGTTGATTCCACCAACTCTTGATTACAGCTTGTGTCCTAAACCCAGCTTTCTCCACCTTACTCTTCCCCTGACTCTCAGAGCTGTGTTATTTTAGGAACTACACTGAGCAATGATGTTTCTGCAGAAGAAACAAAACCCCCGAGCCCCAGAGCGGAGCAATAAGGCCCCGCATCTCTCTGTGCCCCGCAAGCCACAGCGCTTCTACTGCGTTGCCAAAAATGCAGTCATGGAGTAGGAAACGATGAATGAGGCCCAAAGCACCACGCGCATTTTCGTGCTGACAAATATTATTAAATATTTCCTAGCGTGTGCAAACCAGGTAGTTACCCAATGCATATTTTAATAAGTGCGTGCACCGACCTCAACTGCTAAAACCACAGGCAGAGTTGGAAAAACTGGCATCAAGACCAAGACCCAGGAGACACCTCCGCTCTCATTTCGGTCAGAGCAGCTTCGGCACCCGACGTTTTCATGAGCTTTTCCTCTCTGAAGACAACAGGAGCCTTTCTTTTCCCTTCAGGCTCCCTTTTGCAAACGCTCCCGCTCTGCAGCTCGAGGCATCGCGGACTTACTCAGGGAAAAACCGGTTGGCATTTTTTTTTCCAGAAGAGAAAAACTTCATCAGAAATGTCAGGTTTCCTACTGGAGAACCTGTGCTAACCCCACTCCCTGCGGCACAGGACAACCGCATCTTCCACTGCAAAATTAAGAGCTGTTTCTTCTTCAGCGCTCCTTTTCTTTCAACTCACTAAAACTACGGGAAAAATATTCTCCTCTAACAAATACTTTATTTAGGTAGCCACAGAATATGCCATTTTACTGGAGCATCCCTTCTAAGGCATGATAGTCTCAAAAAAACACACATCACTCACCCAGCCAGCGCAATGATGGACTCACTTGGTACCACATCCCCAGAGAGGAAAAATTAGAACTGCAGCTTTGTTCCCAGGACACTGCATTACATTACACATCCAGGGAATGCCACGCAAAAAGTAAAACCTCAAGCAACAAAAAGGATTACATCTCTAAAACAGATGAGCAAAAACTCATTCAAATCTGATTTTTAAATTAATTAAAGCATCAAATGATAAAAATCCAAATAAGCATTGATTCCACCTAATTCCATTACCCCACCTGCTGGCTTCGAGCCTTTCTGCGGCTAACTCACACCCAAAAATGCAAACTTTGCAAAGAGACACCCCATTTTGCACCTGAAATCATGTCTTTCAACTGCCTTTACAAAGTGGCCTTTCAGACCGGTCCCCCAGGAATCGAAGGGGTTAAGTGCCCGCAGGTCCCAGCCTCCCCAGTAAATCATTTATTCCCCCAGCTCGGGGACAAGCAGCTATGCAGAACCACGAGCCCACGCTGCGCAGCTGTTCGCCAGCCAGGCAGCTCTCCCCAGTTACGTTATAACGCAGGATTAAGCTCGGGGAGTGGAAATACGTCCCTTTATTACTGGGGTTTGGGTTGTTGGTTTTTTTCCTCGAGTTACGCAGCAATTTTAAACGTTACAGAGCTCATTAACATGAAGTTCATTAAGCAGTTACCACTGTATGAATGAAATGAAAAGATTATAATTATAAGCACAATTATGGAAATACTAGACCAGCAGGCAAAAAAAAAAAAAGGAACGGGTATGAGAATGCTGCTCCTAAACTCCAGTTTAGGTTGGTTTGGTTTTTTTCCCAGATCCTTCACAGGAGGCACACCCAGAAATCAGAGGTGATGCAGGGGCTGGTTCCCAGGCAGGGGGTCAGGTGAGAAGCTCTCGCTGCCCGTGCTGGGGCTCCCCAGAGACCTCTCTGCTGCTGCCGTGCAAGGAAGAAGTCATCCCCTTGGTCACCCCCGGGAAGGGTCTGGCATCTTCCCCAGCATCAGGCACTACTCTTTGCAAGCTCATCCCGCTCCAGAAATTAGCAGCACGTTAAGAAGCAAGTCAAATCGAGCCACGTATTGCTTCTCTTACACGGCAGCTGGTGTCATGCGTTCCTCCTCTGAACAGGGCCCCATACATTTGGCTAATGAGCATCAATGGTCATGATGAACCTGGAGACCAGCTCTTGGCCAGCCATGTATTCATTCCCAATAAAGCAGAATTTTGCCAAAGGCTTCATTTCTTTCTCAAGCTCTGAAAATAGGTATAATTCCCCTGCTCAACCCCACTGAAAAAAAGGAAACCCAAATAATTACAATAAATACTTGTTTCTCTACAGTAACAGCAGTTTATGATTAATCCACCCAGCTGTTGCCACAGCTCAGTAACACCAAACGATTTGGACCCAGTATCGTTAAAGCACCGGTCTTCTCAGGCAAGACCATGGAAAATGTGAGACACCGCAGAAGGTAAACAGGTTAGAGACAGTGGGAGGAGAAAAGAGGCAGCTTGCGGTGATTTTCCTTCCTCCCTCCCTCCCTCGACAGAGCTCAAGCATGGCAAGCGCCCATTTCCAAGCAATACTCTCGCAGTTTCTTTGCTTCAGGCTAATAGTTTTTGCAAATTCAAGCCTTTTTGGAGAGAATGGGTGTAACTCCATGAGTCAGAACGGCTACTGTCAGTAATGCAATAAACATATATTCGCTTTTAGGTCAGATCCATCCCCTGATCTGGTTCACCACACCGAGAAGCTGGTCTTAATAGAAAAACAAACCCAGAAGCCTCAACGCCGCGACCGCTCCAGGACAGACAGATGGCCATCGTGCCGACCGGGAAGTATGTCCGACCAGCAGCCGGCAGGACCTGAGCTCTGCTCCTGACCAGCTTCCACAGAAATCCTCAGGCTGTAACCACATGCCTACCCCGGGGACATGAAAGTCGTATCTTAAAATACATGGGGAAAAACAGCTGATGCCCTAAGTGTGAAGTGCTATTTTGCACCACAGCATATGGTTGATGTGAGGGCTGAGACCACACACCCCTCTCCTTTTATTTTTTGCTACCATTGCAAAGAAGTTGTATTTTATGGCAAAATCACTTGTTGAATTTGCTTATAACGTGCTCTGATATCAGCACACCCTCCTGCTGTCAAGCAGTTGAACTGGGCAACCCCATTCCCCCAAACCCCTCGCCTCAACCCTTGCTTGTACCTGAAAGAGCTGCCAAAACATTTAACCTTACTTTAACTGCATGAAGCAGTACAGGTGGCTCCAAGACGTCCTTCAGGCCGTTCCCACGCAGAGCAGGGAGGAGCAGGGCAGGTCACGATGCTCAGCTCCTGGAAGAGAGAGAAGGAGGAGTCACCAGGTGCCAGGAACAGCACAGCTACTGAGGGTTCCAACATCCAAGCTGGCATCACAAAACCTTCACCGAGGGGGATGGAAACCATCCTCTCTACTTTGGTAGCCATTTGGGAGGCATCCATTGCCTCCCGCGGTAGTCCTGCATTGTGACCTACCCCAGGCTGCCACGAGCACACACAGGGTAATAACCACACAGAATAAAGGGCTATCTATAGAATCACATGAGCATCCGGCACCATCTAAGAATAACCATGCCGCTGAGTTGCATTTGCTACTGTCCTGCTATTTGGTTTATCCCCAGAGCTGCTGATCTGTTGCCCCTCACCATATCCCAAACCTCTAAGTTGGCTTTAAGTCCTTTACAGACATCTTAAACACAACCCCTCCAAGACAGACTTCATCAGCTATCTGTGATCTCCCTTACAACAAGGTGTTTCAAAAGGAACAAAAGCGCCAAAAGTAGATGATGGCAGGTGATGGCCAGCAGATGAAGCCCAAATCTACCAGCAAGTCTCTGCCAAAACCTTCTGGGTTGCCTACACTTTTCCACAGGCTGATTTCCTGCTCTGGGGCAAAATCTACTCGGTAGATTCATCCACGGGATGAACGACCATCCACAGGATGGTCTACGGAGCACACGTGGAAACAGAGGTTAAAGTGGGTTAAATGTCAAAAGGAGAAAAAGCCCACGCTGGGCTTTAGCTTATTAAATGCAGTGTGGGAGATTTTCTTAGCTAAATCAAAGCCATCAGGGCACCTTAGGCCATCATTTGGTTACCACACCAGGGAAGGTTGTGGTTACGCGCACATCACCGAACGCAAGCGCGACACACCGACTGCCTCCTCCTGTTCTACCAGATAGAGGAGACTCTGCCCCTGCGCTCTCCCCGTTGGGAAAGCATCCGTAATCAGGGAATCTCACAGCCTGAGCCAACCTGCCGAGTTCAAAGTGCAATTACAAGCACAGAAGTAACAATGGCAAAACTAGTTACCGGCTGGGAAATCAATTGTGTTGTGTGAATTAGCTGGGGAACATACAACCCTGGAAGATAATGCATTGCACAACAAACCTCGCTCATTCATCTACACGAGAACAGCATCACCTGAACACCTCAGTGTTGGTTTTACACAATGTTTTCTTAAGATTTATCGCTTAAAGTCTCTTTTATCCATTCTGCTGGTGGCTCCTGCTGAGAAAAGGGGAGAGTGTTTTGCCAGGCACTACAGGGTACCGCATGCTAAAAGGCATTTTACTACAAATATATATATTTAAACATAGACCAAATTGGAAAAAAGAAAAAAGTTTGCCCTCTTGTTCCTCTTAAGGTATCAGGATTGTGCATGAATTTCTTTGTTGCGATGTCACAGATTTCTGAATTATATTCTTACGGCAAACCACTGGAGCTGAAAGAGGAATTACCTGAAGTCTTAAACCCCAGTCAAGAGCGCACAAACCTTCTTTGCATTCATTAACCAGTAAAAACCACCCTCCCAGTCACAAACAAACAGACTGGAACTTCCCTCCGGCATTCCTGTAGTATTACTTTCAGGACCACATTTTAAAAGATGGTTACTGTTTGATAAAGCACTGATTAACTACGTTAAGCAAGCAACATTAACCCAAGGCTCCTGCTAGCCAGCCCGTGTTGATCTCCAAGTAACAGCTCTCTCCAAGGTATACACTACAACAATACAGTGGTTTCATTCATTTCTGAGACACTGATAACTTGGCTTTTAATACCGTACTTGTAATATTTTGGCAGAGAAAGCAGGGTTTACTACTATTCCTTTGAACCGACAAGCAATACGGGTACGGCTAACACTGTATAGTAGATAGTGAGTATGCTGTGAATCACCGCGGGTTTTTCATCATATCCACTAAGGCATGAGGGTGTGTGCATGGAGACGCGCACACAAAGCTCACTTGGATGCTCATGACTTGGAAAGTATTAGCAAGTGGAGAAAATCAACTGGCCTAGCAATAAAAAGCAGTAATACAAGATCATAAAATTCTTCCGCTGTTTTTTTTTGTTTGTTTGTTTGCTTTTATTCTGTAGGAATTTTGAAATTGCTACAGGAAGAAGCAAAGAATATTAAGAAGTCTGAGATATATATTTTAGTTCTGTACGTAAAGAGCCTGCACAATCAGTACGGCTGTCCACATCAAAAAATCGTTTCTCCAAAGAACTGATTTCCACTTCCTGTGAAACTGCTGTGGATAACTCCCGCATACCTCGGCACACCCATCTCAGTAGAAGGATTTCCCCATGTGGATTTCTTCTCCTCCTCTTCCTTTACTGGGAAATCATTACCAAGCGTAGGTGAACACTGAAATAGGTCCTCTTCTGAACCTTATAAAGATGGTTGAAAAATGGTGTTTCATGGGTAAGCTCACACTGCTTTACAAATAAAAAGCTATTCTGTATCATCACAGGAACATGATGACATACAGTGTTTTTAATAAGGAAAGCTGTAATAAAACAACCGGGTTTCTACACTGCTATGCCAACATTCCCATATTCTGACCTGTAACTCTGGATAATTTCTTCCCCAAAGGACCTATAGTCGTGATAGTCACGATACCAGACAGTACTCACTAAAGTAAATGAGAATGTAAAGGAGTCCTTTTGACACTTTCTTTACACAACCTATTCTGCTTGGATTTAATAAAAATAGAGGAAAAAAACGTATTTTGTTTGCTAGCACAGCATTATTTGATGGCAGATTGCTCATGGTCTTGCTCCCTATACACGGAGACAGCTAAAGCTGTCTGTTACCCACCCCACTGATGAATTACTGAAACATGCTTAGGGGAGAGAGAGAAATAAAGTTTAAGGTCAGCATTACAGCTCTTTACACTTTTAAAAAGACAAGGTAACTGGCCCTGTGGGTTATATATGTAATTCCTGTAATATCTAACTACTTCTCCCCAAAAAGAGCCCAAAGGCTTAGAGGTCATCTGCATCTGATAACTCCTTCGCAGGCAGAGGAGCCAAGCATCAAAAGGTACTGTCACATGCCTGGTAGAGCCCCAACACTTGAACCTCAACGTTTCCAGTTGCTCTGCTGGTTCCTCCCCAGCAGACACCCACCCTTCCCAAACACCGCCCGGCACAAAGGAAACCACTCCNAAAAAAAAAAAAAAAAAAAAAAAAGGAGTTTTCCCTTGTTGAAAATCTATTTAGGAGCCATCAGTTGGGGCTCCCAAACACACATGCTTGGTAGACCCCCAACACTTGAACCTCAACGTTCCCAGTTGCTCTGCTGGTTCCTCCCCAGCAGACACCCACCCTTCCCAAACACCGCCCGGCACAAAGGAAACCACTCCTCAAACTTGCTCCCCCCCACCCCCGCTTGAACACAAACCCATTTTATTTTTCTGAGAACTGTTGCATCTTTTGTTGCACTGCCAGCTGATTGCTTTGACACATCGAACGAGTTATCTCACCATCTGGTTGTAATTGCCATCATGAAGCTTTCAACAAATTCAAAAACCAGCACCAAGATCAGGACACTAATGTTCGAGGAGACGAACTGCTGATTATTTGGGACTATTTGATACTGCTGGAACCTTTTGATAGCCAAGACACCCAAACACAGCCAATCCCACAGCTACGGCACCCAAACCAACCTCTGGAGTATTTCCGAGTTTTGGCTGTTGCCGGCTATAAAACCTCCTTACGATTTTATATCAAATGATGTCAAGGAAAACACTGCTGCTTCTCCTCCTCGTCTCCCAAATTGCGGGGCGTACAACTACATGCTGCTGCCATCTCTTGCTTTTAATACACAGCCTATACTTATATACCATGATATTCTCATTACAGGACATCCTTTTCCTGCTTCTGTTGCGTCTCCCAAGAGAAACTGGCTCACAAGACCTTCTCGGAAGTTTGTCCCATGGTCTGAACCGTGTTTCCTAATTCCTTAGGGAAGGGAGCCTGGACACACTCCGCTCAGAAAAGGCATTTCCCACAGTCACATGCTACAAAGCCATGTTCAGAGCAGCAACTTCTTCCCTTGGTTGACCTCAAGGGAAAGTCAAACAGGTCCACACCAAGGCTAGAGAAGAGCAACAGCATCCAAGCTGCTACGGCACTCAGTGAGACAAATCAATGTACACGTGTTGGCAATATAAACAGGAGAATAAAAAATTATTTGCCTAAAATCTGCGTTGCTTTGGACAAGTGTAAATGCAACATGGATCCCCCGACCGCTGCAGCACACCACATTTTTACCAGCAGAGCAGAGAGCACGCTGCAGCTCATCACATTTTCACACACACACAAGGTTCCTCTGAAAGTAAAGGAACGGTTCTGTTTAGAGGGCAGCGTCTGATTTGGCACACTGAATGAAGAAAAGCCAAGAATGTTAAAACAATAGAAAGTAAAACATATCCATATTTCACACGATTGTACACATTGCAGAGCAAGTAATAACATTAAGATGTTAACTGGAGTCCCATTAATCCTGATTACCAAGAGATGGGAGACAAAACTTCTCTCATATACACTAAGTTAACTTTTGAAACTTAAACTCTTTTGACAGCGTCGCCTTGAACTCATAGACAGAAATATTCCTATGTCGGTGGAAAAGTGAAGCAAGGAGGCACCCAACCAAGAGCACTTCCCTGCTCACTCCAGCCCTGCACAGACACAAATTTCCTCTCTAGAACGTGGGAGATCTGCACAGAACTGAAAGAAGTTTTGGGTTTGCTTTTTACTTCCACCAGCAATCACAAAGCAGCGAAACAAAGAACCCGGGGATGCTTTATGCCTCTCTGCCTCTTGACAGCAACCTGAGCTCCATAAGCTCCTCTTGTGCAATAACCCCCAGGAACCTGTTTCCCCAGAAGAAGACGAGGCGTCACTGGGACTCTGAAAGCAGTGAACCCCCCCGACCTCTGAGAGCACAGTCCTGCACAAGTGCTCTTGAAAGGCATACGATTGACATTTTGAAGGCTGACACCAGAAGGGGAAAAAAAAAAAGTAAAGTATAATAATATTTTTGTGAGCCATTACAGTTTTTACTAATAATAAAAGCAGGACTTGGTCCAGAAATTTTATCTTCTTTAAACTGAAGTATGTCACAGCATTCATCCTAAATAGCAACTGCTTCTTTCCAGTCTTGTAAAAAAACCACATCAGGATGGAGATAAGGACTTCAAACTATTTCCACAAGACCATCATGGCTGTCTGTCTGCAGGAGATATTAAAACTTAACTCTCAAAGAGTTTAAATTCTGTGCAACGCATTAACACTTCATTGAGCCATCATGGCAAGACCACCATCCCCCTTGTTACTGGGGAACAATATCAGAGTGATTAGCTAAAAAATAAAGCAAACAGCAGCAAGCTGCAGTAACGTCTCAAGCCCATAGTCCCTCTAAAACACAAACTCTTAATTCTGCAACAGACTCTTCTTCCTTTCTCCTTTTTGGTTTTTTGTTTGTTTGTTTGTTTGATTGCCCTTCCTATCCAGGGAGCAAAGCCACAAGAACCATTTCTCCTCTATCATGACATTCAGGTCACAATCTGAATGAGTTGTGTGCTCTGCCTAACATGGGCCAAAGCCCAAAATAAATCCCCTTCAGAAGACCAGGAAACAGAGGAGGCACAAACAGTGAAGCCAAGGGCTACATGGCCAGCATCAAGGGCCACCAACACAGTGCCTCAACGCAATGGAAAACGCAGCTTAACCACAGTGCCTCAATTAACAGAACAGGCCTATTTTCTTTGAAATACGGGTGCCGCTCACGAGCAGGCCATGCTAATCGTTTCCTTGGAAGGCGACATGTCATCCCCAGAACAGGATATGACCCTGAGAAAAGGCAGAGAGGCTGGAAACAAGAATCATGCAAGAATTTCAGTTAGAAGGTCCCTTTGGAGGTCATCTGGTCTACCGCCCCGCTCAAAGCAAGGCCATGACATCAAGGTTATGACATTAGCCCCACGCTTTCATTGTTCAAAATTGTCCCAGTCAACTGTGGCCTCTGTCTCAATTCCCACGTGTAAAATTGAGCTAAATAGGCTCATCGAGCTCCATCACCGCAGGAATGAAGTCAAAATCATCATCAGTTGCACGGCACTCCAACTCCAGCCGTGCAGCCTGCACAATTCACTTATTTAATCTGACTTTCCCCATGTACAAAATTGATTTTCTTCTTCATTTCCACAAAGTTAAAAAAACAAAACAAAAAAAAAACCCCAATCAATAAAGACCTTTTACTGTACTTAGAAACCTTGTGATAAGGAAGGGAAGACATACATGTTGAAACCAAGTACCAGCGTATAACATGCAGTGACATGTTAATACAAGCTTTCTCCTCCGTGTAAAGGATCATCTTGGTATAAAATACAAAATGCAAATCTATATTCCTGTCTGCCACTGCAGCTGCAGCCAAGACCAAGGTCCCTCCATGCCAAGCGCCATGGAGAGAGACAGCAAGAATCCCTTTGCCACCGTGTTTACAGGTTAAACAGATAAATACTGGGAGGGGACACAAAGGGCCAGAAAATGAAGCGACCCACCCAAGGTTTTACAGACAGCTGCCAGCACAGTCTGTAACCCGGCTGGTATCGCCTCTCCACCCACGCAGCAGCAACGTCCCCGCTTTCTTCAAAAGCTGGCTGCCTCCATCCACCGCCGTACGGCTGCCGGGCTCTGCTGGACGCCGGCCGGGGAAACCACGGCACTGAGTCGCTTTACTGCGCGAATCGACATGTCACTGGAGCTGCGCAGCACTTAATTATATAAATTAGGAGATCTGTGTAATGGTCCTAAAGCAGTAATGAAAGAGAAGGTCTAATGATGCAACAAAAACCTGCAACCCGGCGCTCAGATTACGGGTGGGTTACACAACAGCGCCAACAAGTAAGCGTTCAGGCGGGTAGCTGCAGACTTGCACAGTGCACATCATGTTTTCCCAGAGCCATCATCTGACTCCAAACACAAGAGAGCCACTCAAGCACACCCTACCTCCCTCCCTTGCCTCTGAAGCTCAAGGGTGAAGGTGAGGAGCTCAGCGCTTGAGCAGCAGTGTCATCCGCAGCAGAGCAGAAGAGATGCTCCAAAGCAAAGTCAGCCCTTTTCCCAAATCTCCCTCCCAAATTCACATTCAAACTCAACGGATACCTCCAAAGTCTGTCCTAGCAAGCCCCTGTATCTCACAAGTAGTACTCGCTCCTCGCAGCATTAACATCCCATTATACAGAGACGGCATAACTCCAGTGACAAAGTGACAACTGTTCACTATACAACTGGGGTGACTTTCGCACTGCGCCGTGCGATTTAACTCCCAGCTGCAGCCTCATTTAAGAAAGCATTATCAGCACAGGGTCAACAGAGAGAGAGATCACCCATCAACTCGGACAACAAATAAGGCAATTTAGGTATTTGATGAGCACTCAGCATGAACAGTTTATGTGGAAGAGAATGCTCCTACCCCAAGACTTCCGAGTGTGGGTTTTTTACTGAACAGGCTCAAATACTTCCAGAGTATTGATTTCCATTCACAGCATTGATATGGCATAACGGAGAAATCATTTGGTTTGAAATATTCTTTTACGCTGTATTGACCTTTTATGTCAATAAGCATGGTACCAAATTGCAGCTTAGCAGCCTAATTTTACCTTCGTTTTGTACAGTGCTCAGACAAAAAGCATTATCATCAGGGCTGAGAAGTACTACTTGGATTTTGAAAAGCAGTTAAGTGTCATGGTCAATCCGCATGTTCAATATTGAAGGGCTCAAAAGAAAATCAACAGTACCAAACTGCAATGGTAAGGGAGTGTGATAGTATCAGCTTGGAAGCTGCTTACCAATATTTGCTCGTGCTTGTTCAAACAAAAGCCTCAAGCACAGATTTAGCAGAGATCTAGCCTTACCTAGACACCCTTTAAAATGACTAGTATGTCACTGGTCTTATTAGAAAAATGCCATATTTGTATTCCCCTTTCACCTGTAAAATACACTGTTGATTCTATTAAAATCCAGATGGGGAACTTTTCACTTCCACATGTGACCCTTCCAGTACACCGTCCCTCCTCCACCCCCTGATGGCTTTCCACCCACACCGTGGTCCACGGAAGGCAGAAGTGATGCCAGCAGCCAAGCAGACCATGAGCGAGGCACAGCGCGGGAGCCAGGAGGGGAGAGCTCGTGTGACTTTCGCAGATTACTGAGGAACCTCTGAACGAAGCCTCTGGGCCCATCCTGTACTAAAGGGCCCACGGATTGTTTCTGGGCGCATTAACATGTGCTCACAAAGCACATTGGCACACACTTAGTTCTGATCCACGCGAGCTCTTGCAAGGCAGGCCGAGCGTGCAGAAACTTCACAGCTGAAGTCACAACACCGTTCGTTGCACGAATACCACTGAGCGCACAGCAGCAAAGCTCACAATGAAACTGCGTTTGTATTTTGTTTCCTTTATGTACAGAATCATTTTTGCCAAGGCAGAAGGTAGCGCAGGGTGCTCTTACAACCCGTTTGGAGCTGCAGCTACTACATCAAGGTGGATGGCTGGAAACCACCAGATACAGCATCTTTTATCCTGCAACCCGTTCAGCAGGTTGCCCGATTTGCTTTCATATAGCTCGGCTCCCCCCCCCCCCCTCAACAAAAGGATTTTCATTCAGTTGCCTTTTTTTCCTCCCCCCTCTAAAGAGGCAGACACCTGCAAAAATAGTATCTTTAAAAAGGCAGCTCACAGTAACGCAGTATATTACAATTAGAAAAGCAAAGGATGTTATTAAATAGCGTTAGTACATGGTACAGATTTTGCGCGGTATCTGAACAACGCAGTGCTTCTGAAACTCCCGAGTGCATGCTGGGGCGGGGGGAGGAAGCAAACTTTTGCCACCAGCAAAAACATCCCCAAAACAAGTCAGCAAATGTCCACATAACCCGCACCTCAACGCCTGACATCAAATATAGCCTAAAATCACCAGAGCCTGCTGCTGCTCTGCATTCACGCCAAGCGAAATCCTGGCGGTGCCTGCGTCCTCCCATGGGTTTCACACTCGGGCTGGAGGTGGCCACAGTGAGACCTACTCATTATTTTCTCTGCAAAAGTGCACTCCTCCCCGCTTTTATCATTAATCAAGAGTTACAATCAGTCACCAAACTAGCACTGCGATGACTTCACTACCAGCTGCCGGGCATCCTGGAAAAAAACAAAAACAAATTACATTAAGGCTACCGTCACTTACCAAATCCTACTACAGGTACACCGGGCAATTAGGCAACTTTGCTGACATATCTGCCAGTACTTTCCTCCATCGACTTACTGCATCTCTCCTCCCAATTATCCCCTGAAGCAAAGGATCTTTAATTAAAGCAACGACAACGGTTTTCGCCCAAGAGAACGGCCTCCCCCTCCTCACCACCCCGAGCAGGTACAGCAAAGGAGCTTTTTGCTCAGTGCAATGAGCAGTGAAGGAAAAACAAGAAGTTAAAGCCGACTCTAATCGCCGGGGCACACCCTGCTTCCAGTGCACCTGTAAAGGGCCGCTTGTGCAACACCACCTGAGCGTCAACAGGAGCTGTAGGCGCTACCCAAGCACGCACACGCGGCAATAAAGCAAAGGCACTACCCGCGTTTCCACGTGTACGCAGAGTTTCCAAGTGCCTATCTACCCATCTGCACCTATGCAAGTGGTGATTCACCTCTTGCAAACACGGCCCCGAACCGCTTGGATCTCCCCTTTCCCCACATTCCTGTGATTGCAGCCAATCTTCTGGTCAGACGTTGCCTGCCTTCTGCACTCTGAGGGTGGTGAGGGACTGGAACAGGTTGCCCAGGGAAGTTGTGGGTGCCCCATCCCTGGAGGTGTTCAAGGCCAGGCTGGATGGGGCTTTGAGCAACCTGGTCTGGTGGGAGGTGTCCCTGCCCATGGCAGGGGGGTTGGAATGAGATCTTCTAAGGTCCCTTCCAACCTAAACCATTCTATGATTCTATGATTCTTCAGGACTTGATCATCATCCTGCACAGCACCAAATAGGGTTAGCTGGTAACAAAACAAAAAATAAATTAAAAAAACACACAAAAAAAAATATTTAACTGGTCTTTCTGAGCAGGAGGGTCTCTTCAATGGCATGAATAGCCTTTTTGATACAGCACACAAAGCCTTTTCAATACTTTTGAGGATCAGGAAAGTTTTTGCTCCTTGCTGACCATAGCCTGCTTGTGGTCACACATTCAGTTACCACCTGACCCAGGACTTTTTTTACTATGAGTTGGGGAAAAGGCACAAAGGAGCACATCGAGATGATGGCCACAGGGAGCACAATACCAGTGCTAAAGTCCACCTGGCCGTCAGCCCATACCCTAGGCACAAGCTGTCCTCGTAAACAGGCTGCGGGAGTTACCCAGTTCCACAGTCCAGCCCCAGCTGCCATCCCTGGGACCATCCTGCCCATGCAGGAACTCTTCCACGCGTGCGATGCATGCACCCAGGGCACCCAGAGCACACCAGGAGACAGAGGCTCTCAGAAAGCATCACCTCCCCACACACAGTGCGCATCTTGCAGAGGGCACCGGAGGAGCTTTTCCCATCCACGCACACATGCTCAGCCGTTTGCCTCTGCAAGAAAGCTTTAATGCCACAGATTTCATCATCATTTACCTGCTGCACCAAGAGCATAAATAAATCCCCTATTCAACAGCACAAAGAAATAACCTTAGCAGCAAAAGTAGTGCTCTATAAGCTATCATTTCTTGAGACAGACGCCTGTCCCTAACTATGCCCAGACTGACTGGTCCTCAGTCAGCGTCTAAACCACTGCTTTAGTTGTCTGGTTTTAGGGCATCAGTTTGCTCAACACTTTGTTGTTTTTGTTTTTTTCCTGAAAGAGAATGTTTTAAGGCAGGCACCATACCACAGTATTTAATATTGTTCTTACCTTGGGTCAAATACCTTTATTCTCTGTGCTTTTCATTTGTTGATGCTTGAGTTATCTTTTTCCAGATAACGATTTTACTTTTGTTTCTTTTTTCCCCTCCAGGTGCCCTGCCCTTAACAGCAGCAGACTTAAATGTAGACGTTATTCCACAGATAACATCTATTGCTAAACAACATTTTTCTGATCTATGCTTACAAAGCGCTCCAACACATGCTCAATTAAAGCGCTCACCATGACGTCTAAGGGCACGTGCACTTTTTCCATAGCACACTTAGGACTACAAAGACAGATTTACACCTTGGAGAACAGTAGCACACTGATGTCAATTTAATTTTTGTGTGCTCTACACACAAATAATAAGAAATAATACACCTTAGATAAAGGAGTAAGTGCTGGTATTTCTACAAACAACAGAAAACAAAGACACCAGAACTTAATGCCTGCCCAGAAATCTAAACAAAGAATGGGTTTAGAATAAGAAAAGTATTCTGAGATAATCATCACATCTTCCCTGATCTGTTTAACCTACTTCCTAGCAGTAGCAAATACTCATTGCCTTGCTTCCCCCACCAAAATAAAAATAAAAGGGGTGCAAGCGTACAGCATAAGCATTTAGCACTAGAGGCTGCTAGAGACCACAGATAACCCATCACATCCTAATAAGCGATCAGTGTCACAGGTGAGGAAAGGCTGCTTCATGAAGAGTTGCATCCTCACGGAAAATCTCTTCAACAGCCAGCTTGTGAAAGGCCAACAAACCCTACAGCTCTGGGACCACCCAGTAAAGGTCTGACACTGAATGGTGCCCAGGAAAGCTACAGCTCAGCTCTGGAGGTGCTCAGAGACGCTCTTCTGCAGGTGGCAGCTGAGTCTCCCCCATCGAGGGCTTTCAGTTCTGGTGGGGTTTCAACAACTGGTTGAAGCCAAACTCAAACAGTTGCCACCAAGAGGTCTTGTCCGCCCCAAAGGTGCCACCATCCACAAGTCTGCTGCTGGCCAGACCAAAGGCCAGCTAGGCTGAGACCCATGTTTCTTCTGCCACCTTAGTCTCCTGCTGGAGGAGAGCCCCTGATCCGGGAGAAGGGGCTGGAGCGCTGGGAGCAGCAGGACAGCCCTGGGCCAGCTCTCTGGGCCCAGGCCAGCTGGGAGGACACGTGGGCATGGCGGGGTGAGCCCCACCAGGCTGAGGGGCCCGGGGCTCCCCCCACAAGCACATACCCCAGAGAGGTGAGGGAAAGGCTCTTTACTGACATCTAAATTCTTGGGGGTGACGCAAGAGGAACAGATCTCCTGAGAACTTCAGGTGGAGGAAGGACAGGCAGCAGAAGCCGATTAACTCCTAAGCAACAGAGAGCTCTTCATGTAAACCTCCAGAGCGCTCGCAGGTATGCATGTGATTAAGAAGGAATGGGAAAGGTGGAGTCAGACACAGAAACAGAGAAAAAACGAAGTTTTTCCAGTGTTTCTACAGGAGATAAACATCTTCCTACTNGTTGAGAGGTGGTTTCTGTTTCTGGGCTTTTTTTTGAGATGGCATTAGGGTCAGAAGAAAGCATTACAGCCATTCAAGTTCTATCATTTCTGTTGCCAGCTGAAAAATTTCACCCCCGTTTTCCCCTCAAGCCCGTGAGTTCAGGATTCGGCCCATCTCTAAACGCTTACAGGAGCAATCCGAAGGTGGAGACCAAGCCCAATAACCCCGAAGGATTTGTCTGCAGTAACTTTTCCACAGCTTGAACCACAGCTGTTTTCCTTCGCACATTCCACCTCTCAACTGCTGGAGCGCCGGGAGAGGAGAGGAACAAAGTGGTACGGTTGGAAACAAAAAGCTCAACGCAGAGATGCAGCAGATCAAATCCAGTTCTGCTGCCAGCAAAACTCTGCTCACCATTGCACTGATCTAACTCCTTCCGTGCTTCACCAGAACACTCGAGGTTGGACTTACCTTTCTTTTTTCATCCTCAAGGCTACAGAACAAAGTTGTGAGCCAACCAGGACTAAAAATTACTCTGCATCTCTGGAACCAGCATCTAATTTCTCTGACCTATTTTAAAGTCTCTGCTGGAAGTAAAAAGCAGGTTCTTTATTTGAATCTTGCATGCCCCACCTGACCACAGTCTGCCGGCCCCAACCATTCCTTAAGCAACTGAGGAAATGAAATACAAAACATTAAACAATGCGGAGGGTCAGACTTAAACCAACAAAGACAAGGAAATTGTAAGTTAAGCCTCCTGCTCTGCCCTTGATTCACCTTGTTTTGTTCAGCTACTGCTCCTTTCCTAGACCCTTCCTCTCTCCTAATGCCCGAGAGCAATAGGACAAAGAGAACAGCATGGTCTAAACATAGATGGCATTTGTTCCTATCAATTAGGCTGGGTTTTGATGCAAATCACGACAATTTTACCTGGTTTGGAACTTTGCAAAGCCAGTGATGTTTAACAATTTCTTGTACAGTTTGCATATTCCAAGAAGGACAGAGTAAAAATGACCTGAGGCACCCGGAGGGGAACAGTCCCATCGCCTAATTTTACCCCTCTAAAAACTGGGCACAGCCTAAGTTAGCCATCTCCTCCCTGTCTACAGAAGTTTGTTTTGGTGATTTTAGGATGGAAGAAGCATGCTCTGGGGGTGCCCGTCTTCTCATTGATGCAGAGGTCTGCAGAGCTAGCTTGGCTAGAACTTGCCTGAATTTTCAGCTGGCTGACGTCAAACAAGATGGACCTCATCCTCCTCCAGTAATCATCGATCGGTTGCTATGAAGTAAGCACTTGAGTCTCCAGGAGAGACAAGACCTCAATCCCCCGGTGCATTCAACATTGCTCAGCAAAGTGTGCAGTGGTTTATCACTAAGCAGGTCAGCGAGGTCGGTGGCAATGCTCATCTGGCTGGTATTAGATATGTGACCTAGCTCTCCGCTGCATTAGAAGGGCACGGGGCTCAGCCCCTTGCAGGACCAGGGCACAAGAAACAGCGAAGGAAGACACGAGGAGGAGCGCAGTCTGCTCCTTCCACAGCTACAGAAAATGTCTTTACCATTCTACGTGGAAGGTGCAAGAAAAGGTACGCTGACATTGCCTCAGAGCAGATCCAACTACATCTCACTGCTTCCAAGGGGAATTTACGTTAATAGAATTTGATATTTAAATTGATAGAAAAGCCAGCAAAGGTTTATTCAGAATGTTTATGAAAAGTAAGAAATCTGAACAGTTGCACTTCACATAGGATCAGAGACATTTCATAAATCCAACCTGAAAGTTATTAAAACTACAATAAACATAAATTGTGTAATGTAAAATGATAATTGCTATCACTGAGGAAAAATTACTGTCTTGGTGGCTATTGCTTTTGCATATACCAAAACTACTGGAAGCAAGCAGGGGAAGAACTTGGGGTTTGGGTTTTTGCTTTGCTGTTTCCCCGTACACACAATCAGTGACTTAAAAACATGGTCACAGTATCTTAAATGAAATAAATACAGGCGAAACATAGGTATGTTTTGTTATATAGCTTTTTATGTACCCTCACAGAACAGTTATCTATCAAGCAGTGAAAGATACACTCATCCACGTGACAGCTACAGATTAGAACTCAACAGAAAATTTAAAATGTAGGACTTGGAGTAGCTGAGGCAAGGCCACATTTGGATGTCAACAGTCTGTAAATCCACCTACACTATTCAAGTCCTGAAGCACTTGGGGTGGAAATATGCAGTGTAATGAAAAGATTTACAAAAGAAAGATACTTAAGAGTCTTGCTCGTCACCCAAAATCCCATTACAAGCACATCTGGTTTCTCATTTCCAGCAAGGCTCCTGGAGTAACAGTACAAGAACATGCAGCGCTTTTTGGCTGGTGGTCCAGATGTGCTCCTTCCCCATCCCCAACGGTGACGGGGACCTTCTCTGACCAACACCTCCAACACAAGGGGATGCAGCAGCAGGACAAACCTCACATTCCACTATCTTGCATAAAGGAAAATAAAATGTTAATGATACTTATCTTCCCATGAAGAAAGACTAAAACCTGAAGTGGGGGGGAAAGCAGCAGCATTGAAATGCTGGCAAGCTGGCATTTTTCCTAATTAAAACAAAAAGCAATATTTAAAATAACGGCCTCCAAGATGGTAATTTTTCTTCCCTGATAGCATACACTGTTTACCGTCATAGTCTGTATTTGCTACGCTTTAGTAATAGATTAAAGAGAAGTTTCATAAGCTTGTACAGAAATGCACTAAAGAGCACTTCAAAATCTGTGCATTAAAAAAGCATATATATTACATAAAAGAGGAAACAGGCTAGATATCAAGTGCTATTACAAATTTCGGAAACACTAAAGGCATCTTTTATTCTCAATATACTATGGGAGGGATCCAACATAGGACACGATCTGGAAAAAATGCAGATGCTGAAAGCCTACAAGCCTGTCTTCTGAGCAGATGCAACTGATTACCACCATAGGGCTTCTCCAGAAAGTTTTAAAGAAGGGCCAAACTACCAACCCACCAAATGACTTTAAAATATGGTTCAAAAGATTGCTCCATTTCTTCATTAACATTATGTTTCAACAGGACACATCATCTCATTGCAGAGTTTAAAACTAAAATCTTAGAAAGATGAAAGACAGGCAAGAGTACCATTTTGGGGAGTGTGCAAAACGTGCTGGTGAACTGCTGCGGGAAGCATCTGCATTACACAGGGAACGAGGGCCACTTTGAGGATGCAGCAGGGTCACTGCTTTGCATTTCTTTTCTCAGCTGAACTTACCATTTGCCAGGAGGATACATTTCTCAATGCTTTCCAACTGTAATTCAAATCCTCTCCCCTACTGCTCGATCTTACTCCTCCAGGAACATCTCACAATACAGTCACTGTTAATAGGACTTCCATCACAAAATCATAAAGACATTCTTTATTATTAGTACTATTTCCACAAGCATCCAGAGCGTTAACAAGCAGCACATGCATAGAGATGAGGAGATGGAGGAAGTTTGTAAAAATGTTTACTCGCTATGAAAGTCATCTTGAACTTCCCACGAGTCTAATTCCACACACAACTGCGGTAAAGCAGGTTGTATTATTCTCTTCTCTCTTGTCCAATAGTTGCTATTACTGGACCTGGCAAGGCAGCATGTGACACAGAAAAATGCAGCTGCATTTTTGGCTCGGGAGCCTTCACAAAAGCCTGTGAGTCATGAGCCAAAAGGCCCACATAAAAGAAATGGAGAAGAATGCAAATTCATTCTTCTTTTTATTGTAAGCATGTGTGTCTTTACTGGATGGTCCTCGTGCACATAAATGATGAAAACAGAAGTAATTCTGAAGCTATGAGAAAGGAAAAGTCCCTTCAGTCAGGTAACTTGGGCTCCATCTGCCCAAGGCCACTTCACAGAGAATGCAAAGACTACCACTGACCACAGAGCACCTGAGCCACACAACGTAATGCACGCTGAGACGTGCCTCCGAGCTATGCTCTTCTAGAAGACTCAGGGTAATGGTGGTTTTCTTTGTTTTAGTGGTTTTGTTGGTTTTTTCTTGTTTGTTTGTTTTGGATTTTATTTGGGGGGGGAAGGAGGTGGCGGTTGCAGAAGTTCTCACTCTAAGCCCAGGGTATCCTCATCCCAGATGCATAAAGCTGAGCTCTCCTGCAACGCTGTCTTGCACTAAAACATCTCTCATCTGCCTGTTGCAGTGCAAATGAAGTTTATAATGCAACAATTTGCGTTTTCGATGTGTCAAATTTCTCCCATTAAAAATAGGACATTTCACCACATTTGTTACTCTTACACCTCAGGACTGATCTGAAGTTTCAACGTCTTTTTTTTTTAAAACAAAAGAAATACAAGCACACCCCTTCCTACTCTGCTTGGAGCGGGTATCATAAACACGAGACAGAAGGGAGCGTGAGAGCAATCTGGACTGTGTGGCCTGCAGAAGAATGTCTCAGGACTCCTCTTTATCACCAGCTCAGGGACACTGTCAGCAAGAAGCTGTTCCCACACTGCATCATGTTGTCTGCCTGCGAGCAGCAGCCCAGCACTGAGCCAGCTCAGCAGAACCGGGCTGGAGGAGAGCAGTGGAAGGGAAAATACAGCATCAAGAATTACCCTTCCGTGAGGATAACCAGCATGAGTCCACCTTGTTTTCCATCCTCAGAAGGTGTTTTGTACCAGGTAGATGGAGCATGAGAGGAACGAACACTAAAGGTATACAGAGGCAGCATCACACGATGCCATCTAGAAATGGGACATGGTTTAGAAGTGGGCCTGGTAGAGTTGGATAACGGTTGGACTTGATGATCTTAAAGGTCTTTTCCAGCCATAATGATTCTATGATTCAATGAATGCTGTTCATGCACCTACCAAAAGAGTGCTTGCTCGTGCTTGCTCTACTCGGTCCAGCTGCTGCATTAATCTCTAACCTACCTTGCAAAAGAGATCCGTTATGTCCTTTATTCCCCCAAATATAAAGCTGGAAAGCCAGTGGCTTGTGTTTCTTCCCATTTGAAAGGGTCCCACCAGCAACCTAGCTTGCACGCCCAGCTTCACTCCTGTTAAAAATCTAGCTTTGATCATTGTTGTTGGCCACACGATCTTACTCCACATCAGCATCCGTGATGATTAACTACCACAGCAAGCATGTGTCCTACCTCTCGGGTACTCTGTGTTCCTGGGGAAGCACTGCTGTTAGAAGGCAATGCAAGGCGGATGGCAAGGACTGGAAGGAAAGTACCCTAAGGCAGCCAGAAAATCCTTAGTCATTTTTGATGGAGGTTTTTCCAGCCCTTTCTGAACTGGAGCGGCAGGAGGAAAGAACAGTAAATATAACCCTGTGCCTTCACAGGGCAAGGAGGGGAACAAGAGCAATAGCGGAAACTTTCTCAAACAAATGTCACCAGATGCATCACAGCTTAAATGGAAAGGATAAGCATCTGCGTCGTTGATATTCAGACAACAGTCACATGTAGGAGGATTCAGAAAGGTGATCGACGCTTTCAAAGAATTCAAAGCGTTCAAACACAGCCAAGAAATGCAGGTATATCCCAAGACAGACACGATCACAGCAACTTAAGGAGCACACCTCGAAAAAGCATAGGTTCATTAACTTGCTGTCTTGTAACTTTTGCTCAGTTTGAGGACCCAATCCTGGTCAAGCTCCAGTAGGAGCCACCCACTTCTGCTTCACATGAAGAGGTTCCCCACTTCCAACTTATCACCCTCCTAAAGGTACTGCGAGGGAAAGGTACGAAAGCTGATGTTGGATCCTTGGGTCTGACAGGTCCAATGGGATGTCTCTTTCGGGAGCAGAAACTCCTGATTCCTCCATGAAAAGGCAACTCCCAGCAAGTTTACTCCAATTTACAAGTTTTTTTTGCAAGTTTACAATTCCACCACCCTCCCCTCTTCGCATAACGGGGCTTCGTTACTCCTGTGCATTCTAAGTCACGGACAAAGTCAAGAACCACTGGCAATGCTCAACCAGCCGTGCTTTGGTTGGTTAGATATTATAACACCAAGGTACCTAAAAACTGGCCTTCCGGGCACTCTGTGCCAGGCAGCCTACAAACACCGCGCAGAAACACTTCTGGGTCTTGAAAGACATTACAATCTTTGCCAACGCTCTTTATTACTCTTCGGGAAATGACAGGCTCATTTTCCAGAATGATAAAGTCCAGTGGATTCTTCCTAAACTGGACAGAAATCTGAAAGCTTAACAGACATAATAAATTGTGCATTATCTGTATTACCGAGCCCGTCTTACACAAATAAATACATCTAAATTAGACTGCAATCTGCAAATCCTCCTTTCATGTGAATCGCAGCTATGACTGTAGTGGGGCTATTCCTGTAAGTCAAGGAAAGAGGGGTCTTCTCTTATAGTATGTAAACCACAGGGGAATTAAATTCCTCCCACACAAAGCTCTCACGTAATCCCTGCTGCAGCTTGCTCCTGGCTCATGGGTTGAATATTCATCTCCACACAGCTTCAAAAGGTGCATGCTTTTCAGCGTCACTGTCGGGCATTTTTTTCTTTTTTAATATGAGGAATGTACCGTGAATTGAAAGAAGGGGTTTTTTTGCATTCCCTTGTAATGTAACAACAAGATTTATGTCCCTTGCAATTAAAAAAAATTATAGTCCAAAAGCATAGCTAAAACCTTAAAAGGACTAAATATAGAGAGAGACCTGGAAGATTACTCCTTACCACCATCTCCAACACTAATATTTCTTTCAGGCCTAGGGCTGTAGGTAGCAATTGTGCATCAGGGCCATGTTCTTGCCTGGACAAGTTTATTTGCTGTATGTTTTTAGTAACGTACAGACCACACATCTTAGAAGGTCACAGCAGCACAGAAGCTAAGCATAAAGGCTAACAGCAGCCAGGAAAGAACATCAAATTTTCCAGTATTATCTGTAAGAGTCAAACATCATTTTGCAACACTATTTGTGCCAAAAAACCCACAACACATCTATCTGACTGCAAAAGGAGTTCTCACCGGGCATCAGTTAACACATAAAAAGGCAACAAGGCACAAGGGCCCCTGTTTGCATATATCTTCCTTATCATAGAATCACAGAGTGGTTTGGGTTGGAAGGGACCTTAAAGATCATCGAGTTCCAACCCCCCTGCCATGGGCAGGGACACCTCCCACCAGACCAGGTTGCTCAAAGCCCCATCCAGCCTGGCCTTGAACACCTCCAGGGATGGGGCACCCACAACTTCCCTGGGCAACCTGGGCTAGTGTCTCACCACCCTCACAGTAAAAATACTTTTTCGTAATATCTGTTCTAAATCTCCCCTCTTCTAGTTTGGAGCCATTCCCCCCCATCCTATCACTACATGCCCTTGTAAAAAGTCCCTCTCCAGCTTTCTTGTAGGTGCCTTTCAGATACTGGAAGGCCACTATTAAGGTCTCCCTGGAGCCTTCTCTTCTCCAGGCTGAACAGCCCCAACTCTCTCAGGCTGTCCTCATAGGAGAGGTGCTCCAGCCCTCGGATCATCTTCGTGGCCCTCCCCTAGACCCGCTCCAACAGGTCCGTGTCCTTCTTGTGTTGAGGGCTCCAGAGCTGGATGCAGTACTCCAGGTGGGGTCTCACCAGAGCAGAGTAGAGGGGCAGAATCCCCTCCCTCGCCCTGCTGGCCACACTTCTTTTGATGCAGCCCAGGATACGGTTGGCTTTCTGGGCTGCAAGTGCACATGGCCAGGTCTTGTTGAGCTTCTCATCAACCAACACCCCAAGTCCTTCTCCTCAGGGCTGCTCTCAATCCATTCCTCTCTATAGGACCTGAATTTTAAAATTACTTAAACAGCCCAAACGCTGCACAGTAAAAAGGAAAAGTGAATAACACCAGCAAACTCCCAACACACTCTCTAGGCAAACACCTTGTTTGCCCCTTTTCCCAGGGCTCGGGAAGGAGCTGGGAGCAAGCGGCAGATGTTTCTGCTGAGCACAGCAGCGCTTCCGCAAGGGAGGGAGATCCTGCAACCACCAGGCTCCTCCTTCCCCTCCACAAAAGTCCAATTCAGCTCTATAAATACACCAGCTGGACGGCAGGCCAAACGCACCCGTGATTCCACTGGGGAGGGGCAGGTCACAGCATAAGTCAGCTTTGTCTTAGGAGGTCACGTTGATAAATGTTGCTCTGGAGCCCCCAAGTGAGTGGGACTTCAACCATCCTATGGTGCAACATGAACAGAAGTTTAGGAGAAGCTATAGACACAATCAAGTCACAGGAATACCAAGAAGTGAGCTCTGTAGTTCTTACATTAACCCCTTCTTCCTTTGCTTTTATGCATTTAATTTAAAATATCAACCTGTGCACTGGCAAAGCTTTTCAACCTGTGCAGCACGTAGAGCAATGGGCAGGCTTCATAGATGCTTTGATTAAACACCAGTAACTTATTCCTTCAAGTATATGATGTCTAATTAAAAAAAAAGGCAGATTAAGCAAATTTCTTTTATTAGTCAGACCAAGGTCAGGTGATATAAATACAGGGACTGCAATCTTAACAGATTTTTTTATGGCATCGCAATGGCTCGAATACTTCTTTTCATTATGTAAATGTGCGGAGGTCACGACCAAGCTAGCGTTCCAATAAAAATTGTTCCAAGTCACTAAACGTATCCCAGGTTCTTGTAATTCCCCATGCAAATAAAGAGCAGCAAATGTTTATCCCTCCATTTTCCCCAGCGTTACTGGTTTACACTCCTGTAGCTGAGGCAACCCCACCACGCCAAGCAGCTCAGCGCCTTTCAGAAAGATTAACTTCTTAAACAGGCATAAACGGCAACGGATGAATGGCGGACACACAACTCATGGGCCGGGGCACAGCACAGGGGATCATGGGATGAACTCCTTGTGAAGATCATCTCCCCACCTAAAACCCCACTCACAGCAGGGTCAGCTCTGAGATTGTTAGATTGCCCAAGGTTTGGTTTGTTTGCGGAATGGCTTTCCTTGCTAAACAAACTGCTGGAAAAAGGAAACAAGAAAGGAAAAAGGTGGCAACGGCTGGCTGGAAAGAAGATAGGAAGGAACGCAGCAACAAGCGCTGAAGGCATCCAGAACAAAATTTTATGTGCTGACAACATTCATGACACCTCGCAGCATTGCCAGGAGCCGAGGAATACTCTAAATCAGCAAAAAATGGCAACTCTCCAGGTCCTGCTGCACATCCAGCTCCATCTCACCCCATGAAGACAATGGCAATTCAAGTCTAGATCTTCCAAGAGGCTGCTACTCCAAGACTCCTAGGGGTGTTGGATACAACTAATCACTAAAAAAAAAAAAACCCTCAAAACCAAACACTTAGGTTTGTAACACACACTAGTTTAGCAAGCACTAACCTAGTTTAACTAAAATTGTACAACCAACTTCCTCCTTCCCTTCCTTCCTCTCCCACCCCTGGGAAAAGACATGAAATACAAGTTAGTGCTGCAGTAGGCAAACATTAACAGTGACCGAAACCACTTAACCATCTATTCTCCTTTCCCGTCCCCTCATTTTTACGTTAAGAAAAGCCACATAGCCCCTGAGAAGGGTTCCAGCATAACGTTTTTCCTCCTTTGCTAGATTGAGTATAGATCTAATTTAGGATGAAGTGCAACTCAACACATACCGTAACTCAAGCCATAAATACCCAAGATTAAAAGATGCTGAGAGAATCGGCTGACAGGACCACACAAAAAAAAACCCTGAAATTCTTCTGTATCATCCAGGCAGCAAACGCATCGCACGAGACAAAGAGCTGAACGGGAGTACGCAGCAACTTGATGGAGACTATTCACGCATATTTTCAGGGACCTGACAAACACTTCAGATTTCACAAGAAAAACCTTGTGTTCTGTAACTCAGCTCTACTCCATTTCACTTCGTTCAAAGTGCGACCGACGTTAGGAGCCTGATCAAATTCCTTGCTTTATCCACGCTTGAATTAAAGCTTTGGCTCAGCAGACCAAGTTACATGAGCTTTTCTTTTTTTTAGAGGATGCCGGCCATAAGCACTGGTGCCAGCGCCGCAGGTAACACAGGCAAGTCCCAGGGAGCTTCAGTTTGGTTACAAACAAAGGGATTTCAGCTTTTGGTGAAGCAGTTGGTATTTCTGCATCTCTCGTTAGACAGTCTGGTGCTAAACTTCTCTTTTCATCTGCAGATAATATATTAAGCCTCTTTAAAAGTCCAGCCTACTCTGATCTGGGAAGTGGGAATTTCTTCAAATGACTAATCAAATCATGCTCACATGGTTGGGTTTCAGCTGTCTAGTACTAAGGAATACCAGAAGCTTCAAAACATTTATAGGTCAGATAGAGGCAATGCGAGTGCCTTGCAAAGGCAGCAGTTGCTGGATGACTTCTGCCAAGGGAGCACCACATCTGGCCATAATAGCCACATCAGCTCCAGATGAACCTTCCCCCCAGTCTCTCCTGGAAAAGCACCGTCTCACTCTGTCCCTGCCACAGGCAGCACCAAGCCACCGTTAGCTTGTAGCCTTCACCCACATGCATATCTACCCCCAACCTCAGTCCAGGTCCGGCTGCTGCCCTTAAGCTCTTCTCAGGCTCCAAGGATCTCCATGCTCACCATGGGGAGAAGAATAGCTAAGGCTCACCCAGCTCCTCCCCAAGGAAGCAAATCAAAAGTCCAAATGGTTTCCTCTAAAGGACAACTGCCAGACCTGTGCAGGGCCTGCAGGAGAGACAAGGGAGCAACTGGAGGAATAAATGCTTTGTTTGCTGCCAGGAGACAATGCCCAACCTCACAGCGGTGGGGAAGAGGGTCAAGATGTCCATGGGCACCCCTGGAACAGAGCAAGGGGAGATAAGAACCCCTGTTAGCTTCAAAGGAGCTTCTATGGAGGAGACCATAGAATCATAGAATGGTTTGGCTCGGAAGGGACCTTTACAGACCACCTCGTCCAAACTCCTGCCATGGGAGGAGACATCTTTCACTAGATGAGGTTGCTCAAAGCCCCATCCACCCTGACCTTGACCACTTGCAGAGGAGGGAGGAGCAGGGAACAGAACTGCTTGGTCCTCGAGGGAACCGGCTCAGGGAGAACCTGCGTGACTCAGCCAAGCGCTTGCGCAGCGGGAGCTGGAGATCTCCACGTTTAAGAGCATGCAGACGCAAACGCAGTAATATTTTACAATCCCACAGCACTTTTAAATTGCTCCAAGTGCTTTCTGAATATTAATTAAGCAATAGTACCCACAAATCAAAAGCATAAGACAGAGATACAGCTATCTCACTTAATATTTAACAGCATGATAACTCAGGGAGCAAAAACTACTTTTAAGAAGTCACATACCGACACTTCTCCTGTCTCAAAGAACCCAGGCTGTGTCCTACAGCCAGGTTGCACGCCGCGTGCTAAAAGAGGCCAGTGTTCGGTGTTTGAATTCAGACTCCTGTTTCAGTGCGTGACCCAATGCTTTGCACCGCGCAAGCGATCCCACTCCAGCCCTCTCCTGAAGACATTGCTTGATCGCCAGCCAAGCCCAACGCGGAGGTAACCTTACCGAAGTACCACTGGTACATGGTTGTAAATTGTGATTTTGTGCTTGAATTGCCCTAGCTGCCTTCTCTGCACAAATTATCTTCAGCAATTTCATATGAAAGTTCATGTTTTACAACACTGATTTCCCTAAAAAATATTTTTTTAAAAAATTGCTTTTATTAGGTCAACCATATTGGCCAAGTTTTAACAGACTACTTCTTTCTCAGCTGCCTAATTTCAAATTCACCTTTACATACAGCTTAAAAGGAGGCAAAAAGTCATCAGAACAAGTAAGTGGGATGTGATGCTTAACATCAAGGTTTATGCAAACAGACTTTACAGTACCACCCGAGGGTCAGGAATTGTGAATTTACTCTGCAACACAGGAGAATTAAGGAAGGAAAAGGAGGAAACCTAGCCAAAACTTGAAAATATGTATACTCCTAATTAATACAAGGCTACTAGGAAAGAGCAGATGTGAAGTCACACCTTGTTTTATTCAGAGGAAAAGCCAAAGTCCACAAAAGCCAAACTGAACTTATTCTATGCAGTGGCAGACACTGAAATACAGCAACGTTACTCCTTCAACATTAATAAAACATGTTGTATACAGAGCACTTTTTTTTTCAGTCCTTGAAACCCTGCCAAGTTATAAGCTTTTTATGGGAACACTGAAATGGATGTTGATCAGAGCCATACCCATATGAGTTTTAAATTTTACCACTGCTAAAAGGCAAGGGCTTCCCCCCCCAGTCCCTCACACATCTGCAAATTTGTAATTTTTTTTTAAAAGCCTGATGAACTAAAAGCTCATACACCCTCAGCCTATAAAGATACTGAATTCACTCTTGGATTACGAGCTGAACTCAGGCCTTGAAAGCCTCCACCCTCTAAAATGAAGTTCCTCAACGGTAAAATTTTACATTTTTATATGAAAAAATAGCAGCTACTTCGTAAACAAAATCAGAGTGCCAGAGGTCAGCTCATTACCAAGAACACTATATTCTCTTCCCCATCCCTCCCCACGTTCATCAGCATCTGCTTTTTCCAAGTCCTAAGCTTTACTCTTCAAAAAGTTAACACTGAATCATATAAACACAATTATTTTGCAAGTACAAGGCTGCTGGCACCCAGACAAGTGCTTGATCATTTTGTCGTTGCATCTAATGTGATAGAGCTTCAACCGAATTGGAAAACTTCATAAAAACTAAGGGACTTCTTCCTTTCTCATTAACACAGCTATGAAATTTAACAGCCTGGCATGGAAACTTCTCTCTAGCGTTATGTTTTTGGAATTACTCATTTACTCCCACACTGTACAAGACTTTGTACAACATGCTACCCAGCACTTTACCCTTTCCAGTTCAAAGGTTTCGATTTGGAGTCCTCCGTATCAAACCAAGTAGGATGGCAAAGATGCTTCACCAGAAGACCTGCAAAATATCTGCCATTCGTACCATCTGCTCATCCTACATGCCTCCTATGCGTATTCTGTAACTTTAAAAATAAAATCTGTCTGTTGCAATATATATCCGTTCCATCATTGACGCAAATTTAAAAAGGTATTAATGAGGTGTGCAATGCCTTAAATTTTATGTAGAAATGGACAAAAAGTACACAGCCTACATCCATGTAGGTCTGTCTTTCAGGTCCCTGGGCTGGGAACTTGTGTGTTCTTTGTATACCATCCTGATTTATGTTTATTTCAATAATGACAAATATTAGTTTTAAATTTATAGTCATTGCCTTATAAGATGTCTCCAATCCTATCAGGATAAAGGGCTTATACTAAACAAAACAGTTTGTTTATCCTACTAGTAAATCTAATAGGAAATACTTTAAATCCCACATGTTCAAAGCAGGACAAAACTACAGCCTATATTTCCGCACAGGGCTGCTATCTCTTGCTACCAAGAGGCCAGAAGGACCACGTGCAGATCACAAGGCCTGAAAAAGTTCAAGTCGAGAGAAGATGGTCTGCAGAACCTCCGAGTCTACCAAAAGTGTCACATGCCCACCAGGCTCAGCAAGACAAAAAACGTAAAAGAAAACTAAAAATCACCTCGTGCTTTGGCAGTAGTAAAATGGCTGGAAGATGCAGGAGCATTAAGCAAGGAAAAACCAAGCCAAAACCCAGACATACATACGCTCCTCGTTAATGCAAAGCTGCAAGGAAAAAGCAGATGTGAAGTTACACCTCGGTTCAGCCGGGGCAAAAGCAAAGGACTGTAACAGCCACTCGAGCTCACTCTGGACAACGAGAAATGCTGAAATAAGAGTTTAAAGACAGCAAGACTACGACCTCAAGCTTTTCATACTTATTTGTGTTGGCTGTCCCACCACTCCCTTATTAAGGAAAGGCCAAAACAAAGATATTTATTCTGTTACTCTTATTATTCATTTATATCTACAAACACACAGAAGTCAAAAGTTTAGTAACTGTGGAGAGCCCAGCGCTTAGACGAAAGTTGTTTTTTGTTAGACTCACCTGACTGGGATATACAATAATTTGGAAGGTTTGGGGATTTTTATATTTCAGATAAAATTAATTTTAAGGCAGATTAGAACAGACAGTTAATTCTTCTATAAAACCTTATATCTGTTTGTACTATTGATAGCTAGTTAACAAAACCTCTTATAGCACAGCGCGCACCTGTATGGGAAGAGGAGAGGTCACCTCCTGCATGCAGAAAGATATAAAGTAGTCAGAGTTGCACAGATACCACAATTGTAACCCCACAGCCCAAACACAGCGATAGCGCAACTTTCCATCTCGGAATAAAAGAAAATTAGGTTCAGTAAAGCTAAAGGTGTGTTTTAATGATACCTTACAATAACCCCTCACACACGTAAACCATTACTGGTGCAGGTACTCGAGCGTAAAAGCAAAGACAGAGCATCACCCTGTCCTTCTCTTGAGTACATTAAAAAATTACATGTTTCTATAGAGGTCCTGTGTATCCAGGTCCTGTCTTTTGTCTCATACTGATTTAGTACTCTGGAACTGTGCTTGTACAAGGAGTAGTAGAGCAAAGCTCTCCTCTACGGTTGATGCTCTTTTGTGCTAGGACCACAAACAGAAATTGCATGAGATAAACACTTAAAAATCATGGGCACTTAGTGAAATGTCCTCAGCACACTTCACATGCCCTTTCGCCTAGTGACTGCAACAACTCTCCCCTCTCTCTATAGCCTGGAAATGCATCTCCCCAATTTGTACATGAGCAACAGCAAGTCAGTTTTGAAGGGGAAAGGAAGAGAAAGGCAGCACTCAAAACTCCAAGGATTATTTACGAATAAGCTGAAGCCCTATAAACTTGGCTATTGAAGAAAGATAATCTTCTCTAGCTTATGCCAAGTGGGTCAGACAGAGGAAGAACCTCAGCAATCTTCAAAGTCAAAGCAGATGGGGAAGTGAATAAGTGCCCATGTGAGCAAAGAGGAAACAAGCTTCTGTTCATTTTAGCTTGTTTCAGAGCTTCGGTTTTCTAGACACTATCAAAAATGTCAGACCTTTAACTGACACGAGCAGAAGAGCTCACTTCTGTAAAAAGTATTAGAGCTCCAGAGTAATTACTTAAGACTGCTATTGATGGGGGAAAAAAAAAAAACAAAAAAAGTCTGGTGTCTGCAGATGGAGGATGCTGCTTAGCTTAGTAGGAGGGAGACAGGGAAAGCGGAAGAAAGGTGCTAAGAGGCAGAGATTGGGAGAAATAGTCTTTGCTTTGTAGCTATGAAAAAATCTATTCAGATTCTTTATCATTGGGGCTTCAGTATCACTGATATAAATATTTATGTAGCTATAAAGCTACAATTTAGACCCAATTATAGCTTTAACGAGAACATTTTAAACAACACATGAGCTTATAACTAATTTTTTTACCCTTTTTGACAGAGAAAAAGCAGCAGTCCACACATGCCACAGAATGAATATACACTGCATTCCTTAAGAAGCTGAAGCTGACCTCTTGGTCCTTTCTCAGGCTTTACATCGCTAGACAAGATCTGGGCCAAGACCATTTCCATACACAGGGATGCGTCTCTGGCTCGGGCTAACCTCATCATCCAAGTGGTGAAACCTAAAACCAACTAATCTCTCCCAGGGTTATGCTTGTGGAACTGGGAATCCCTCCATCTGCCTCAGCAAAATAAAAAAGATCACTGGCTGCAAAATAAACAGCACATTAACCACAGAACAATAGCCCCTCCAGTCAATGCGCTTCGTGCCACCCACCAAGGGCTAACAATTTTCTATCAGAGCCCTCCCCTTAAATAAAAAAAATAAACCAAACCCCATATTTCATACTTTGAAGAAAGAGCTTGTGCAAGTTGACAACACGCAACTTCTTTTGGATCCATACCAAGGAAGGACTCCCTTCCTCTCCAAATTCCTGGGAGTTTTGCAAGCTTTCTGCAATCAGAAGCAGCAGACCCTAAAGGAGCACAGAAATACAGTTCACCACGTTACTTATAACCAGGAACTTTTAAACTGACTGAGCTGGGAACAGTGTAAGAAGGATTATTCAGTGCTATAGTTTGCTAGGGAGACACAGAGAGCCAAGGACATGCTGAGGAGATGCTCGTCTTCCAAAGAAAATATTGCTAAGAGAAACAGGCATCCTTCCACCACTTATTTTAGGAGGCAGCTGCTGAGCTGCATCAGCTATTCCACTGGTGTCTCCATGAGTGTTTTTTGCCCAAGACTTCTGCTGGAAGAGCCAGAGCTGCAAAACTTGTAAGAAAACTCCACAGGAAGAGGCACTGAGGGGTTGCACAACACCAACCCGCTCTAGATACACACATCTTCGGTTATGCAGACTCAAGGGATGATCTGATATTCGGGCTGGGTTGTCTGGAGCACGGACAAGAAAGGAATAGGTATATAAAGTCATTGCTTGTTTTTCTCTGTGTGTGATTAACCATACATCAAGAAGTTTGTTAAGATGAGAAGTGTGAAGGAGTGGGGAGAGGCTATGTTATGAGTAGGAATAAGGGGGGAGCTTCAAACTGCAATCACTTCAGCTTTTTTTTCCTATTACCAGTTATCATCACAAGCTAAAAAGTTAACTACCTTGCTTTATGTAACTTTTTACTATGACAACTATACTTTTTAGCAAAGATATCATCATTCTCACAGCAGCTTTAAACTTTTTCAGATGTAAGTCGAGGATTTCCCCATATTCCTCTTGCCACTAAATAAATAAATAAAACCCGGGGAGGGGGGGGAACACCAAAACAAAACCACATTAAGCTTGAAGGACCATGTAAAGTTGCATTTGCTACATCAGACCTTTTCTGTGCACTCTGGTATAGGGGGAGGAAAGAAACCAGATGCAAGTTAACAGAAACTCATACTGGCTTTTTAATAGCATCTCCACAAAAAGGATTTTTTTTTTTCTTTCATGTGCCACGTGCATTTGACCTGGGTCAACAGTGCAATGTGGGAAGTTGAAAAGGGATCACCTGATGAAACAGAAACACCCTCCCCTCCAAACTATATTGTAGGAATTGCAGCCGAGCACCCCAACCACAGCAAACACAGTAAGAGCCTTCTCGAACAGCACACGTTCTGTGTCAGCAAAGCAGCGTTAATACAAAACTCAATTCAAATAAAGGAGTAATGACCCTTCGGAAAGGGTAGGGCTTCATCAGGCTTCCACCGTACCAAACAAAGACCATCTAAGATATTCAAACCACTGCAAAAAAATTATTAAATCAAAAGGAGGAAAACAGTGTCAGCTTCGTACACGTTTCGTTGTTGAATAATGACAGTGTTTACCTTCCCAGCATAACACATTACTGCTCTGGATCCAACTTTAAAGCAGAGTACACGACAGAATTAATTACGTCCTTTCCTCTTAACTACCATTCCCTGGGTTATTTATTAGCTAGGTCTGCATATATTCATAGATGTGTCTAATATACAAAGTTAAAAGGATTTAAACTGCTGCCTAAATTCTTCCCTGGTTTGCAGAGTCCCCTCCGCTCTCTGGACAGGCAGCGGCATCAATAAATGCAGCCTCAGGCTGCAAATTAGTCACTCCTTAAGCTACCTAGCAGCCGAGGGAGATGCGGGGGAACCGCAAGCATGCTGCGACGGGCAAGTGTGTCTCACAAGCAACCTGTTGCTGGATCCCAAGCAAAAAGCTATCTCAGACATGTACCGTAGACGGCTCTGCTGAGGTCTTTTCTCTGAATTAGTAAAATGCAAAGGATGCCAGCACATCCAGCTTCAGCTTTGTCTTGCAGTCCGCTCCCGCTCACAGTTTAGCAAACCCCCAGGCAGACCATCTGTCAGGACCAGAAGGCCCACCTTAGGTGGAGCACCCACAGCTTGGAGGCCACCAGCAGTTTGTGTGCGTTTCTGGAAAAGACAAAAGCCACACTATACAAAATACCTTGAGTTCAGTACCTTGGTAAAGGAATGGCAGGTAGCTAAACTCACACAAGCTACCCAAAAGGAAAACTAAAGAGAGCCCAAGAACATCTCTGGAGTTTTCTGTTTTGCTAAAATGAGGTTTTAAGGCTAAAGACCTATTCACTCTCCTGGAGTCCTCCCCAAAGACAGACAAATGCCAGGAAGAAGGAGACTGGAAAAGACTTCTGGTTTAAGACCAGATCAGTTTTATTTCACTGAGGTCCATCATCTCAAGGGACAGAGGCCAGAAGCTTCCATGATGACCATCCACTGGAAGGAGATCAAAAGGGAGAGAGGGTGGGTACCACTATGGACCCAGCAGCAGAAAGCACAGGCAGAGAAAAGAAAACCCTTTCACAAACACTTTACAAAGAACAGCAGCACTTTTATCTTTGTCAGCATAGATGCTAGGACACTATATTCCTGTGTGAATACTGACGTTACTGTCTGGCCTCATCCAGGATTACAAACAACTACAACTGATACATCAAATTAGTTGCATATCTGGGGATGAACTTTATGCCTTCCATCAGAGGTCAATCAAATCTTCTCTCCCTCAAAGAGAAAGGGAAATACAGCACATTTATGGTACAGCAGCACACTTTGCTCTTCCATCCATCACCCAAGCCACTGCTGGGTTGGACTTGGCCTCACAAGAACGCCCCTGTGCTATGGAGCAGCACAGGAACTGGGTTTGCAAAGGCATTTAGAAGTAGGCAAGACCATGTGCTTGCAATCAACGCTCAGAAACCCTGCTTATCACTGATCAGCTTGAATTTAGCATTTTTGAGGTGTAGATGGGGTTCAGAAGATGGGGTGTTAAATTTGTTCAGGTTCTCCCATCCTTTGGGCTAAAAAAAAATAATAATAAAATAATAAAACTCCCAAGCTTCTTATGATTTGCCCTCCATGTCAGAAACTCTGGCCTAGAACTACCAAAGGGAAGAGAAAGGGATGGAGGAAGAGCAACTGTATCTACAGAGCTGGAATTATTAAGGTTTCGTTTTCCTAATGAAATGACATTAAGTGATACCAACAAAATAAGTTTACTTTCCAGAAGAAAAAAAAAAAAATGCACAGCATCTCTTGAAAAAATTTTATATGCAGATGAAAGCTGTATTTCATTATCCTGCACCACGTCCACTTCATTTGATTAAATTAATAAATGAGGTCCTTATGTCATACTACAGGCATTACCCCTACTTTTGTTTACTACATCTTTCTAGCCTTAACCACAGCGCACACAGCACAGCTGGCTGGCAGCTCACAGTTACAACAAAACAGGCAGAAGAAGTTAAGATAGGGGAAGTGATTCTAAAAAAAAAACCCACAAAAAAAAATAATCTTGCTTCACTTACCTAAGCGAAGTTGTCATTAGAGGGTTTTCCAGTATTAAAATCCAAGAAGAAAGGCCTGAAAAAAAACACAGAAAAAAGGTAAAAGTTTAGTAAGTAGGATAATACTCTCACTTTTTTGGTGGAAGATGAAAAGATTTAAAGAAAAAGTACATTCACTCCATCAGTTGCATTTCAGATAGTGATTTGTAAAAAAAGGTGTTCCTCAAGCAGGAAACACATCAGAAACCATACGGCAGATTTTCCACCGCTGTTGCCAGTATTATACCAGTGCAATTCCTCAATGTCAATCACTTTGGACCGCCATAAACCCAGCGTTATCCAGCAGACAAGTCAGGCCTAAGGCAATTAGCTAAACTGCCCCATTTAGATTTTCAGTCATTTGTCATTCCCATAAATTGGATTATCAGAAAGTCTGGACCAAGCTGTGGGGTGGGAAGTGAGGAGTCGCCCACCCACCCCAGTAGGGCTGAAGGTGGCAGGAACCAAAAGTGTTGCTTATAAAAAAATATATATATATATATATCCAAACCACCCCAGATCTAATTACAAAAGACAGGCAGCACAACATGGATCGATATTAAGCAAGCTGTGATATACAAGGCTTCATTATGGGCACAAAAATCCAAAGCACAGTGTACATTACTGGCAGAAACGGCATGTGGCCACAACAGGTCTTACCAAAACCAGCGCTACCCCAAAAAAAAAAAAAAGCACTCAAGGCTTGTTAAGCCTCATGAATGCAGACAACAAAAAACAACCACCACCCAAACTAACTGAATATGGATGACTGCAAGCCTCCAAATCAAAGAGGGAGTTGATCGCTGTTTAAGGGGAAGAAGTCATTGCTTGTTCCAAGATTAAAAACTTATAATTCTGGCCCCGGCTGAAGCGCTATCATTCACTAATCTGGTACAATTTAGTCGGGGCTGATCCTCCGCTCAGACAGACGGGCCATTATCAAAAGTTCCTCTATTCATTTGGCTTCCTGTTAGCCAGTGAAAGCCCCTTTTATATGCTCCTTGAGAGGCTGTTAAAACCAGGGAAGACTTTCCGATAGAGAAGATAAGGTAGCTGGATTTATTCATGAGAGGAGGAAGGGAAGCCGTACGGGCTGATTACAGCTGCTCCAAAGCTGAAAAGCGGAGGTTTGAAGGAAGGAGGTGGAAGATGATGGATTTCTTGCAAATAAGCATTATACCAACAGTGTTATTGTTAGAACTAGGCATTACCTCTCCCGATATTCAACTACGGCATTGAGGTTTTACTCTGAAGTTGGCATCACCAAATACACACATGTGGTTGAATAATTCAAAAATACATGGAAAAGGCAGAATGGGATATTTTTTAAGAGACTGAGCAAATTATCAAAATTTAAAAACAACAAAACACCAACCAAGACCAAAAGAATACACTAGCCAGAGTCAGGGAAGACACTGCCTAGAAATGTTCTCCAGATGAAGATAGTTCGCATATAATTTTCAGGCTCAGATCCTGTTCTTATTGCCAACAGGAGCACTCAGGCTTCAACGGAGTAGGACGGTGATTTCCACATTACTTAACATGTGTCAGCAATTTTGAACTGTTGCTTGGCAGATTCTTAGCACCAACCAAGCAAAACCCTACCACCGAGAGCCCGGGATAGTACCAGGGATGAAAAGCTGCCTGGAAAGTCTATCAAGACTCCGAAAAACATTCCTCCTACTAATGTTCAATCTGGTATGGTTAAAATAGTTTTAAAATGTAACAAGAGGGAAATACAAAGAAAAACACATTGCCCAAGTTTAAAAAGGGTTGAGCCAAAGCAGCAAAGCTCTACCAAAAGTTAGGGCAAACAATGATGGTTGCAGGGGTAAACCCTGCCTCTTCCTTCCCCTCTCCCAGACTATTCTTCTGCAAATGAATTAGCAAAATGAACAATAATCGATACAAGCAAAAATAATAAAATGTTTTTCAACACACTATTATATGGACAGGAAGACTTAAAAGACAAGGTGATGTATTTTTAAACAGGCACCAGGGATGGAGTGCAAATGTCTCCCAGGCAGAAAGAGGGAATAACCAAACCTAGAATGGCATAAAGCCCCAACAGAGATGGTCCACAGGTCACCACGTGGAGGGTGAAGTATCAAAGACATTTATGTAAATAGGGACAAGGCTGCCAATGGCTGACAAATTACCTCCTGCTTTGCAGAATACCAACATGCAACCAAAAAGCAAAGAGCTACAACAAAATCCAGAGCTCATTTTGATCCAGTTTCTCCGTAAGGTTATTATTAACTCTTTACAAAACTTCAGCACGAACTGTACAGGCGCTTCAGTTCACTCAGTGTCACGTAATTTCTTCTCAGCCATCGAGCAGAGAATTAGGGAATCAGGAGACCACAGTCACTTCCTATTCTGTGACCAGCCTCCATCACTTCGCACACATCACTCAAGGCAAAGCTCAGCTGGCGCTCACTCTCCTCACCTGCCGCAGCCGAGATCCTGCCCGTTGCAACCACCGACTTCAGTTGTAAACTACAGCAGCTCAGCTGGCAAACGCTCAGATTTAGTGGGTATTTCAGAAAAAGCTGCCAAGTCTCAGAATCCCCATGCAGTAAATCAGGGCAACATTGCTCACCTATCTTCACACATGCTTTGCAGCGCAATGTCTAAAGAGACAACATAGTCTAAGTCTACAATGCACAAAAACAATTGTACGTATTACTTAATTTGCAGTTTAGCACTCTTAATAAGGCCAAGTTTATCAAAGCGCCAAGGGTGTTTCCTCCAGTGGGAATGTCGTAATGGGACAACAAGACACAGCCTGCTTGTTCTGCGCGTTCTGTAAGATTGTTGGGTCTTTCTTGTCACAAAACAACTCTTGTTGCACCAATATTTAATTAAAAACAAGTGAAGAAAGTGCACTAAACCTTCCCATTTGTTTTCAAGTCTGAGGAACCCGCACTGGGAAGTTCCAGCTGATAACCACTGATACTCACTGCATCGCATGGAAATGAAGAAGCATGGACTAGATGTTCAACAGTCAACTCTTTTCAACTTGGTAAAGACCCAACGGCACCAGATGCTACGGCTGATGTGAGGGAGTCACACTAAGTCTGAACAGTCTTCCCCTCCAATTTTACAGACTATGAGAAAACAACAACAACAGACTGATGCCCACTGTTCTAGAGCTGGATGCAATTAATTTTGTTCAATTAAAATATGACTGTACACACACGACAGTTTCAGGAAAGCCAAAGAAGAACAGGTTTACTTGGCTCTTCATTTCACCGCTGCCCATCTTCAGCAAATTCAAGGTTGCTTGTTGTGATGATGCTGGGGTTTGGGGTTTGTGGGTTGCTGTTTGGGTTTGGTTTGGGGTTTGGTTGTTTTTTTTTTTTTATAACCCCAAACCCAAAAGTTCTTACTTCTAAAGAGCATGTTAGGTTTTTCCCCCTCCTTCACAGTCCTGGCTATGGATACGCAGATGCCTGGTTTTTAGCCTCTGTACTGTTGGAAGTTACAGTTGGAATAGCTGCAACTGAAGGCAATGGAAGATTTCAATAGTAGTTTCTTTGTCACTCCAAGAATCTGCTTCACAACACAAGGCTGCAATTCCAGACTTCTGCATACATTTTGAGGGGCACGTGGCACGGACGCTTACCAGCGGCTGGACTGGCGCACGTTCCTGGACAGTTCTGCAGTAACCACGTTTAGACAGTTACAGAAGGTTCCAGCAGNAAAAAAAAAAAAAAAAGAGAGGAAAGCCCGCAGATGCAATTGCGGCTTTGCAAACTCCTGATGCCTTGAAAGAGTACGGGTTTTCCATCTCATCCTCCGAGGGAAGCTGCAGCACATGCTTAGCGGTGCCAGAAAGATCAGCGGGCTGCCAGAGCATGCACAGGAGAAGGTTTGTGTGCAAACAGAATAAACAGCCTCTACTAAATTCTTGTAACCAATTAAGCAACAATTCTCCACTGAGAATACAGCATCGCCCAGCTGCTTACCTAATCCTCAATCCCTGCTTCTTGAGCTGGCTTTCAATGTTTAAGTCTTCTCTTCGAAGCAAAAGAAGAATGCGTGCCGATTCTCTAGACATCCTTGTTAAAAGGCAAATAAAAGCCCTACAAAGATCGTCAGCACTCAAAAGTTACTTTAATACTAATGAGCTTTTACCACCAAATCTGCAAACATTAATACATGGGAGTAGCCATGCTAAATCCACCCAAACTGCCTACCTGCAAGGCTCTCCTCCAGCCTGAACTGGACTTCAAGCCAAGGGAACACCAAACCTGGAAGATGACCATGGGCTTTCTCTGGTCTGCATCCCTGTGTTAAGCTGCTCAGTGATGCTAAGCAGATGCATCTCAAATGTGCCGCCTCCTCTCATGGAAAGGAGGAAGGAAAAGAGTCAGAAATAGTACTTATCTGAAAAAAGCAAATATTTTAAAATAAGAACTGCTACTGTTTGTAGAATGGCCTGGAAAAGAGATACATCTGAAATTCCTTTAAATCCATGTGTTCAATTTTCAAACTGCATAGGAGTCAATCTGACAAACGAGCTTAGTTAGGTTTGCTCAAACAAAGCTGAGGGTCCCGTCCCCCACCCTCTTCTGAAGTGAGCGAGCCCAACTTTCTGGCATAGACAGTGGTGTGTGAGATTTTAACATTCCCCTTTCCATAAACAGTCATACATCAAGCTCTAAAAATTTGCTTCACAGAAACATTTGCGCTAGTAAAACTCAATTATTCTAATATTTGTATGACACATGCAGGAGGGGTGCATAAAAAGGTTATGGTGAGCTCATTTAAGAATTTAAACAAGTACTTGATAAAAAGTTTTTGAATTATTCAGTCAGCTCCACTATTAAATCGGGCTTCCAAAGGAGTCTTTAAACAATAGCACAGAAGACACTGTATTTATAACAGAAAGGCAGCATTGAAGCTATCACTCCGTCTCAGAGTACAAGCCATTCATAATTACAGTTGTAAATGCACACGGTATCACACATCGGTTCACAATCCTGCCGGATTAACTGGACACTTTGAATATTTATACTAATATTCCTTTCTGGAGAGGCAGCACCATTTCTGTCTAAATATCCCAAGTACTGCTTTTTACGCTAAGAAAGAATGATTTCTTCAAGAACATCCAAAGTTGAAAGAAGCGCTCAAGAACAGTACTAAGCAAGATTGGGACAATCTTTTATATGTATGTATTTATTTTTATACCAGCCCACGTGCATTGCCACACAAGTCTTTTGCTATGCCCCGCAAAACTTCAGAGCCAAACTCAACCGAAGACATCCCCACGCATCTCAGTTATAAACTTTCATACGAAGTTTACGTACAGCACAGCAGTTTTCTGCATACTTGCTCCTTGCAATACCAAATTTTTTTTCCAATCTTCAGAGCACGCTTGGAATAACGACCACCTCGAGAGGGAGGAAAAGCAGGGGACTTCGAAGAGATAACACGAGCAGTGCTCCACTCCTCTGGTACATGTATCCTCTTACCACCTGCTTCCTTTCTCTCCATCCCTTTTTCTTCCACACCACGGGCTGCTCTTGATAGTTCAGCTCGAGGAACGCAAGGTAAGATTTCCTCTCAACATAACTACCCCAAGACCATTTCAGCCATGAGCATCACCCACAGAAACACTTCCATTTGCATATTGTCCTCTCTTCTGCATCAGTCTGTTCCCAAATAAACTCATGGGCTGGCGACACAAGGTCATAAAGTTGGGGAAAAAAAAAACAACAGAGGATACCCTCCCACTGCATGCAGGCATGCTCCCAGAGCAAGGGCAGGATGGGTCAGTCTCCCAGTACCGCTGGTTTTGGGCATTTCTGACAGCATTACTTGAATGACCCTATTTCATTTCCTTCAGCCATCTCATTGAGCGCACTCAAGTTAAGTATTAATGAAGTGTTTTAATACTCTCACTGCCTGGAGGAGGCGTGGGGCATCACCTAACCAGCTGCTCTGTTCGCCAACACAACCAAGAAGAGGGTTTTTGCATCACACGAGCTAAGGAGAGGTTTGGGGGTGAGAAGCATGAACCAAAACGACCACGTTAACAAAAACCACCGAGATCTAGGACAACAGTGGGAGCCTTCCCTGAGCAGAACCAGCAGCACGTCAATCTAAGACCACCATAACCCGTGCAAAAAAATAAATCTAAAGGAAGATATCTTGCCATTTCTGAAGAAATGAGGATTCAGATGGTTTCGGTTTGCTGTTACAAAGCCAAGCCGTAACAGCAGTGCCATCAGCAACACACCTCCTGAAACCTTTTTTTTTTTTTAAAAAAAAACCCTTAAATTCAACTTTGCTGCTGTACTTTCCTTCAAACCTACACCCCACCTCCTCACCCGCACGTTCTTACAAATCTATCTATTTGAAGCACTGGTTTTCCTGACTCTGGGTAAGACTAAACACCTGCATCACTGCAAATGTAATTATGGCAAAATACCACGGCTATTTGCAGACTTCCTGTTCATCAAATAATATTAGTGTACCTTTGCCTCGAGCAATTATTTACAGAGCTGGAAATCCTGAAGAGACACTAGAGAGATAGCAGAAGCACCCCCCTGCTCCGTTATGCAATGATGCTTTGTATTAGCTTTTGGAATGACTCAGAGGGGAAAATAAAATCATCAGAATAATTCTTTGTAAATCTGTCCAGTGAAAAGGAGAAAAAAAAAAATTAACTCAGTTAAAACTCTGCATTAGCTTACTCCAATTTAGACAGGGAGGCGTTTTACACTTCAACTGAATTGGCAGCTCAAATTGAGCTTCAGGCTCCAATGCAGGCTTTAAGTCAAATTCCTAAGCAGAGTAAAACCCTTATTAGCCTGTCTTCACTGTAATTTTAATCTTAGTAAATTCTCAGTATGTAATTTATGTTAAGAATACCCCCCTTTTCTCCAGAACTGGATATATTGCATGCAGAATTATTCTCTGGCTCGCACAGTTAAGGTTTCCCTTAGAGAAATAATTTCTCACATATTGACAGCAAAAGAAAAATCACCGAAAGCTTTAAAAACATGCAAAAGCATTTTCACAAAGGCATCACAGACAGCTGTATTAATTCACCTAATGTATTCCTAACCCATCAAAACCCGGTCACGCAGTCTCACTTTACACAGACGTTATTTTTGACCTGGTTTAAAAACTGGTATTTCTCTTTCACCACGCACACGGGGCAGGAAAAGAGAGGAAAATGGTTTATATTTCTACCTTTAAAAAGGAAAAAAAAAGCATCCCGTTCCCTCTCCCCTCCATTTTTCCCAATTTATGATTAAAATTGCAAGCAGAAAAGTAGAAGGAAAACACCTTGTAAAGACAACGTCTCAATTTGGGGTTCCACTAATGTGACAAAATTCGTAACAATTTTTCTAGTTTAAATAAAAAAGATTTTAAAGCCTTGCCTAAAGTTTACAAAGTCTTCATTAGAGTCAGAATTGTCAATGCTGCCAGTACACAACACTCACCCACGTCGGCACAAGCAGTGTTTACATCCTCTAGCAGACCTAAAGCTCTGAAGCCCAGGTTACTATCTCTCCCAATCATGAAATGTTCATTACGTATTTCCTGCATTATTTCCATGGTTTCTTAGGTTTCGGGGTTGTGTTTTGGTTTTTGTTTGGGGGTTGGGGATGGGGTTGGTTTGTTGGGTTTTTTTAAATACCCACTTAGTAAAAAGCTACTGAGATCTCCCACTCGAGCTCAAGAAAAGACACGGAGTGAATTATCCGGGTGGTTTCCCACCCTCCTTTCTGCTGCCTTTTCGCGTCATTCCCTTCACTCCCACTCCTCTTTAAGAGGTGGTTTCACGTCAAAGCAGTTCAACTCTTACCACCCATCTCCAAGCCTGTGAACCACCACGTCCTTTCGAGTGAAGCTTACACCCTGCCAGAGCCAATTTGTATAATCTGAATAGGAGAGAGAGGGAATATTTATCCATTTGCCAAGCGAGGGGCTGGGATTTGAGAGTGAAACCCAAGTGAGGTGCTCCGGGAGAAGAGCCAGACTTTGCCGAGAGCACGGGATCAGGTCCACCCTGCGCCGGGTCTTGCAGCCGCAGGCTGGCACAAGAACACCAGCTATTTTAACGACTTGCACTAAAATCCCCTCAAAGGGAAAAAAAAAAAATTAATTACACTTTTTAGCCTCTAGATTTTCCTCCATTTTGCATGGTGTACACATGCAAAAGTTAAGGAGAGGGTTTCCAGGACTCGGCTGCACGTATGGCCCTGCACTGAGCCGCGCTTAAAGCGGGCAGCTGTGCGAGGGAAGCGAACCGGAGGGGAACGGACAGATGTTTCCATTCACGGACACTGCCAAGGAGCCGGGAATGCCGAGTTCACTACCTTGGCGTTATTTACATTTCACAACATCCAGCAATAACCGTGCCACGAGCAGTTTAAAAAAAAAGGAAGACAAGAGCGCAGCAGGGGAGCGTTTCACCACCGCCTTTGTTAAAGGGGCAAAAATGAAAAGCTTTTTCTTACCCCGATTCTGAACCTTTGCCTTATTTTATTTTGCCCACTGTCATTTAAACAGGACAGCAGCATCCCAAGCCTCGTCAGCTCGCAGGACAGCCTCGAGCTAATTACCTGCCACTGCCATTTTGCAAGAGGTTGTGCGCGTACACTTGCTTCTGGGGCACCAGGGATGGTTAACTGGGCTGTCTCTGTACCACCTCAACCTTCTCCTTCCCTTTTCCAGAATAAACCTATTTCTGACCTAGCACAGAGGACAGCTTCTCCTTTAGCAACCGTGCCACAAACCAAACCCTCCGAAGGCCAAACCCAGCGATCTCGGCTCAAAAAAAATATCCTTACGAATGGTTGGGAGGGTGCCTTTCAGAGCATTCAGCCAAACCTCAACCCTGAGACCCAACAGGTTTGCGAATTAGCTGCCAGATCCAGTCTGGCAACCGGAACAGCTACTCCGAACGTGGTCCCATCCACCCGAACGCACTGGAGCGTTACACGCCGACCGCATGCGGCGACACGCTCCGCCTGTCCCGAGGCGCTCCCTGCGGGATGAGGTAGGAAGGGTGATGGGAAAAGCATTTTTTCACACCAGCTTTCTGATCCACAAACTCCTTTCTGAGCGCACAGCAGAGGTACAGAGAAATAAAAAGGTCAACATAACCCATTTCTATTAAAGTCAGTACTTGCTTGAGCTTTTCAAGGGGTTCTGTATTTCAAATATTTAAGCTACACACTCTGTATCGTGTTTCTTTTAAAGCGTTGTGCTGGTGAACGTTGCCCAGACAGGCAAACTTTACGGCGAGGGAGCGCGAGGCTCCCCCCCGCCACCGCCACAACGGGACACCTTCCTTCCCGAAGCAAACCAGACACTAATGCTATTTATGGATCCCGTTGCAGAACCAGACAGGCTTCCTAGCCACTATTCATCAACATGTAAATAGGCTTTATTTCACGGCAAGGAGAACAAATTTAAAAGAAGAAAGAAAAAAAAAAGCCCTAAAGTTCTGCCTAACTTATTAAAAGAAATATATTTGAAGAGTAGTCGGAAAATCAACACAGAACAGTAATAACTGCAAATAAAGGCTGATCACAACTTCCTTTGGAGACCACGCTATTTTTTTAAAAATTGGCAATTTCAAATTCATTCCTAAAGAATTGTTAGAGGAAACCAAACATCTATGGAAAAGAAGGCCAGCTGATGTACCAAGGGACAGACCTCCAGAAAAACATCATCCCCATCACTCCCCCACACCCAGAAGAAAGGCAGGGAACAAAACCATGAAATCTTTCTTGCTTCACAGAAAAAAAACAGAAAGACTAGAGCAGTTTCCAGAGACACAGAGCTGGACAACATTCACCAGCACTGCTTTCAAACATTAACACTGCAGAGTCCACCGACTTGCCCTGCTAAATCTTTGGGGTTTTAGTGGGAAGTACAGCTTTGTTCTTACAAGCATTTTCATAGAAGCACCTTTGCATTTAAAATGCCAACTGTAAATGCATCTGCTATTCAGATAAAGCACCCACAAGCATGTAATTTGATAGGCAAGAAGTTTTACAAAGCTCTCAAAAAGCCCAAGGACATTTGGAAGGGTAGACGCAAGTTTAGAATGAGTCTTAGCATATCATCAGCAAAAAACAATTCTATTCTTAGATACCTCCCTTTGGTGTTTCCTATGATCTTCCTTTTTTTTTTTCTCCTACTCCTTTGAGAAAGTAAGTTGTTTGGTTATTAGGAAAAAAAATATGGAAGAACCTGTTCTGCAAGGCATACAAACAAAGCAGTATCTTCCAAAAAAAGAAAAGCTCATTCAAAAGTATGTAAATATTAGGGCTGGTAACACAAACAATAAAACCACAGGAAACACAAGAAATTAAGAATAGATCAGGACTTATTCGATTTCCTGGCTGCTGGATGTATAAGCACTTTTCTGGGTCGGACGCATCAGATAAGATTTACTTTCTGAATAACAGATATCGGAGAGTTGACACAGATAATTTAAAGAGGCAATCAAAAATTAACATCTGTTCTGATCCTGCCTGTGCTCCTCAGCAGACAAGGACACCGACCACCAGCGGAGACAATGATGCCGGGACTGGCACATCACAGCGCCGGGGCTCAGCATCCTGCACTAAGCAGTGAATTAAAGTTTGCTAACTTCAAGGAGAAGTCAGCAAACAGGGTTAGTCCTGTATCTTCACAGAGCGCCGCTTACTGCCCAGGACACATCCAAAAAAGCCCGTTCTTGAATGAGGAATGGCTTGCAAATGCTGAAGCTGAGCAAGAAGCAGAGGTGACAATTAGTTCCCAGCATGCAGGGTGGTCCATGCCATCGCCACCCTGCAACTCTCCCTGGCTGGAAGGCACACATCCAGAGCTCGTCAGTGCATTCCCCAGCTCGGGCGTATTCCCAAATTCCCATTTGCTGCTAGGCTCTCATCTAGCAGCATCCCAATGGCTCTTTCTCCCCTCTCCATCATGGGAAATTTTATTTTATTTTTTTTTTTGCCAACTGTCCAGGAGTGACACAGTCCCAACTAGACACAGTTTCACATCTCCTGTGCGGGCGTTCAAAACGGCTGAGCACCACGGCCACGCTAACACAGCCACGCTGCAACAGCTCCTCGCGCCGACTTCCACCAAACGCTAACCCAAGTCTCCTTCTTCATCCTCAAGTTATCCGGTGGCTCAGATCCAACCTTATCTGGGAGTCAAAAAAATTCCTACAAAGAAAACAATTTATCTCCAACGCAAACGCCAAGTGATGCAGCATTCCCAAAGACAAAATTTAACCAGACTTAGAGCACGCTTCCTCCGAAATGGCCTAAGTTTCTCTTGGCACTAAGATATCACAAGCCCAGGGCATAAATACACACAGGTATTTATACAAACGGTAGTATTCTTTTTTATTTAATATCAGAAGCACTGATGAGACTAGGTTTTTAGTAAAAACTGGCAAAGGTTTTACAAAGTAGTTCCTGGAGAGGGGAAGAAAATGAAGACTCTTCTAAGCAGAGCATTAAGTTTACACTCGCTTGATACCTTTTATCATTTTTAGGCATTTCAAATGCTCTAATCTTTTTATAATGCAATTGTACAGTAACTATGATTGCCATTTATCTGCCATCTCATAGTATCAATTGACATAGCAGAGGGGATGGGTCGCACGAGTGATCCAGTAAAGAAAGGCCAAAAAAAGCACACTCATGTTTTCGAGTTTCAGGAAGACGTATACGTTTTCAAGCACTTTGCCACAAGTCCTCCATCCTCCTCAAGCAGTTCTGAATTTTCATTTCAAAACTTGCTCTCCACCTACTGAAGCGTTTTCCTTTTATACGCTTTTCCTTTATACGCTTACGCTGTAAGCTGTTGCTGGGACAGGATCCCTTATTAGTCCCAAACAACCCGATGACTTCTGAACTTTGAGATTATAAAGCAAGAAAGTTACTGAACACTCACATGCAAGTCGATTGGCTAAGAAAAAGCAGCACAAAGTCCTGCCAAAATCCTAGCTAATCTGATAAAGGAAAAACCAGGGAGGTCTAAGCACTAAACCCCACAGTTTAAATAGAGCCAATTCCAGCTGCAGGAGGAGGCACATCACATTTAGCAAGGTACTTCTTCAGGTAGCACATCTGAAGAGACAACATTTCACCACCTTAAAGGTACTGCCTGTAAGTAAATTGTAAGAGTAAAATTTCCAACATACAAGACGACATGGGACCGACGTGAATGTCACACAGATCCACAACGGCTGCTTGTAATCCAACTGGGAGGAGGGAGAAACAAATTAACGAGATGTACACGACATGCAGCCAGTTACCACTTAAGTACTTCTTTAATTCTCCCACTTTCAATGCACTTCACAAACAATTAATCCTCTTAACGTCCATGCAAGCATATTTATTATCCACAGTTTTAGCTTGTAAGCTCTTCAAGCAATGAGCTAGTTCTTTTTCTAGCTTAATACATGGCTTATGAAAAATTGGGACCGAGGCCCTGTTTTAACTGTGAAACAGCTGTCAAGAAATCAGCTCCCACCACCCCACTCCCCTCCAGCATCTTACAGAGGAGAAGGGCAAGACACCCACTCAAGAACACACTTTTAACCTAGTTAAAAGCACTTTTAACCTTGTTAAGTGCTCAAATCTCAGCCTCCACGCTACACGCACCCTTCTTCAGGCCATGCTACCAAAAGAGTCGGTCAAAAATTAATTAGCAGCCTTGGCCAGGGTGGAAAAGTAGCTTCAGGTTTTGGAGACTCCCAAACCCCCACTGCACAAGTGGATTCACACTCCTGTGCCCAAAGTCAGCAGGATGCCCCAGAGCCACCAGCACAGCGGGTACCGACGTAACCCCCAGCATCCTCCCACAACCGACCTCAACACCACGTGTGGGTCTTTTTCCTGTTGGCAACTGCACCACTTAATATAGAAAAGCCCGCAGTTAACAGAGACGTTTGCAGCAACATTTCACCTTGCATCGCGCAAAAGCATAAAGAGTCACCTGGACCTTGTGAAATGAATGCTCATTACACAAAACTTCCTTTTACGACAGCACCTATAAAAAGGAGTTTAGTCTTTATTTCTCTACTCAGCTGAGACAACCTACCTTCTTTGCAGCTGCTAGGAGAGGAGAAACTATAAACATTTAACGCAACGAAAGGTTTGCTCACCACCTCTTGTGTTCCACCGTGCTCTTAGACGATGATCACTCATCATAAAAATGGGTGGAGCGGCTGCGAACCACGCAGAGGTGGAAAAACTGACTCCCATGTTCAAGAGAAGGTCCTGCAGAGGCTGGAAACCCCACTGCAGCGAAGCGCTGTCATTACTCCCCTGGTGGGAAGTCTTTCAGCTACGGATGCAAACACATCTGCTACGTAGCACGTGAACCAGCGCGTTTTACTTCTATCTCCAGAATCATCCTCTGCCCCAACTCAGACCTTCAGATCAGACTACGGAAACTGTTCTAATCCAGGTCACATGTACGCTCATCCCCAGTCTGGTTTTAAAACAATAAAAACCAGCACTCCCCAAGTACAAAGTGCAGACTTTAAGATGTCCAGTGCCGTCGGTACCGCAGCCTTGTTGCTGCAGTGAAAGATTTATGGTAGCAGGGAACAAAAGAACAACAAAATTCATCACTTAACATCAGGGATACATCACGTAAGCCTCGCTTCTCAGCTGACTCACTCACTGATATTAACTCCAAAAAAAGGGCAAGCCCCAGTTTTGCTGCCATCTTACTTGTGGGTTCGGCACTTTGGAAGCGTGCTGTGCTGTGCACAAGCTCGTGTGCCGAAAGGAATTGCTTTGTATAAGGGTGAAATCTGGCCATCCTGTCTCCCCTTCCCCCCAAAACATAAATCACTTCCCCCCATCCTGTAACACCTGCTTCCTCCATCCGAGCATTCATTGTCCCACCGCTATCATGGGACCAAAGGCTCCAGCATCCCAGAGGAAACTCAGGAGGGAAACCAGTGTATAAAGCGAGTGAGACTCTCATCCACTTCAGCCATCTCACGCCTCGGCATCCCCTATTTTCCTTCTCTTCCTATTGACAGCAGCTTCCAAGATGCCGCCGGGTGTTGAGAGCCACAAGCGCCGTGAAGCTGAGTGTGCCACACATCCGGGTAACAAACCCCACCGTGCCCACGGACACTAGTGTGGACCGCTTGCCACGGCCTGACCCAGCACAGCTTTTCACATGGTCGCACCAAAGGGAGGGACTGGACGCAAACAGCAGCTCTGCACTCCCCTCAGACGTGGCAGGAGGAGAGCAGCATTCCTCCCGCAGCCTGGATCAGGGACACGGCGAAAGGAGTCTTTGGCCAAACCCATCCTTGGCATCAGCTTCCACTGGGAGGTCGCTCTGCCCATTCACAACCCCTGCCACCGTCTTCCCTACGCTGAAAACAGGGATACCTGCAAGGACACGACGGGTCGGCCAGCATCCGTGCGTGACACATGCCAGGTGTGTTAATCCATGGAAAAAGAAAGGGTGAGTCAGTAGTTTGAGTCTGAAGACAGTCCGGTTCAGAACAGCTGCTCCGTGCCAAAATCCTCGTTTGTAATGGTTTTATTTACTGCAGCAATTCAGACTTACAGAGCAGTTACACCACTGGGGGCAGAGACACGTTGGGAAAGAGATTTACTTTCCCAAGTAACTTTGCCAGAAACCTCAGCTACAATTTAGATGAAGCTACAAAGTACGTCACAAGTTTTAACATAACTTACTGCTCCAATTTGCATTAGTCACGGGTGATAAAAAGCACAGGGGATTCAAACATGACACGTCGGGTAGTTTCTCACAACACAAAGTTTTGAACATCATCATCATCAAATGACATACACCCTTCTGCTCTAAGATGACCACCCTAAGTCATGCTCACGGAGAAGAAGTCTCACCAAAATTCAGCCTCGTATTTAAATAATTAATTCATCACTTATTTTCCCTCCCACTGAGAAATAAAACCTGAAGTAGCTGCTACAGAAGAAAATCCTTAAATCCTTCCTTTTACACTGGGTGAGGCTAATCTCAGTGGTGCTGTCGCACTGTAAATACCACCTCACATTAAACAACAATTTGGGGAGATCTCCTACCCCGTATTTTGCAAAGGTAGAGTTAAGTTAAAAATGGTTTAGAGAAAAGTCTAAAGTGTAATGACTTTTGTAAAATGTAGACTAACCACCTGAACGAAGTCAAAAAAAAAATACACCAAGAGAGACTAGAAGCAGTCAGAAGCTACTCTGGCAAATGCTAAATATTTTGCGTAGTCTATTAGAGAATTTCACAAGGCCTTGAAACTAACATGCAACGGATCAGTTGCAACTGCCTGCGCTCATACATTTTAAATAGTATCTCAGAAGAACAACTACGCAGGATCCAACTCACTAAAACGAGCGATCGGACGCCATCCCACGATTTCCACGGAAATCAAAAGGCGACCTCACATTAGGAGCAAACATACAAGAAAACTGTGACAGTTTAGTTGCCGCAACTACTGATTGAAAAACTATCAACAGTTTTGGAAACACAAGAGTGCCAGATGGGAAAGTAATTGACAAACAACTTACAGAATCAGTGAAAAAAAATATGAATGAAGAGACAGGATCATTATGAAGAAATATAAAAGTGAGCTCCTCGTCCTTATGAAGGGAAAAGAGATTCAAAGAAAACACAAACAGTCAAGGAGAATTCGCTTTGCCACATGAACCCCTGCTACAGAATTACCAGTTAACCCGTGAAAAAGCACCATTCTGGATGCTGCAGCCAAGGCCAAAATCAAGGTCCTCTATGACCCGCCGAAGCCCAAGGTCCGCACCATCAGCAGTTCTCGCAGCGGTGAGAAACCTCGCAGGAGGCTGCCCAGAGGCACCAAACCCAACCTCACACACAAAACATGCTTGGAATACACTGTATTTCAAGCCCTCGACACAAGTGCTGTAGGAGGTGCTGACAGTAGTTTGAGGGGTGGTTTTTCCTTACGTTTACTCCAATCCCACACGCAATACTTGAGAAGTTCCCAGCGCGCCTTTGTTACAGTTCAGCGTTCGGACTGTGAGAACTACATCACTACGCCAGCAAGGAATTTAGCTTTTGCTCACCCGTAATAAAAATCCCCCAATAAACTCCTAAGCATCTGATTTTTAGTTTTGGGTTTTTTTTAAATGTGTATAAAATAGTCGTGTTAGACTGCCTGACCATATCACATGTGATCCATTACAGCTACAACAGAATTAAAGCTTACTTTTTGCAAGATAACACACTGCATACTTTAAGCACTGTTGACTACTTAAAAATATTTGTGATTACACTTTCTTCCCCTGTTCCTCAACAACTTAGAAGTGTACCTAAAATGCTTATAAAGAAAAAAAAAAAAGGGATAAAACCGGCAGGGTTTATTTTTGCAGAGAAAATATATCTTCACTCTAGATTGAAATAATTGCAGTCTTAGGGAACTTAAAAAGGAAACACTTTGACTTCAACCTCACTGGCTTATCTTAGAAACGCATCTATCTCCCTTGTCGTCTTCACATGCTATAAAACAGGGACGGGCACCACAGTCAAATGCCTTCTTTGCAATCGGAAAAGCACTTCCAAGGGTGTAGCTCCAGGAGCATTTCTCCTGGTGGAAACACCAAAGCCTTTGCCCCAGCAGCTGCTCGTGAGACCACGAAGGGACATGAGTCAGGGAACTAGGTAAACAACGAATTTTTTGCTGAACTGATCCAAGGTATGAATTGTACCAAAAAAAAAAAAAAAAGGTATTCTTAACTGCAATCAATTTCCCAGCCTGGTTTGCTGAACAGACCCACAAATGCCGGCATGGCCCAGCTGGGGAACTGGAAGAGGCTGCTTACGCCTACACCAACACACAAAGATCACAAAATTGCAGTTCGAGTTTAGGATGACACCGAGAAAGTTTTACCTATTGCATGCTTCCACCAGCATTCTCTGAAAGGGCATTAAACTTTTTACAAGATTCGTGGCGTCGCAGGATATTCGTCATGTAGACATTAACAGAGGAGTCACCCTGTTTCCGTGACAAAGGGCCATAAATATATAGAGATATATCTTTCTGAAAAAGGTCTGTATAGCCTGACTGCAGCAACAAGTTCCCGGCGTAGCTGCTTTCCCTGGAGCGCTGCCATCGTATTTTCTTATCACTAACCAGAGTGACTAACCAGCTAACTCCCAATGATGTGCTTTGCCTTTTAGATCTGCATAAAGGTCGTTTGCAAGGGAGAAAGGCAGGTTGAAAAAAAATAAAAAATTAATTAAAAAAAAGACGACATCATGCCACATCCACAGCTTCGTCTCCAAAAGTAACTAAGAAGTGCAATGCCAGGCTGCAACACCACGGCTGAAGTGTTTGGCTATTCAGTAAGTACAAGGAGTGGCCGATTCCCTCTCCGCAGCGAGATTGTTGACAGCTGTTTTAGAGGAGGAAAAAAAAAAAAGTGAAGCATGACTAAGCTATTCATAAAAATCCCATTGTATCCAACACCCCAACAACAAGTTTTGATTTAGAAAAAGTGCAGTGCTACCTGGAAGCGACTGTCCGGGTGGTACACACCACGCTGCCGACGGGATTACATCCCCTGTGGCAAACCCCACAGCAGCAAAGCGGAACTGTATGTACACCCAACGCTATCAGTTGCTTCAGAAAGTCACCCCAGTAACTTTATCTGTCCTACAGGTGATCAATGCAAGCAAGCAAACACACGAGCACTTGGCAGGGAGCAGCACCCCACAATCGCAAGGTGCTTCCCAGCCCAGCCTCCCCCGTGCCTGCGAACAGGCGCTGCTCACCTCATCCTCCGGCTGGAAACCACACAGAGTGCCCGCTCCCTCCCCAGCAGGATAGTAAAACACAGGGCCACGATCACCCAGGGAAGGCAGAGCGCACCTTTACGGCCTCCTGGGCTAACACTGCCTTCTGCCAGCAGAGCAAAACCAAAACCAAATAGTTCCTCCATACTAATCAGCTGTGTGGTTTAGTTTACTTCAGGCTATTTATCGCCGGTGTGGGGAACCCCTAGAGAAATAACATTTAATAGCACTCAAGTAGATTGCAGAGATAACCAGCTACAGTAATAAGTAGAAAAGCTTCCAAGCTGCTTCAAGGACTGTATTAAAGGCGAGTGGACCACCACCAAATACCTGTCACAGAAAATCAATACGTTGGTGCGCTGGAAACAGAGCGGAAAAGAAATAGGTACAGCAGGCATGGCAACTTCCACTAACGATTTTTTTGTTATGGAGCTACCTATTAAAACTTATTATGCCAGCAGAAAATCACATGAAAGCACCCACTGCCTTTGTAACACAGGAGCGTGTGCATACCACCAATAACCCAACCACCGTTTTTTTCCTCCAGTGTAATTTATTGACCGCTGCCTTAATTCATGCTTTGGATAGAGTAACCAGATTCCTTTAACAGTACTTAATCCTCCTCTTAGCACAGGAGCGTACCCTAGACCAGAACACAGCTTACTCAGGAGCATATCCTGCTGAGAGATTAGTAGCAAGTTCTGCATAGGGCTGAGTCTCAACGCTTCCCTATACAGACCGTTTAAACACATCCATCATCAGACAGTACCTGGCAGAGCTCTGTTTCTACGAGAAGCTTTGACTTCTTAACTGCGTTTTCTTCCTTTGATGCTGCGAAGCTGTAAATCAGGAACAGGGAGCTCCTGCCTTGCTCCCTGGCTGCAGTCCCTGGCTGGACTCTGCTATTCCGAACGCGCCGCGTCCTCACCTCTCGGGCTATGCCGGCCATCCCTTGGCCGCTGGAGCCGGGCGGGAGATGCAGGCTGGAACGCTGTCACGCAACACGGTGCATCCACACTACCTGCAGGAGACTCGTCATTCAGGCTCCCTACGAAACCCGTCTGCCTTGCAGAACTCAACATCCGTGCCCTTCTAGCAACAGCCCCAGGGCCAGCCTGTCTGCCCAGCACCGGGCAGCGCTGGAAGGACAGACAGGAGACGTTATTAGGCTCAACCCATGAACGCGGAAGGTAGGTACATGCTTGAACTCATGCCAAGGGACAACACATGCCCAGATGATCCTCAGCTTGCCTAATGCACCATTACCCTGCTATCAGGCTTGTTAAAAAAAAAAAAAAAACCAACCGAATACCCACGCACAACACCCAACCCCAAGTGTCCAAGCAACATATTGTCACCACGGAAGGTGACAGCCTGGACCGGAGTGGCCCAAAGCACAGCAAACACCTCCTGAGCAAATGCTCCTCTGGTACAGACAGCAGCTTCTGTCCACAGGCACGGATGTTGTGAGGTTAACGTCAATTTACTCCCACTGCTGAGCTATCTATGTATAAAAATAGACCTCCTCTAACAGTAATAAATGAATCATTAGTACCTTACCTTTAAGGAACTATGTGGAACTCGGTTCACCTTTGCAGTTCCACAATAGCTTGGCAAGGGCGTGCAAAACATGAAACACACACCCAGCAAGGGACTGATCTTAAGTCGCAGAGAGCCCCCACAAGCAGAAATAATGTCGCTTGGCCCTTTAAAACTGATTAGATTACATTAGCCCAAACTCCCAGCACACAAGACATTCACGGATCTCAGACCAACTGTCTAAACTCAGCTCTGAAGCGACATGCTTTACATATTTCTCCTGCATCGCAGATCTCCATGAGTACCTAAAGTTTTATGGCTGAGGAAGATTACAGAGAACACCACAGCGACCAACTGTCCCGCACAAGTACAGCATTTCTGATCCCTTCATCCAGTCCCTTTCTGGTCATCCACAACAGGATCCCTACAATACACTCTTCCATAAAAAAAAAAAACAAAAAAAAACACAAAACAAAACAAAACTTTTAAAAATCACTTTTTTCCACTTCTGAGCTCCAGCTCATGTGAAGCCCCGTAAAGGACAGTGGAGCAGAACCAATTACAGAGCTCAGCAAAACCGATCTCTGCTAATCCCAACTCCTTTATGTGACTCGCGGGGATAACACAGTCGCAGAAGATGGATTAATAAACTCCGACAATTTACAGGTTTAAGAAACAACAATCCACGTCCAGAAACTCCCCCATTTGCTCCAAAAGAAAAGTGTCTCCATTCGAGAAGGATAAAAAAAAATATTAAAAAATTGTATTTTCAAGTAACAGAGTGAATTCATAAAACAGGCCCCCCCGGCAATGACCCTCCGAGGAACTTCAAAGACCCACTGAGCCCCAAAGGTGAGAGCCACCACCATCGCCCGTTGCTGAGGAAACTCTGATATAAAGCCCAGATTACTTTCTTGGCAATAAATTGATATATAAAGTTGCGTCAGCAAAAAAAAAAAAAA
>VUYV01000035.1:4976360-5028682 GCA_008711295.1 Anarhynchus alexandrinus | reverse complement strand
GAGGGAAGGGGACGGGGAGGGGGGGAAGAGGCGGCCGGGCCGGGTGCCCCCCGCCCGGGGAGGCGGGCAGGAAGGAGGGAGGGATGGAAGGAGGGAGGGGAGGGGAGGGGAGGACCGGGGGCTGCCGCCTCGCAACCTGAGCGCCGCCGCCGCCGTGCCCGCCCCCGCCGTCAGCCCGCATGCGCGGAGCGGGGCGCGGGGAGGCGGGGGGGAATGTGTATGGCGAGGAGAGGGGGTTGTACGGCCGAAAACTCGCTCGGGGATAAGTCCCGGGAAAAGCCCGGCAGCCCCGGTCGGGGGAACCGGGGGGGAGCGGGGTCCCTCCGCTGCCGGGCTGTCACCTGGCCGGCCCTCTCCCGGTTCGCCCGCCACCGCCCGGTGCTGCTGGCGTGGAAGGACGCGGGCAACTTTTTACGCTGCGGGTTTATTTTTTATTAGAGGGGGGCGCTTCCTTCCCACTCACTAAACTTCAGCTCTCAGTGCGTGTTCCGCATGGGGTTGCGTTCCCACCAGCAGAAGCTGGCCAGCCGCGGGGGCCGCGGGCTGCACCCCAACGCTGCACGTCTATACCCGTCACAAAATCCAGCAGCTCCGCTTGAGCCCCGCCGCACCAGCCCCCGGCCCTCTCCTGCTCCCCACCGCCTTTCCCCCCTTTCTCTGCTGTTGTGTGTGGAGCGTACGTTTGATCCGGGAACATCTCCCTTACCATTCCCACGCCTTGCCCTGGAAAAACAGTGGGAATGGCAACTCGCCGTTAGCAAACAAGTTCACGGGGGCCTGTGGTCCACGTGTGGCTGGGTCTGAGGAGGCCCCTGGGGATGAAGATGCACAATCTGTTGTGGCAACCTGCCGTCGGTTACCGTTTTTTGTGTGAAGCTCTTTGGAAATGTGTACACACGGTGGCCCAACGTTTCCACTGGGCTTAACCTACTGTGCATGCATCTATCCCACTAGACCTGGCGGTGTCTGGGTGATCACGTCCACAAACATGGTAACACATCTGAGTTTCACATGTGTTTCTTGCCCCTCTAGAGCTGGGCTGTCTCACCTCACCACAACCAACCCCAAAAACATTTTCCAATGCTTGCCAAAGAGATCTTGCTGCTGGCGAGAGCACTGGGCAAAGGCTGCGGGTAATTCCCGTCCATCATGTTCTCTCCAGGTAGAACAGAAATAACAGTACTGTGCACAGTGGAAAAGATACTCTGCTGAAAACCCTGTGTGTGAAATTGGCATTGTCTTCCAAAATATGCACTGTTGAATCTGTTTAAATCAACTGAAATAATAAAAATAGTTTCAACACTTGTGTGATGTGGTCATTTTGGAGACTGGAACACACCAGCATCGTACACCCTGTTTTCAACCAGAATGTGACCCAATAGTTTTTCTTATGTGGCTCCAACAGGGTGAGGCACACGAGAGCGGGAACACTGGAAATACATTTTCATGTGCCTTCCTCCTGCCCCTGTAAGATGGGCTTATGAGCGGATCACTTGGAAGTTCCCAGACTCAAAAAGAGGGGTCAGGCACAGGGATGGCTCAGGAAAGAGCACCATCTAGTGAAAAGCCACTTCTTGCAGAAACTCCATCCCTTACAAATCTCCAACCAGACAATGAGTAACCCAGCCCAGCCCAACCTACCTCATAACATCTGAGGCAATCCTGAGCCAGGTAGCATGGTAACAGATAACAAATGCCTAAAATTTTCCATAACATGCACACTGAGATCTTTAGCTCTACCTTGTTGGTTGTCCATCGTTTCTTTGCTTGTCAACTCCAGCCTGGCAAGTCAACCTCTGTCTTCTGCTGCCTCACCAGGAGCTGACACTGCCCTGGTCTTGTTCTAGGGGTCCCCTAGCCACATTTTGGGGATCAGAAGCCCCAAAGAGAGGGCTCAACCTCCCAGCTGAGTATACCTCCCATGTATATGGGCTTACATGTGCCACTCTTGCAAATAACTATTTTTGGAAGTGGGTTTGGGGAGTCTTTTCAGCACAAGGGTGCAAAGGTACTCTGCCAGCAAGGCTGTCCAGGAGCCCTTACCGTAGTCATAATATTCTAAACCAGGAGGCATGGAAATTAGCGTGGAAAATATTGAGGAAATATGACGCAGCAGCTTAGCACCAAAGCAGGAGGATCAACTGATGGGCCCCATCCACCAAAGGTGTTATGGCCCTTTTAGCCAAGGAGGGTGAATCAAAACACAGGCAGAGAAGGTGTATTTTTTTCTATCAGTCATAAATATTGCCTGGCAGAGTGGGCTTCTCCAGCTGCTCACATATACCCAGAGTGCCAGGCCCTGATGGTGACTTAGGAGGGGAATTAGCAAAGGTAGGCAGGGCTGTGGGATGGGTAGAGACCTCCATAGACTACCAGGGGGTCAGTTTAGATCTGAGCCCAGGTGCCCCTTGCCTGTGGGAGGGCTCGTGGTACCCCAGGACCAGAGACCAGGGAGCATCTGCCACAAAAAGGCTGTATCAGCCACTTCAGCTGCCCAGCCCATGCCCTCAGCAGCACTTAGCACATCCTTTTTACCTCTCCCTTCCCCAAGATGTAGACTGTGTGCTCTACTTTTGTCTTTAAATTGTTATCCACCTCCAAATAATTCTTTATCTCAAAATATCCTGTCTGCACCCACGTATAACCACAAACCAAAACAGAGAGGCAGTAGATGAAGGGAAATTTGAGCAGCAGCTTTGTGGATGCCAACCTCCTGACAAATCCTCTGCCTTCAAATCATCTCTGACGCTGGTTCCCCTCGGTTTCACCATTTGCCATACGTCCAGGTCTGCTTTTCCAACGCTATAAAAAAAAATTAATAACACATATCAGATGTTCTTTCATTGCCTCTTTCACGTTTTGATTTGTCACAAGCTTTGCTGCAGGGCTCCCTACTTCTTGCCTAGGGAACTGGATTTAAGTGCGAGTTGCACTCGTGAATGAGACTGGAATTTGGATCTGCACAACATAATCTGAACATTTGTGTGTAGTGGCATGAATTAGCAATATGAGCGCATTGTTCCCATTTGCTGGAAATTAGCTGTCCTTGCAACTGAATAGAAAACAGAGTGCAATGTAATGATGGAAGCAGCAACTATTAAAGATTTGTTTTCATCATGTTTAAGTAGCTACAAAACCGAGACACTGAGCATTAATGTGGCTGACAACAGCACGCAGCGTTTTCTTTACGTTCCTCCTTGTTTGAAGCCGGTGTCTGGTAGCTGAGATAACAGCAGCTACACCTGAAAGAGATTTGAGTACCATTTTCCTTCTTCAAACTCTACCAATGTCATCTCTAAAGTCCTGTGAGCAGTACAATCTGTGCTGCAAAATTATGGACTGTGGTTGAGAACAACCTTCAGGAGAAGTTCCCCCGTTCCCATGAATGATGTATCTATCTCAGTTAACATGTAAAAATTCTTAGTGTGTCACAATCATCAGACATTGGAGTTCGCTCTTAGGACAGGAGGTAGCCTAGAATGGGTGAAGTGCAATAAAACCCACCCAAACCAAAACACAAACACATGGGACCTGCAATATTAAATGAATGAAATCAAAGAAAGTTCCCTGGTTTCCTCTTCTGCACCTCTGTGGGAAGCTCATGGGGCTTTGATGGGAGGAGAAGGGGAGCAGTCTTGCACCCAGCTGTCACCCACGACGTACCTCAGCTGCTCATCACTGCTCTTTCTGATTATTTCTCAATTCTGGGAGGCAGTGCTTATCAGTTGCTCACTGCAGATGTCATTTTAGTTAGTTGCTCAATTGGTGGGGGCACATCTAGCAGGTCCACCTCTGCAGCTCACGGGGCCCCTCCATCTGCTGATAAGCTGTGCTAACACCAACCTCTGAAAACTCTCCCTTACGTATATCATTGGAAGCCCTGATATAAACACTGCCTTGTTCTTCTGGTCAAAATTTTCCAGTTACTTATGTTTAATGGACCTGAAAACAGGTAAAATAAAATCTTTGCTGACAGTCCCAGCAGAACCACACCCACGTGCATTTGTGACAGGGACAAATAATCTTATTTCATGTTGTATTTGCTTCAAATATTCCCAGGACCAATGAAACCATCTGGTGAGCTCTGTGTTGTACCTGCACCGGCTGCCTCGCTGGGTCTGTATCAGCAACTTCCAAGCAGTTAATATGGAAACAAGAAACAAAAGCAACCCAAGAACGAGAAGAGCTTTGCCATCCCGCAGGGGTAAGGCGTGTGTGCAGGTGTGTCGCAAAGAAGGTGACGTTTCCTCTCCTCTGCCCTCCTCCTGCCTGGGCTCAGAAACAATAGTTGCTATAACAATAACACCTCGCACAGCCTCTTACTGCCTCCGCCAGACCTTTGGAGATCTGAGAGTGTTTGTGGAGAGACTCGAGCGGTACCTGCGGGCTCGCCCTCCGCGCAGCCCTGTAGGATAGGCGCTGGAAAGAGCAGAAAGGGAGGGATGAAAAGAGACTTGCAGGCTGCAAACGCTGTTATCGTCAAGCCTCCTGGGAGGGTTTTCTCTTGCACTTCGGCTTTGCACTTCATGCTTTGTCAAAGGACGCTGTTAACAGGCGTCTGCTGCGGCTGTCCTGTTCTTTTCAATACACCTTTTAATTTAATCCTATTCTATTTCTGTCTTCAGCAAGGGTTGTCGTCCAGTTACGTGCAGAGCAAGGGATGGGCAAAAGTGTGCCAAAAGGCTTTATTGAAGTATCAGAAAACATCCATCAAATCAATTTACAAAACTGAATTATGTGGGACCCCAGGAGTAAAAAATGACAAACACAGAGAGTTAAACTGATAGCAGACCAGGATAAAAGCTTTTAGTCAATGCAGGCTGTAAAATTAATCAGATGCAGTACGCTCCCTAAAAATTAGAGCAGTTTCCTCATCCCCTGCACTCTACTCAATTTCAGATCTAAATAACATACAAAGTAGATTAAAATTAATCAATACAGCAGATCCCACAGTAAAGCAACTAATCAAGAAAGCAACACATGCATTTGCAACCAATTATTTATTACCATCACCACGTGTGGCCAGGATGTGAGCGCATATGGCATCCCTGGCTTCTCTTGAACCAATGCCAGAGCTGATGGGTGTATTTGCTTTTTCTGCAAGGCAGTAAGAGAAACCATCAATGTCTGGGGCACTTGGAAGTATTTGCTTGAATCTTGCAAAGATTACGAAGGGTGAAACAGGCCAAAGTTGCATCTATAGTGTGGATGTGCAACGGTAGCATTTTCTCTGTGTAGGGCATGAGTGCTCCACCTCTGACTTCCACTATTCAGGTTTTCTCTGTAGGTGTATATGGACTGGATGAGACCTCCCAAGCTACAGAACGTGAGAGAGGAGAGTCCTCCAGGTGTTGGGAACCAACAGCCCATAGATGATGGCAAAAATTTCCAATTTATCCAAACCTATAAATGCCATCTTCTCTTTGTATCCTTGCATTCAATACTTGCCCAAACTTTTCCTATTGATGTTCATGAACCTGACACTGCAGCATGAAAAAGAAGTACCAAAAGAGATGCCTTCCTCAGGAAGACCAACAAGGAGCATGTGTGTTTCACAAAGATCCAAGTGCAGCCTGGGAATTCACATCTCCGCTGTCGACTTCAGGCATATTCGCAAAACCAATGGGCTGAACATGGACTGCTTTAAAAACTGCTCTTTGAATTTCCATCATCAGCCACCCACTAACTGTTTTGCCAACACCTGTGTGTTACAACATGTACCTGTAGCAGACTGTGGTAGTTGACTTCATATCTTGAGAACAAAGCAGGCTCCCTTTATTGAAATTTCCAGTGCTAGAAAGCCAGCAAGTTCCTCTCCCCGTGTCATGGAGCCTCATTTTCTCGCACACAAGTTCTGCACCCATTGCCAGTCAGCCCAGCTCTGCAAGATGACATACACCCAACCAGATGGTCCTAGTACTTCTGCACCAGAATTGCTGATGTGCACAAGGGTCAGCAAAAATGCACTGGGCTTTTCCTCAGCTTAACGCGCTTCCAAATCACAGAAAAGTACAAAAGGCCATTGAACGTCTCCATTTAGAAGCACGAACAGTTGGCCTGTTATCAAGTGCAGATCTCTTGTGGCAGTGGGTTAAAATAACTTCGGTTCTCAAGAAGGGACAAGAAAGCTGCGTCACCAAGCACTGTATACCAATGCCATGTGGGTCCTGGGAAATCAAACATACGTTGCCACAAACCCTAATGCCACAAGGGACAATGGGGACTTGGGCACTGACTGGGTGCTGTGCATGCGTGCAGCGATGCAGTATGGTTCAGCGTGGCAAGCATAATATCATGACACATGAGGTGGCACTGCTCGTCAGTTTTTATTGCTGCACTGCTTCCCTCTGCCCTTCCTCTGAAGAGTTAATTCTGAATGTATATGAATAGCACATGGCTTTGGTAGGGCGGTTGTCCCCACTGCCAAAGGAGGTTCTCGAGGAGGAATGTGGACGTTCTTCCCTTCACGTTCCCTAGACCAGGAGAGCCACCATAACAGTATCATTTCTCCCTTCCCTTCTTTGCCTTCAGTTCCAAGAGCTGTGGCTGCTGGGGGCAGCCTGGCCTTGGCTGGCTATTTGCAGCGGCCGGCGCGTGGGACGTGCTGTGAGGTGGACACACTGCAGGGTTGGCATTCTGTCTCCCCTCACTCCTGTAACGCTAGACCGCTTCTCAGTCACTTCTTAGGAGCTTGGGTGAAGAAGCCCATTACATCGGCTGCGTCAAGAATGGGATACGGCATCTCTGGCATCCCAGGCTGGGCAAGTCGTGTTTTGCAACACACACTGATGTGCTTTTGTGTGGAAGGGATCTATTTCATATTAAGCAGCCGTCATATGGTATTTTTGATCACCACCTGCAAGCAAATCCAAGCAAAGCTCATTCCAAGGTCAGCTGGGTATTTCTGCAGACTTATCTCCAGCCGTCCAGGCTGCCGAGCGGGCCGCTGCACTGGCCATTTAAACCTCCGATAGATCAAACAGAGACAGAACTGATCCAGACTGGGAAGAAAGAGATTAGGATCAAACAGCCTCCTCCGTCCCTGCAGCTCTGTATTGACAGGTGTCCAGGATGTCATTACCATCAGCAGACGGCTTCAACTAATGAGGTCTTTGTCTTCATAACTTTTTTTTTTATTATTATTATTATTTGCCAACACGGGGCAGTTAAACCACGCTTAGACATATTTGAGCTTTGCTGTTAGTGAACCTGATTCAGTATCTCGCTGCATACCTGCCCTGGGAGGCGAGGCGGGCAGGGGCCATGGCAGTGGCTATCTGGGGTAACCTGCCAGCCGGGAGAATTTGTTCGTGGCTGATTAAATAGCTGTGTCATCTGAGAACTTCAGCAAAAGCTGTATTTCCCCTTTTATTAACTTCTCCCTCCTCCCACTGTCTGCCTGGCTTAGCCAACAGCAGAAAGTAACTTAGGTGCTTACAGGAACAGATCGGAAAGCTGAGAGGCACCTCATCAAGAGAGATCGCTTGACACAACAGCAGATTAAATGCCTCACATAACAAATACCTCAAATTTATTAAAAAAGTTGATGCTGCACAGATAGACCTTTGGTCGTGTTTCTCTTGCACAATTACGCCCTTCAAAATCCTTTGCTTTGATTTTGATTCTCTCTCACTCCTTTGTAGTGTGTTTCCAAATGTTGGCATCCATTTTCTCATGTTTATCACAAGCCAAGAGCGGTGGTGCATGTATATATTCAACTGCAAACCACATCTGAGGGTTTAGTGTTACATGGGCAGAGAATCAGGTTAATGTCTCTGAAACCATCTCCCATTTATTCCACCAAGGTGGGAATAAAGGTGCCTGTAGCAAACTATGTCCTGCAAAGCATTAGGCATCTTGGGATGCTGTTAACATCACTGTTTCTCATTGAAGGTAGTGACATTACACTTTTTACAAATTGGGAACACTGTTTATTTGATTGGCTCATGAAGAGCTGTTGAAAGTCTGTATGTACGTAGACAAACAGGTCTCTCCCTCTATCATTAGCCTGATTTGTACACTAATCCAAATATCAATAAAACTATTTGTAATACCTTCACGTCTCTGTAACCACAGACACTCCTGCCACACTAACGATCTGAATCTGAAAGTGAAACCAGGAGGCTCATCTCTCTGTGCCAACATATGGCCACATCAGGTTACTCCTGTAAACACATTCAGTTCCTTTTTCGAACATCTTTAAAATGAAAAGAGGAACTGAGTTATTCTCTCAGCTGTTGCGGCAGCCCAAAGAATAAAGCAGACGTTGCAGCTTATGCTGAAACCCCTGGGCAAAGAAAATAGTTTTGGGCCAGGAGTTTACAGCTGTGCATGTAAAGAACATGCAAAAGATGAAGACATCTTGCTGCGCATATGTAAGGCTATTTTGAAATAATCTGTACTTCAAAAACAATTTTATAACTTAGAATTCATGGACAGAATTTGTCTGCTCATTTACTCTGACTCTATGTGCCATCTGATAATTACCTTTGCAAATTATTTTTTAGATATTGAGCTGTTTATTCTCAAACAGAATTTAATTGTGCAAGATTTAACTGCTAATGACAGAAGAGCAATCCAATCCCTGCTAAATCTCTGGACCTCAGCTAATATCCACAATCTCTGCATGGCAGCAATTTTTCCTGTCTTTCATTACCTTCAGATGAATCATGGCAGTCCCCTCTTCTCGGCTATGGCTGTAGCATCCTCTCAACTATCACCCTCGGTCTGCACCAACGGGGTATCTGGAGAATAACCCGCGGTGTTCCCTGCTCCCGAGACCCGAGCATGCCGCGTTCATCACCCATCTCTTCTAGCACGGGCAGCAGGAACCTGGAAATGCAATGCCCTACAAGCCTCTGAGAGGTTTTCCTACAAACAGCAAACGTCTAACTACCCACGCTGTTATAATTTATCGTAAGTCTACAGCAGAGGACAAGAGACAGCTCCGAGAACTTAATGGGCTATGGAGGATTTAGATGTTTGTGCAACACTGCTTTGCTGTGCGTTGGAACAAAGCGCCGTGATGATTATTATAAAAGTGAGAATGAAGATGTAGGCTAATCACCTTCTCTCATCTATAAAGGGTGTTGGTTGTTTTCAACGTTTTACTGCATGTATGGCTTGTGTAATACGGCCGACCGGAGCGTGTGCTGAAAGACTGGATGAAGAAGGGAGCTGGTTGTGTTTGGCAGGGAAGATGCGCATGATGTGTCTCGTTACTATGGCTTTGTAGGATCACAGAAGTTAACATCTATTAGATCACGTATCAGGCTTCCCCACACCCTCACACTACTTCAGCTAGTTCAGTTACTTCCCTGCAGTCCATTTTTAGTGTTTTTTTCAGTTGAACTTTAAGTATCTCAAGCAATGAAATAGGCATCTTTCTTTTCCCCTCAGAGGTTTCTGCTATCTAACACCTCACAGAGCTGCGTCTGGCTCTCCTGCCTGAAGCCCTTTCCTTTGAAAGCCACGTAGCCATTTGTGCGTGATCCACGCTCACTAGATGGGGAGCAGCACTTTATTTTCTTTGCATCCATTATTCGGCTCTCGCTTGGCGCTCAGCCCCCCAGGGCAGTCACGGTAAAGCCATTACCGCTGCGCACGTGCACACCACATGCCTTCCCACGGCGATTTCCACCGTAACTCAGCATCAGCTGCTTAGCTCAATGGCTGAAACAAGTATAATGAATTAAAAAACAAGGTAGCAGGAAGCACGATTCGTCCCCAGGGAATTTGCTGCCTCCTAAAGCAACTCTTTCCTACAGCTTTTGGAGCAGGTCTTGCTGCTGTTGCTTTCTTCTGCTCCTGCTGTCGTAAGGAGCCCAATGTCTTCTGTACTTTTCCCATCAATTCCTTCTTGACCTCTGGACTCCCGTCCAACTGATCACTGTCTCTCCTCGCCACTTGCTCTGGGCAGAGTCTCTAAACCAGGCATCCACCCCACGCCTGTGCCGTGCTTTTAGCAGTGCTGTTCGGGGGTGTCCTCAGGAAAAAAAACCTGTTATGAGAAGATGCACACCTCTGGCTGAGTCTGCAGAGGCAGAAAGACTGTCACCTCTGCTGCTCTAATGCAATAGGAGCAACAGCCAGACCCATGTAATGTCGGTCCTATAGGTTAGAAACAACACTTTAAATTATTGTCTGGGTTGTTCAGGTGCCAGCACTGATGGTGCAGCATCGGTTGGTTAAAATTAGTTCTTCACCCAATACACCCGTGCTGCTCCCTGGTTTGAACTGGAAAAGGAGTGACTGCAAACATACGAATATCCCCAAGGAATGAAAGTGTTGATAGTCCCCTCTGGGCCTAATTTTCTGTGGTATGGGATGGGAAGCTTGGACTTCTTGTTTGCAGCGCAACACGCTGTGAATAAGCGAGCTGCTGATCTCTTCCACAAATGAGCTGCTTACGCAAAACAACTGAGTAGATAATACTTGTCCTGCTGCACATGTCCTTTCTATTTAGGGATGGAAAGGAAAGTGATAACTGAGGACGATTAGCTTCTGTGCTTGGCACCACGTTGCCGGCGGGTAGCGAAGTCACGCTGGCAGTTGTTGAACTGGGAATGGGATTATGCAAGGACATAGATGGGAAACGAGCATTGACCCACCTATATATTAATAATAGCAATTAATTAACACATTCAGAAATGCTGGAATAGCTAATCAAAGAAGCCAGAATTACCGAACAGATGGGTAAACTGAGGCGGAAGGTAGCAAAGCCTCATTTAGGGTCTGGCCCTAAGTGTCCTACGAGGTTGATGGCAAAACTGAGAGTACTTCAGGCTGGACTGAATGTGCATCCACATCTAGCAACTTCGTTAGGCAACACTGCTAATTCAGTGTCTGGGTCCCAGAGGGCCCATTGGGAAGGCATCTCCCCCACACGTACACACCCTCTGATGACTGCATTTCCACTTGGAGAGCAGAAAGAGGTGAAACATCAGCTGGAACAAGCTGAATGTGCTCAGCCACATTTCATTATGACTGAGACAGACTGGGGCACAACAGCTCCATCCGAGCACGCTGTGAGAGCACTCTGTTCCCCCTGGTACTGGGAGTAACGAGATGATAAAACACAGGCACAAGGAGTAAGTTTGTCTTCATAAATCTAAAAGGCAGACATTGAAAAAAAGCCAGATTTCTGAAAAATTAACACTCTCTTTCATCATCTAATGAAAAGGGCCCTCTGTTTCTTTAAAAAAAAAAAGCTATTCTAAAATATATTGAAAGCTATTTAAAGAAATTAAGTTATTTTAAAAGGAACTGTTGACTTTGCTGATAGAGCCCTGCTTATTTTTCCACATTGGTGCCTTTTTTAAGGGTAGCAACTGGCATTTATAGTCACCTCTCTGTTTATTTCACTAAAGTAAGGGCACAGCTCGGCTTCGTTTTCCCAGATCCCAGCCATTTCAAACATCAAAGGCACCTCACATATTGCTCCATCGCTGGGTATGTACAAACAGACCTCTGAAACTGCAGCAGGGCAGCAATATTTTTATGGATTTCGATCTTCTGTCCACTTCATATCTTTCTTTTTTTTTACATCATCTTAGTAAAAACATAGAAAGTTAAAAGCTCTGACAAGTGTCAGCCCAAAGCAACATCAGCCCAGCTGGAAGGGCAGGTGCCACCGACTGCAGAGGGGGCAAAGGCAGAGTACTGGGGCAGGAGAGCAGATCATGACCTCATTTTTGAGGTTACCATATCTGAGAGACTCCAGATTTCATTTTGCTTGATGTCTTATAAAAACTCTTTATGCCACACAGTCTTAAAGATATCTGGGTTGGAGTGCGGTAGTCCCTTGGGAGTCTGCATTTACTAGCACTGGTTACTGACGGTTCGTCTGGTGACACTGGTGAGTTTGGAGGCGAGGACGGGAGGTACGCAGCCACTTACATCACCCCTTTGCAGAGAGCAGAAAGCGTGGCTCTGACCCAACCCTTTGCAACATGCCTGGGGATCCTGGAGCCAAGACATGACACCACAGAGGAGAGAGAAAAACACACGCCGGAGTGAGGAGCATGCTTGGGAGTGAAGACCATGCCAGGGACCTCAGCCCTGGAGTTATTTTCAAAGCATACAGCAGTGGCCTCTACTGGCTCTGATCAGGACATCAGTTTTGTTTCTTTTTGCTGCTTTTCTCCCTGCTGTGATGGGGCTGCTCGCAGCAACGACCAGGCTTTGCAGGGCACAGGTCCTTATTTCCCATGGCACAGGTCCTCATTTCCCGAGGGAAAAGTGAGAGCCGGAGAGGAAGAAGTGAGTTTGCAGGACACATGACAGCACTCATCAAGACCCTTAAACTAACAGGGCTATTTTGGCACATCCAAAATGTGACTGAGGAGGGGTTTGACTCCTGAATAGTTACCTGAAGTGAACCTGCGATGTGCTGCCTTTTGGGGCTGAGCAGGTAGATGTGGTGCTGAGGGACATGGTTTAGTGGTGGTTTTGGCAGTGTTGGGTTAATGGTTGTACTCGATGATCTTAAAAGTCCCTTCCAACCTAGATGATTCGATGGTCCTTTGAGCAACCTGGGCCTTTCGCTGTGCAGCTTTCCTGGCCTATGCCCAACCTGAGCTCTCCTCCGAGCCTTGCCGGTCAGGCACCATGCCCCAGGGCAGGACTATGGGCGCCTTCTTCCCTAACGCTCCCCCTGCCCACCCTCGGTAGGGGGGACACTGAAGTGGAGAGGAGCACGAGGGCTGCCATCCTCCACCAGCATATCTCTGAGGGATGGGGCTTTCAGGAGCCGCCTTCTCCTCCAAAGGACGTCCCTGGTTTCTGCCCGTGCTGCCTGCGGGCAGGAGTGACAGGCCCGCCTGGCTTCACAGAGCGGTGGGATGCACAGGCAGCTGCTTTCACATGCACGTCTTTCGTTTCAAGATCTATTTCTGCCCAGAATTATTACTCTGAATCACAGGTCCTTTGGCCACTGAACTTCAGATGGCTTTAAAAGCTGCCATTACTGACCTTCCTGCCTTTTCTCCGGGACCCACGGGGAACATCTCGCACTGCTCTGTGTTTCGAGAGGAGGCATGGGCTGGCGAGTGCCATGGCCAGCATCGCCCAGCCTGGGTGGGAGCAGCACCCAGAGCTCCCAGCTCCCTTTTAGCGCCTTGGCTGCTCCTCCCACCACCCACCATCGCTGCTGCCACCTTCTCAAGAGCACAGACCGGGCACCTTCCGACAGCAGCTACTCCTTTAAGACCACGTTACCGTTGTATTTATGTATTTATGATCAACAGCAGCAGATAAACCCTAAATGCTAAGGCTATAGGCAGAGCCGCGGTCACGTGTCGAAGGCTGCCTGCATCTGCTCCCCAGCTGCTCGCTCCCCCGGGCCATCCGAGAGGATATCGGGTAAGGCGGCTAAAGGCTGGTGGGAGAGCTGCGGCAAGCTTCCCCCTATATTAAGCAGCCTTTAATTTGGCCCTGGCTGGGAGGAAGTGACAAGGACAATGCAGAGATCAGACACTCAAAATTTTTGTGCTCAGTGTGAATATTTTACATGCTTGTCAAGCTGTGCAGTAAACGATGAAGGGCTGTAGCCAGCTGTAATTTAACACAGTGGGATCAATCCAATATGAAGAGCAACAGACTGTATCTTTCCTCCATATGGACATCTAAACAAACGTTTTATTGATTTAAACATTTCTCATCATTTATGGGAACAATTTATCACCACGGTCTTTTAAAGCATCCCATTTTGTACTTTAAAGCTGTATGTGGGTTCAAGGATCATACAAGATTTTCCAACTTAAAATGATTAAAATTTGCAGCAAAACAGGGGATGGCCCCACTCTGAGGGTATCTGCACAGTTATTGCTCTTAATTACTTGCTTTGCGCTGAAATTGCTTTTAGAAGTGTATAGGACAAAATATTGAAGCAGCTCCAGATCTAAATAAGTTGCAATTGAAACAGGAGAGCCAGAGCAGGTAATGTGTACGGGTCTGGGGGCTGGGAGCACTGGGGTCATCTCTCCATCCCTCTGACTGCTTTGTAGGACTCCAACGCAAGGCTTCTTACAGCAAATATTGCAAAATGGAAGATGTTGTTTTGTGTGCAGATCCCTCTCCTCCTTCTGCTACAGCACTGATGTACCAATGCTGTTCGCACAGTCCAACCTTGGGACAGAGGCAGGGTTGTCTACTGAGCTTAATGCTCTTTCCATGGAGTCTCAGTCTTCGCATTTTGAATTTTAATGTTTGCTCTTGACACAAAAAGTGCTTTACCTTCACTACTGAACCCTGATGTTCTCCCTTTGCTCATCTTTCTGCCAGGATAAAGCAATGAAAACCCAGTTTACTTGGAAGTCTATTTTCCTCCAGCATCTTCTCAGCTGAGGCTATTTTTTACCTCTTTAAGGGTAAAAAGTTCTGCTTTCCAAAATGTTCAAAACCCTTTCTTCAAATAAAATTGACTTTAAAGTTACCAGATTTGAAGTAAATACACTGGTTTATTTTCTTTGTAGGTTTTCAACCTGTCCCACTCACAAGCCTTTCTTCTAAACAGTGAGGGACAGAAACTCCTATTAAAATAAAAAGCTGAGATACCTGCTTAATCCCATGACTCCAGGAGCTGGGGCTTTAAGAAAGGAAAACGAACGCTGTGAGGCTTGTGATAACATTGCAGGAGTTGGCAACAGCACTGGTGCTTAACGGTGGGTGTTGCTGTGAATACTGGCTGCCATTCGGCTTCACATCTCGGCAGGGGATGGAAAATCCAGCAAAGCTCTTTTTTTTTTTTTTTTCCTGCCTCTGTCTGTTGTTGCAGGAACAAAAGCGTAAATCACAAGTCCTTGGCACCGGGTGGGATTTTGCGCTCCGCTGGGTCTTGATGCTAAATTACATTCCCTCAGATCGTTCGCTCCCTTGTTCATCAGCCAGCAAGAAACATGAGGGTGCGAAGGGTGTCTACACGTAGGAGTGTGTGTCTGTACGTGACCGCGTGTTTGTCTTTGGTCCCACACCCAACATGGTCAGGGCCAAAACATATTAAAGAAGTGTTTAAAAACGGTATTGTAGCTTAGATCACTCACTCTACCTCCGCTACAATAACAACAACATGAGGGGACGTGGTAACAACCTGCCAGTCCAACCAAGAGTTAAAACACAATGCTGTGCAGCGCTGAAAACTGGAGATGGGCAAGTCTGACCAGAGCCGGGACCCTCGGTATTTTGCACCTGTGCTGAACCACATCTGGCCACAACACAGCTGTCCAAAGAGTGACTGTGGTGTCTAGTTGGTCTTTGGTCCAATCTTAAAAAATCACACAATCGTAAAAAAATCCCGCTGTGAAGAGCCTTAAAGTTTCCCCTACTGCAGCCCACCGCCCCCAGAGAGGACAAGGTCCCCTTGCCGATCCCTGGCAGCATCCGCGGGACATTTCTGTGGGCAAGCATCCCTCCTGCCAGGGGCAAGCAGCCCTGGACCTGCAGCTCAGCCCTGCCTGTGCGGTGACCAAGCTACTGCTCTGACCCAACCCCACTTTAATCCTGTTACTCACCAAGCCCGTTTTGCCACAGTCATGTCTGAGCTGCTCTCTGGTACCCATTAACATCTCACCGTCAGCCAGGGAAGATGAAGCCTAAAAGATGCTCCAAGTGTTCTGCAAGAGCTAACCCCAAACTGGATGTCACGGGCGGTCCCTGTGCCTGAACGAGCCCTGTGCAAGGTTTGGAAAGAGCCACATTTCTAAGTCAAATGCCACTAAAGACCTGAAGGCTGAGGAAGGAGCTGAGCACATCTTCCCGCGGTGCGTCAGCCCCGCAGCCGGAGCAGTGCCGCTTTACCCTCTCAAGAGAGAGCAGCCCCAGCTGGCCGGGATGAGCCGGACACCGCTGTGATTTCCCAGCCATTGACAGCCGATGTTATTATTTTTCTGTTTCTGCAGTGCTGGGCGGCTGAGCTCACACAGCCCAGCAGTGCCAGGCACGGCACGTACCGTGGAGGAGAAGAGGCACTGCCTGCGCGGGAGCACACGCAGTCACGGCAGAGAGTGGAGTGGGAGCTCTCCCCTGGGCAGGAGAGGGGCAGGCACGGGGACACCCGGGTGAGCAGTGAGCAGACCCCTGCACCTACATCCCTCCTACCCCAGCAGGAGGCAATTTTCAAACAGCAAAGACTTGCCCAGTGCCATCTGAGCAGAATTAGGGATGAATCCCTCGTGCTCCACAACTCTGGTCATCCCTGTACCCCTTCGGACACCGGCAGTAGCAAGTTTCAGCAGTTTTGGAGTTTAGGTAGCACAGACACAGCCTGACGGGAGCTCATTCCAAAGTGACATCATTTAGCAACAATTCCTAAGAAATAGGTCCCAACTAGCAGCAAGGAGTTGTGCCTCCAGGCAAACAGATGCTGGTTCAAGGCTGTTATCAGGTAAAGCGTGTGGGTGAAAACCTTCTCCGCAGCTTGTCTGTTGCCATAAGAGGCAAACAAAACAGGGACGAGGCTGGACTCCAAACAAATGAGGCTGCCGACTGGCTGGCACCGCATCCCTGCTCGAGACAGTGATGAGATGCTTCCTTCTGATGAGGGCTGTGGCTATGCAGCATCGAAGTGTCTCGGCTCTTGGCAGGCAGCTGCTCCAGCGAGAGCAAGCACCTCCAGATCCAGGGATCCAGCAGTCCTGGGAAAGCAACTGGTACTTAGATGCTCACAGAGGGAGAGAAAGGCCAAAAGAACTTGAGTTTACATTTGCTTCACTTCCCCTTATAGCATGGTTTCTCTCTTATACACATAAGAGTCTCACTATACACTGTACACTACACACATGCAGCAGCAGCAGGGCCCATGGGCATGGCCCGTGGTGGGGAGCATCAGCCATCTCTTCTTGTGTCCCCAGTCCCACTATGTGGCACAATTTCCACCTCTCTGATCATTCGTGCACTGAATTGCTGCTGGAGTGATCACACCAGAGGCTGCGGGTCACCCCAGAGGTGTGCGAGTCTCCCAGCAAGCAAATGGATCCTGCTCAGTGTTGCCACCTCAGCCAGTTGTTAAGAGGCACCAGAGACCTATTTGTGACCTGCTGTGTTGGTCCAACCACATGTCATGTTTTCACGAGGTCATTTCAGAGTCAGAACTCATTTTTTTCTTTTTTTTTTTTTTCTTAAACAAAAAAGAAAGCAATGAAAACAAGCTCAGTGTTTGCTCAGGGCTGGCTTTTCCAGCTCTTTTGCAGCACCTTCAGGCAGCCAAGACATGGGGAGAAAAAGAACCCGGGAAGATGTTTTACATGTGGATACGACATACTGCAAGGACTGCCAGCAAACTACAAGGCAGTGATTTCAAGCAGCGGGAGTGGAGACCCCCTCCTTCGCCTCCTCTCTCCTCTTTGCGTAAGTGAATGCTGTGCCTACAGAGAAACACCATAGCTGATTGTTTGCAGCGCTGGGAAATTGTGTGTATTTGGAAATAAAACTTCTAGACAGCAAGTACACATCTGGGCAGATGCGCACATATGGTGGCGGGAGATGATTAAGGGAGTGGGGGTAAAGGGGGTGGGTTTGGCGCATGGTCTGCTTCCCAGCCTGTTAGAGAGACTGGGCAGAGAGGAGGCTGAAGCAAGTGCTGGAAAGAAGGCCAGGAACGGAATCTGCGGTGCCCTGGCAATCCCACCGCGCTCCTTTGCCTCATTCACTCTCCAAAACCTTAGAAAAATCCCGCTGCTTACATGTTTGGCAGGACAGGGCTGGCTCTGCTGGTGTCAGGAGCTCAGATCCCTCTCTGCTTCGCTTGCACGTGTCCACGTGAAAAGTGTGTTGCTTCAAATGTCTTATGGATCTGTAACGAAGAAAACTTCCTTCATGGAAGGAAGGACTAGATGAGCTCACCTGCATGAGAAGATTGGAAGCCCTGTTTCACCAGGAGATGAGGAATCCACAGGGTGGGTAGCATAACACCATCATCAGGGAGCTTGTCAGGGATGCTGGTGCCTCCAGATGAAATCTCTTTACATCACATGGGCCACGTCATGCCATGGAGAGCTTCAAGCTGAGTACACTGGATTTATGCTGTGCTGTAGCTTCTGGGAGAGCATGGTCCTGGTCCCTATACAGGAGGAAGGAAAGGAAAGGTGTGAGCTGGGCATCAGGTAAGGGCCCACCAAAGGAAGCTCCAAATCTCTGATCCTTGGGAGATCTTGTGTCTTGCCTACTGATAGACAGTGCTGAGTCCTTCTTGTTCAACTGGTACTCGGGTGTCTATCAGCTACTGCATCTATGTTTCTGCATATTGCTTAACAGTTCAAGCTCTGTGTTTTCCACCAAGCATGAACGCTTGGTTGTTGTTCTACAGTGGTGCTACACAACTGTGTTTAGAGAAGCCATCTACACGATGTGGAGCATCTACCAGCTACCCGGTGCTCTCCCAGTGACACTTGACAGTGGACTGTCCTCAGAGCTTGGGCCAGGAGCAGCAAACAAATGGATGCCCCAGGAGCTCAGAGGAGGACGGGGCCCTATCTCTAATGTCATTTCAGATTATGCGATATGAAAAACATGGTCTGGAGATCACATGAGAGCCAGCTTTCTCATGGGGTATCCAACCAGTCCTGCTTCCAGCTGGACAAGACAAAAGCATCTTTATTACCATTGAGCAAGCCTGTGTGCCCATCCCTAGTGAGAAGATCAAACCCCATGTGTCTTGGCAGTGGTGTTTGTGGTCACATGCTGACCTGCCACACTGCCTGATGAGAGCTTCTGACAGTGTGGTTTTACATGTAGCTAGAGAGGATATAAGCATGAGTCATGTAACTCCCAAACTGTGTGTTTTCTTCATTAGCTTCAATAAAGAGCCATCACACACTTTGCAAAACCAAAAGCTTGTGGGTTTCCTTTTCGTCTTACCCCGGGGGCTGGGTGAAAGGAGGAGCCTATCTGATCCCTGCTAATGAAATTCCTGTTGCAAGGCACACATGCGCATGCAACTGGCATCCAGCTGGATCCCGAGGAGAGGGGGAACACCGTTTGGGGAACGGCCAGTTAATCAGGGGGATTTGGAGAGCAGCAAATGCAGTGTGGCATCTGAGCAGCTCCCTGAAGGACTTCCAGGTGACAGGAGTGGCAGTCATAAATATAGATGGCTCCTCATTACGTTTGTTTATATGTAACATTAGTATTATATAACATGAATAGTATACCAAATTCAGGCTAAAAGTAGGAAAGCAAATCTCTTCCCTTTTCTTCTTGAAAGTAGCTCACGTGCTGGCCCAGGATTGCAGCCGAACGCTTGCATTCCTGTCTGCACCGACGAGTCTGGTCCAAACAGAAACTTTGCATTCAAAATATGAGCAAAACTGCGGCAGGGGCTGACCTTCTGAGCGCAGCTCCCCACCTGTACCTTCCCAGAGCTCAGCTAGAGGCACTGCGTGAAGGAACACACAGCTCCTCAGGGGTGAGCCCCAGGGGACGATAACACCTGGGCACCAGGACAGAGCTATTGAAATAACTGTAAAATAAAAACATAACTGCTAGTGCTTATCTGCTGCCTTAATAACGTAAGGCTTCCGGCACATCAGCTGCCATCTCAGTTTTTTATGCTGAGTGACCTGTAGATTTTGTAGCTTAATGTATTTATTTTTTCTTTTTTTCCTTTTTGCCAGTGGACAGATGTTATTACGAGGCAGTGGACAGATGTTATTACGAGGCTGATGAATTCCCCGAGGCCTGTGTCGTGTCCCGGATGTCCTGGCCCTGCAGCAGCCTCTTGTCCGTCCATCCATCCATCCATCCATCCCCAGCTCACTTGCTGCCACCTGCTGAAGGCGGGTCCCCACTGCAGCCGCCCCGCTCGCAGGCGCCGGCTCCTCTCTCCGTGCCCGCGGTTTCATATCAATGCTTTTTGCGGCTTTCCTCCACCACCCCTTCATTTCTACTTTTTCCCCTTTCCCTCCATTTTTATACATAATCTCTGCCCAAGTGCAAACACAACCAGGTCACGTCAAGCTTCAATGGTGGCAGATAATTTCACAATGTTACAAGCCAATGGTTCGAATACACCAAACACTTCTAGGATCATCAGTCGTTCTTTCTTCATGCAATTTCCAGTTGCAACCTATAAAAATAGCTTCCCATCCCTTTCGCCCTCCAGCTACATCACTGGAAAGCTGCCTGGTTGTGGTGCTTTCTGCTCAGCAAGGTTTCTCTCCATCGGGAAGCGCGGGATGCAGACGAAGCCCAGCGCACATCAAACTCATTAAAGTCCCTTCTGGTATGACTTAGAGCAGCTTTGTGTATAGGATGTGAGGCAAAGATGTGAGTAAATAGCTAAGGTGATTTTCACTGGAAAAATCCCCAAATTCCTTTTTTTCCTCTACCTTTTATTGAAGGAGGGGGAAGCCCCTACGTTTCCCTCAAGGAAATTCCCCAGAAAGCATAGCTTCAAGAAAAAAGGGTCTTCCAGCCGAGGAAGAAAAAACATGAAACCTGAACCCCACCTTCCCCCACCTTCCACAAAGATGTCTCTTTGCATCTGGAATTACAGGTTCATATTTAATTTCTCTGTAATGTAATATATCACATTTTCTTACACCCATAGGTGCACACATCTAACAGGGTGTTCTTGAAAATTATTCAGATGAAATGAGCGCTGCACACCAGGCTTAGATAATTTACTATAGTTACAGAGTAATCGTGGATATATGGGAAGGCTTTGCAAGTGTAGTATTTATGGGCTATTTAAACTGAAAACCAACCATAGCTCTGGTGTCTGGAAAGCTACTGACAACGCTGATACTTGTTCTGGACGGGGGAGCAGGATGAAACCATCTATAACTATCAGCTGTATCACGATGGATACAGAGGAAGAGCAGATTTAAGATTAATATTTATTTAATGTAACATATGGAATAAATATGTTTATGTATATAAATACACAAATAAAGGAGAAGAAGAAATGCCAATGATGTAGAATTCACATTCTTAATGTACTTAGTTGTCTAAGTCATAGGAAAACTGGATAAAAGATGTGAGATAGGAGTGACTGTGCTATGAATTATACAATGCCCGCTCCTCAGGGCCTGCTCTTTCTCTGAGATTTCTATGTCCCACTGTTACATGAATAATCATGCATTTGCAGGGGATGTATGCTGGTTTTAGTCTGTTAGATTTTCTCCTTCGTTTCTTGTAACATTAATACCTACGTATGGGTACGGGGTGAGAGTAAGCAGGCAATAACATTAAAGAAATCATGCGGTGAAAAAAGCCACAGAGTGCCATTGCAGTAATTTCTTGCATATATTATACACTATACACAAATGCACGCTTTCTTGACAATTGGGCTGCCACACATAAATACAATGTCTTTTCTGCTTTCCAGCTTCCACTCAGAGAAATCCCACAAATAATGCTTATTCAATTCCCAGCAGCTTCTGATCTCCTGACTCAGCCCTCTCTGAATAACAGTCGGGCATGTACATAACAAAGGGTGTTAAATATTAATGGCGAGGGTTTTGTTGCTGATTGTGCTATTAACATGTAGGGAACCATTCATCCTTTCCACGTAAATAAACTCTGCCTAACGCATCAGAGCTCTGCAAAGTCAGAGTTAACCTGACAATATATTCCTCCATTTCGAAAGATGGGAATAGGGGAAGAAAGAGATGTATGATCCACTCTTTAATGGTTCACTGCACTTGTACTTGGGATTTTAAACTTAAACTAACAGAACTGTTAGAAAAAGAGAGAAAAAAGACAAAAAAAAAAAAAGAAAAAAGATAATGTTTAAGGTGATGCTGGAGGATGCAGCTGTTCTGTGGTGCACCGCCTGTAGCAGAGCCTCACCTGAGACAGCGACAGCACTACACTTGAGTGGGTCCAACACCATCAGCACAGGTCCTGCTGCGCTCATTGGTTTGGCCTCTGCACCAAGACCTGCCAGCATACCTCTGTTTTTCCACTCAGGGCTGTCTTACGGAATGGTTTCTGCTGGATGAGAGAAATTTAAGCACCCTCATCCCTTTACATTCAACCATTTACAGGCAATGATGCTGCTGATGGGCATCATCTGACATTGCATCTCCCTGGCCTGTCACAGCACGCATCAGTGGCACCTTCTAAGAACAGTGGCTCTTTGGAAAACAGAAGCTTCTATGCCACAAATAGTTTTCAGCTAAGCACTAACTATTATGGTCATTTTCTATTTTTCTAGTGTGGTACAGCCTCTCCAGCTCACGTTTCCATCTCAAGTAAATTGATATTGCCTCGGTGGCTGCACTTTAGCCCTGAAATCTTAGCATCGGTAGTGTCGAGCATGTTTTAGATAGTTTGGGACCTCTTTTGGTTTGGAGGGCACAAATGCAGATCACGTTTTGCAGCCTGTACTCTCGTGAATCGCTTCTCTGAGGCAGCGATGGGGCTGACGTTTGGGAGCATGGGCTGTGCTGAGATTCCCCGGTGCTCCGCGAGCTGCCGACTGCGCAGCCTTTTGGGTTGGGGTGATAATCAGGAGTTTGTGTCAAGCAGAAAGTGACAGGCTAATTTAAGGGAAAAAAAGTACTATTACGCTTTGTGAAAACAGAGCCTTAGATGAGCTCAGGATTTCAGTGGAAAATATAAAATGTTTTTTTTTTCCCCATTTATTCTAATTTCAGCCATTCACCTCTCCTTTTAACATTTCTAGGCAGCGGGTTAGTAATGTGGGTGCAAAGCCTCATGCTGCGGGTGTTACAGCATCCAGAAAGGGTCTTGTTCTGCTCCTCACCAGCGCTGAGCAATATGCCCCATCCATCGAGTATATATGCATATGTATATAACCCCATACCCCATCTGAACTATGGATGTGGGAGACTTTCACGGATCCAAACCCTGACTTCAGCACGATTTCACACTGCAGTGTGTTTGAGGTAAGCCCCTTTCTGCTCANGAAAGGGTCTTGTTCTGCTCCTCACCAGCGTTGAGCAGGGTTGGAAGGGACCTCTGGAGATCATCTAGTCCAACCCCCCTGCCAGAGCAGGGTCACCTACAGCAGTTGCACAGGAGGGCGTCCAGGCGGGTTAGGAATGTCTTCAGAGTGGGAGACTGCACAACCTCTCTGGGCAGCCTGTGCTGCCACCCTCAAAGTAAAGAAGTTCCTCCTCATGTTAAGACGGAACTTCCTATGTTCAAGCTTGTGCCCGTTACCTCTTGTCCTACCACTGGGCACCACTGAAAAAAGACTGCTCCCATCTCCCTGGCACCCTCCCTTTAAGTATTTGTAAGCATTAATAAGATCCCCCCTCAATCTTCTTTTCTCTAGACTAAAAAGACCCAAGTCCCTCAGTCTTTCCTCATAAGAGAGATGCTCCAATCCCCTAATCATTTTTGTAGCCCTCTGCTGGACCCTCTCCAGCAGATCCCTGTCTTTCTTGAACCGGGGAGCCCAGAACTGGACACAGTACTCCAGATGCGGCCTTACCAGGGCAGAGTAAAGGGGGAGGATGACCTCCCTCGACCTGCTGGCCTCACTCTTCTTGATGCATCCCAGGATGCCATTCACCTTCTTGGCCACCAGGGCTCACTGCTGGCTCCTGGTCATTCTGTTGTCCACCAGGACTCCCAGGTCCCTTTCCACAGAGCTGCTCTCCAGGAAGTCAGACCCCAACCTGTACTGATGCATGGGGTTATTCCTCCCCAGGTGTAGTACCCTACACTTGTTCTTGTTGAATTTCATAAGGTTTCTCTCTGCCCAACTCTCCAGCCTGTCCAGGTCACGCTGTAAGGTGGCACAGCCTTCTGGCATGTCAGCCACTCCTCCTAGTTTTGTGTCATCAGCAAACTTGCTGATGGTACACTCTATCCCTTCATCCAGGTCATCAATGAATATATTGAACAGGGCTGGACCCAGTACTGACCCCTGAGGGACACTACTTGTTACTGACCTCCACCTAGACTGCACCACTGACTGGCCGTTTCCCCGAACCGGGCAGCAGCTCTGTCCCTCTCCGGCGGGAGGCAATGCGGCGTGGCTCAGCTCTCACCCTTTGCTGGTTGCTCTGTCCTCCTCATTAGTTTGTGGGTCTTGGCGAGGTCATCCCTTTGCAGCGAGACCTGCAGCATGGAGGACTGACAGATATTTTATTGCTATCCAGATTTCTTCCATATGCGTTTTACCTACGTCTGCCAGCAAGCAGACAGCAATACCAATAATTAGACTTAATGCTTGTGTGGGTTTTTGCATTGTATTCATTATCCGTATTACTAATGCCACTTATCAGGTACAATAGCAGATGCAATCAAACATTGCCGGGGACTCTCCCTTCTATTAAGGCTGGATTCTGGCTTTTGCAAGCAAAGTTTCATTACCAGAAGTGGTGGAGGGAGGGAGGGGGACATAAGGGCTGTTTTTGGATGGAGAGCTGCCACCAGCGGAGAGCAGCAGCCACCAGCCCACTGCCACTACACACCTCAGAGAGGTGGCAATGTCCATCTCCTGCTGCCACCACCCTGCAGCGACCAGTGGAAAGCAGCAGCCACCAGGTGGCTACGTCCATCTCTGCAGCCCCCAGCCTCTATCCCTGTTGGCTCAAGGATTTGCCACGATGTCCCTCAGACTTGTTTAACCCCTGCTAGACATTAAAGTTGGCTTCTCCTGGCTCCTGTTTGGACAAGGACATCTCCAAGGTCAGGGTGCAGGACTGTGTGCTGTCACAGCTCAGTGCTTTTTTGGCAGCCCTTGGCCCTACTCTGCTGGGGGTCCTCATGCAGACCATGCAGGAGAGAGGGACACGCGAGTGTGCACGTCAGTGTGTGCACCCACGCATGTGTGTGAGTGCCCATGTGTCGAGGGGAACCTGCAAACCAAGCCAGAAAGCTGTGCCCTGAGCATCTGCGGGTCTCTCAACACCCTGTAGTATGGAGTGCCTCTCCCAGCAAGCGCCCTGGCATGTAAGTGATGGCTCTGGCAGAGCCATAAAATAAGCATTGTTTGTGTGTTTTTAGAGTCATACTTTTCCTCTAATTGTCTTCCTTTCACTTGACAGCCCGCAAGCCATCGGAGAGGCTGCTCCATCACTACATAACTTCTTGCTTTGCTTCGGTTTGCCTTGTACACCTCCCCGAAGCTATCTGAGTGCTGCTGAAGAAGGGTACTCTGGTTTGCCCAGCACTGCACCACAGCGTGAGGGTCCCTGGCATCTTGCTCGTGCAAGGGGTCAGAAGAGAAACCCCTGATGCTGTAGGTGGGACAAAAGAGGAGAGTGGCTCGATTATGATTGTGGGGCTCTGCTCCACTCACACGGCTGGGCCAGACCTCCCATTCCACCCCCCTTCCCAGGAGATCTGGGGCAGCTACAGGGCCAGACCAAGCCCCCTTTGCCTGTGGAACCGTGCTGACATGTGTACCTGCATGATCAACCTCTACATAGACACCTATTTCCCCGTGATAGAAGAGCTTATACTATTCTGTCCATCTCTACACCAGGTCCTTATTTGTTGCAGCTCAGCTTTGTTTTCTGTTTACCTTTTTCAGCTCTGAAACAGTTGGATTGCTGCGGATTTCATCAATGTGCTCTTTTAAATAGAAAGATGTTAGGCGTCCCCATCCTGCTGCCTTCGATGTCAGGCAGCCCGTGAGGCTCAGGTTCCCCGCTGGCACCATATGGCGCTATGGCAAATGGTTCTTCTCCATCTCAGGTACCTGGATACGGCTAGCAGTGATTAACAGAGAGATTCACAGTTGTGCCTAGTACGCAGAGGTAATTAGAAACACTGATAATCACAGCGCAATGGTAAAGAACGTCTCCGAGATTTATTGCCTCCCTCCCCGTTGATCCTGCGATGAGATTTAATACAAATTTAGCCAAGCTAGAGCTATCCTGCGTAGGAAACGGTAAGCAAAGTGGATGCAGGGACGTTTCTGGGAATTGAGAAAAGCTCGGCAGGGACACTGGGGTGCTGGTGTGGGCAGCCTGCCACATCTTCCCTCGCTTGCAATCCCACCTGCCAGTGGAAGGTGACATGGGGCAGAGCAGCCTTCTCCCCAGGGCAGCTGTCGTGGAGCTTGGAGAGCATCCCTGGGACTGCCCCAGAGTCCTCTCCAGGGAAGCGCAGTTATGAACGGTGCTGCGCTTTCTGAGCGTAACCCACGCAAGGATCTGACACATGCAAATAGAGTTACTGTGATTTGAAGAATTTGAAGTATTAATGAACTGGAGAGCTCAGAGGAATGGTGACAGGCAAGCAAAGTGGTACTCAGTGGCACTGTGATAGACTGGCTTGCTTTTTAGTTTTGCCAGGGCCCTGATATTTGGCCTATAGCTTACAGGAGTGGTGATAATAATTTGACTTCTGAAGTGCTCCCGCATCAAAGCAATCAGTGCACTGTACCAAACGCAAAATGCAATTAAACTAATGCATTGCGCTAGGGAGAATAAAGCTGAACTTCAGATTTTAGTTCCAATTTTTAAATGAGTGGGTGTGAAAAAAATCTAAATTAATCATTGTCCATATGGAAGTGGTGCCAGCAGTACAGTCACAGGAACTGTACCAGCAAGCAATCAGATAAAAAGAGAATTTTCAGGCCAAATTTCTAATGCTGTCAACAATTACAAACACACCTGAGCTGGAGATTCAAATCAGGTGAGCCAAGGGGGGAGCAGGCTGTAAAATACAGGACAGAGATAAAGGTGGAGTGTGTGTCTGGAGGGACCTGGAAAGAGGCAAAGGAGTGATATCTCCCAGTGCTTGCAGAGTCTGGAGAGGCCAGTAGTGCCAGCACTGTCTTACAGGTGGGGAAACTGAGGCACAGGGTGGGAAAGTAGCTTTTTAGGTGTCACCAGCTGGCAAAGGCAGGATGAGTGGCTGGACTTTCAGTTCCACTTCTTTGCCCTATCCCTTTGGCAAGTACCAGGGATTCATGCTGCCCTGTAAATCCATCCCTGTTTCCTTTCTGAGCAGCCCGTGGCTCTGTGGTTCTCTTTGGTTTTAGCTTACCAGAAGCAGCGATGGAAACCTGCCAGTGAAAATCTTTATCGCTCCCATTATCTGGGCTAATTTGGGCATCTCTGCAGGAAGAGATGTTGCAAGGTGTGGACATCCTCCCCCCACCTGCCATGTGCACTGACAATGCTATTTTCATAGTTAGGAGCTGCATTCTTTATTCCTCAGTAAGATACCTCCTCATGTTACCTGGGTATCTCTTTTAATAACACAAAATGATTACGGATGGCTTTCCATGGCAGACTACATGCCACGCTGTTGTGTCCACATGGCCTCTTGTAAACACAAAATTGCATGGACAGTGGGATTTTTCCTGCTGCTGCTTTTCCGGCAGCAGACTCCCAAATTATAAACGCAAGGGGATTTTAAACAGAACAGGCTTATCCCACAGTAGGATTATCCCTGAAACATGGCACCTTCCCCAGCCTTACCCTCTAGCCATCCCAGGGAGAGGGGTCTTGTATGTAGCACTGGTCTAATATATAAAGTGGAGAGATGAGGGATGTCAGCATAACATCCAATCATGCTGGGATTCCCTTCCACTTACAGCTAGAAACATTCCTGTATGCCAGCAATTAAAAAAAAAATATTTCTCTGTGTCATGAAGAACTCTGCTAGAGAGCTGCAACGTTCAGGCACTGGGCTGGATTTTATTACCGTGATGAAATTACACAAGCTTCGCCTCTCTCCCTCTCTGCCTGCTGTGCAGCTTCTCGCCTCTCTCCCCGTCTCTTTGGCTGCCTCCGCACGCTCCCTCCCCGCTGGCTTTGCGGCTGGGGTGGGAGAGGCAGAGGGATGCAGGTCGGAGAGGCAGCTCTGGGCTCCCTCCCAGCCCCGGGCTGCCTCTGCTGGGATCCCCTGGGCTGCATCATTGGCATGCGGTGCCCGGCAGGACTGCATCACTGCTAGAGGAGATGCCAGCGCAGAGCCTCGCTGCGCTGCACGCCACCCTGCGCCGCGCAGGCAGCGGCACCGCCGACAACTTGGGGTGCCTAAGGTAAGAGCGTGTCCCTCCCTCTGCTTCGCTGGGAAGGGGTGAGAGGCAGCTGCCAAAAAAGCTGGCAGCCTGTGGGGTCTCTGGGCAGCCGGGGAAGCAGCTCCAGGGGCAGGGAAAAGCTCGCTGCCAAAAATATGAAACAAAAGATGCCGCTTAAAACGAGGATGCTCAAGGGCGCGGAGCCGGCGTCTGAGTTGGGATGGATCGGGGGAACTGTCAGGGGCTCCATCAGCTTGATGGGATGGAGGGGTCAGAGCAGTGGCGAGCAAAGCAGCAGTGTAAACTCACCCGGTTTTCTGCTAGTCTGCCCCCGCTCTCTGCGGGGAGCGGAGGAGCTGCTGTGCGGTGGAGTTTTAACTCGGGCTGAAGCAGTTTTTCAAGGAGTGCTCCTGGTGTGTGTCGAGGTCGTGGTGGGCTCGGCAGGAGAAGGAGAAGGTGTTTGCATGGGGGAAGGGGCTGTCGTGGGTGGTGGCACCCCAGGGCTGCATGGGGGTGTGCCAGGACCTGCTGGTTACCGCACTGCCAGCACCGATTTTAATTGTCCTCCCCTCATTAGCCTCCCCAGTCTCCGGGAGAGCTTAAACATAGCTAAAGCTACAAACTGCAATTAGTCACCCCTGTTAGGAAGGATTAAATGAAGCCACAGAGAGAAAGCGATGATTTTGGGAGGTGGCAGGGCTGGCTCTTTGAACCGCGGCTGCCGTGGGACGCAGGTTCTCTGGCAAGAAGTTCCCACACACGTGTGCATGCCTATAGCACATCCTATAACACATCCAGACGTACATCTCTGCAGGGACTATTTTTCTTTTAGAAAGCAAGTGTTGTTGAAGGCAGATTTTCACTACACGTGTCAAACTGCAGTAATATGATCCATAACACCAAGATGCTATAAAATATGATGCATAGGAACTGGGTCCATGAGGCCATTGCATGTCAGGGATGACATTGCCTCAGGAAAAAAAGAAAACCAGTAATAACCTGATGATTATAACGTGTAGGTGAGGAGCGGTGCGGTGCTCCGTGCGTGCTGAGGGGAACCCTTGCTGTGTTCAGGTCAGGCACTCGTAAGCAGATACGAGACCTTAAAGGGGTCTCCTGCCATGGGGAGTCATGGCAGAAATTTCAGGTGGGATGAGAGTAAGTCATGTGTCTGACATGGAATAAAAATTGCTGTTTCATGACTCCTCTGGATCCCTAGTGTGTTATCATTTGGGGGAAGAGAGAGGAAAAGGGTTAATTCTCTGGCTTACTTAGCCAGATACTGACTATACCACAATGCTGCACTGATCAGCCCAGGGTGATAGCACTAAGCCAGATGTCTGCCGCTCGTTTGGAAATACACCTTAGCGCCTCTGCTCTAAATGACATGTGGCCCCAACACTTCATGCCGTGGGATACCCATGGTCAGACTGCCCCGTCCTACAGGACAACCTGGAGGAAGGAGTGGGAGTAAAAGGCAGTATCCAGGGCTTCCTCCCATTCTTCTTCCCGATGGAAAATCCCTCTTCCGCCCTCCAGCAGAAAGAGGAGAACGTCTCCCTCTGCACAGGAGATCTGCCACGAGTAGCAGTCACCTACATGTGGGCCCTGGGTCTCAAGAGCTCCATGAGGTCCTAGTTAGCTCCTGATGTCTCTCCTCTTCGGGGCCCTGCTGTGAAAGGCATGTCCATGGGTATTAGATGAGCTCAGCTGGAGATAAGATCTGCAATGACACCTTTGGTTTTCCTGACACGATTTTGCAAATGTGTAATGCGAGGTCTGGGGGAACCCTCCCAGAGCATCACAGCCAGACCCAGAAAGCAGCCGACAGGAGACAGCCTTCCCGTTCAGCTGGCCCAGTTACGAGAGGTCTATCCCATGAAGTAGCTATGCTATTTGCACCCATTTATGTTCTGGAATATCCCTGAATGAAAGTCACTGGTACCTGACAACTACTGATGGGACAGCTGAGCTGGCAGTGGTAGCCCAGATGTCGTGCCTCCTTGTGCCATGCAGCCCCTCAACCTGCGAGTGCGCTGCTGGGTGCTCCCCAAAAGGCAGCCTTGTACATGCAGGTGATCTCTGCAAACCTGGCTGCTTGTCTGCAGGTGGGGAGTGGGCACCAACTTCTGAAAGCGCGGTCAAAGTGAATGTGAAAACATCCCACGATGAAAGTAAGAGCACATGACCTGGTATTCGGTACAGGGGGTGTGTGAGTTTAGTGTCAAAACAGGAGTTGATCCAGCCCGTATCTGCGGGGAAAAGGCAGGATGCTGAAGACGCATCCCTTTCTTCCTTGTAATAACCTCTGAGCTGAGAGCATTGCTTTTGGTGAAATGAAGCAAGAGAGATGAAGAAAGCAGAAAAATCTCCCATGGTCCATGCTGATGCTGTCTCACCCGTACAGCACACTGTGGACAAAACTTGGTGAAGCAGGTTTTGGTTTTGAGGCACAGCCTGCTCTTGATACGGCATGAACCTGGCTCCCTTCCTCACCTCCGCTGGGTGCCAGCCCCCCCCGGGTCCTCCCTCCTCTGCTCAGAGGTGTTGTGGGTGGCCTTTGCCTGGCCTGGCCATGAAGTCCCGGGGTTGCTAACCATCCTGCTGGGGAAGCCAAAGCCGGCCTCGAAAATCCTCTTGCTGCTCTGTCAGGTTGGCAAATTGATTTTCCAGATCAGGAGCTGAACATCCGAAATTGTTCTCTTCTGAAAAGATTATGGAATTACTCCCATGCTAATGAATGCTTTAACGTTACGGTGACTAAAAGTCCCATAAGGACTTTAACAGCCAAAAAAAAAAGACGCTGTAGGAAAGGGGAGCCTGCGGCGGCAGTGTCAGACCTTACTTCATCATCTGGAGCAGAGGAGGAGGAAGATGACTGAAACTGGAAAACAAGAGAAGGGTGAGGAGGGACGTGTAGTCTGCTGGGAAGCTGCCGAGTCCATCAGGGATACCTTCCGCAGCTCCCAGCTTTATCCCCTCTTCTGCCAGGGCAAGCAGGGAAGGTAACACGTTACGTATTGCTTTTCATTTTCAGCAGCTCTGTGGCAAAGAGCCGTCCCCTCTGGCAGCCGGGACACCGTGGTGCCTGGGGACCTGCTGGGAGAGCCCCGAGGGCGGTGGCAGAGCCAGGTCGCCCTCCCCAGCTCCCTGGGGCAGGATGCTCCAACCTGCCGAGGGATTATCCCAGTTCGGCACTTACCCTTCTACCCTCCCGACGCGTTGCTGTCAGGCTCTGTGGTTCAGGATCGTGACACTGGTTTTCAAATAAATAGTAGGACAGTGTATGCCCTGACCCCACCAAGGGAGTCTGGCATTTATTAGGGAGAAAATACGCTTTTGGGGGATGTGTCTGCCATGAGCCTGCTGGCTTTCACAGAGATACAGTCTCACCTCTGCTTTACTAACCTTGGTTTTATTACACCATAACTCCATGGGTTACAACCGGCTTGTCCCGAATTTGAGCAAGAGCAGAGTTAACCCCCTAGGATGGGACGGGGGAAGCAGTGCAGGGAAAATGTCCCCGTGCCACACGAGCTGCAATGCAAGGGGAAGGCTGGTCTATATTTAGGTAAGGGCTCTGCACAGAATGGGTAATCCTCTTTCCATGAATTATCCAGCCTGGGGATTAGACTGCCTTAAACACCCCCCCAGGCCTCCCCTGCCACAGCCGGGCTCGGAGGGAGGGAGGGAGCGAGGGAGGAGTGGGCAGGTTGCTGATGACTCATTTGGCTGCTGCCAGCCTTGCCAAGCGCTCCGAGAGGTCACCGCGGGCCCAGACGCAGAGTGACACACGAGTGACGTGCAAGGCGAAAGGGAACATTATGGCATCCCGATTAGGAAAGAACACGGAGCTTTATAAATAATTGTGGAGAGGAGGGAGTGCGGCAGCAGGTAGGAGGAAGGACAAGAGACCCAAAGCAGCAGTTTTCCTAAGTGCAATATCCTCGCTAGACTTTTTCAAGCTGTTTCTCTAACCAGAAAAAGGGATGCTTTTTGAACTGCAGCGATATCATCTGGGAACATGCTCCAAACCCACCGGCTTGGTCTGGCTCTGCAAATGCGATTCTGGGGATGCAAGTCAGGTTCATCTATTTGGAGTGCGAATGGATCATTGTCAATACTCCATTAAAACGTTGAAGGGAGGCCAATAACACAGCTCAGGGACAGTGAGGGTGTGGGGGAAATGAGATGTGAGGAGGTAGGCAGGCTGGATGGCACCAAAACCTGAATATATTTCACTTACAGTCATGGGGCAAGTGCCCTGTGCGTAGAGAATACAGATTTCTGTCCTTTACCTAGTGTGCAGCTGCTAGAAGAAAGGAGTCCTGCCACTAATCTCACACTGGGGACTTGTACATGCCATAGAGGAGACATTCTTGTCACCCCTACATTTGGGTCTTGGGACAAAGCTTTGATGGGGAGAAGGATGAGAGAGGCTCTGTGCCATGCTGGGATGCGGCTGACACACAGCTCTGTAGCAATGCCAAAGGGGCTCTTCCTCCTGGTGCCGAAGGCAGCAGGAAAAGGGAGGGAACTGCTTGTGAAGTAGGAACAGAGTCCTTGTTCGGGAGACTGAGACAGATGGCACGGCTGATTTTCTGTATCTGGGTTTGTGATGGGGCCACACTTTTTCCTCCCCTAATCTCTAGAAGTGTGGTTTGTCTTCCTTCCCTCTGTTTTCCAGGCTTTAACTAAGAAATCAGTGCAGGGGTTTGATTTCTGCCATTCCCTTTGCATTTTACTGCTGCCTGGAGGTCTTGTCACCTTGTCCTGGAGTCACATCCCCCTGAATGCTAACCCTGTGGACCCGCACAGTACAGCTGCCATCCCCCAGGCTCAGCCTTGTCACCCTTGTGTGAACTGATGAAAAGTCGGGTTTACCCATGGGGAAGCCAACTGCACCAAGGCACTTTATATTTCCTGCATTTAAATCAATTTATTCTACTCTGTGCTGCTTATCCTACGTGAACTAAATCAGGACTTCGACCCTATTGTATTTTCCCCTGCCCAGAACTGGGACAAGTTAAAAGCCTCATCCTGCTGTTCAGCATTCCCACTTTTACTCGCATCATCTAGAGGATGCTATTTAAATAACTTCAGGGGAGTTTGAGTTGAACAGAGAATAAATGACCAGGCTTGCAACTCGCTGCTAGGAAGGGAAATACCTTGGCTGGCCCTGCAGCTCCTGCCCTGCCCAGACACACGGGCAGAGCCAGTGCCAACCCTGCCTTGTTTCTGCGTTTGAGGTTAGGGCTAGAAATCACTGGAGAAAGCCTGGATGGGAGAGGGAAAGCAAATAAGGGAAAGAACGGGGAGAAGTCTTTTACCTTTAACGTGAGCTAGTGTGTCTTTCCTCCCTGTGTCGAACATCCTCAATTTCCTGTTTAACTTAAAGTCAACACATCTGTCACGTTAGCATCTCCCGCTGCCTGGTTCCCCCGAGCCACCCCCCTCCCATCTGCTCTCCCTCCTGCCTCCAGCCTCCCTCCGCTCCCATTGCTTTGTGGCTGTGTGTGTGTGTGTGCGCGCGCCTGTGTTTTCTGCTGGCTGATGGACTTTTCCATTGCTCGTGCTTCAGTACCTGGATGTGGTCGCAGCGGGATGATCGGCTTGGCTTGCAGAGCATTTACTTCTAATCTCCGGCTTGTGACATCCTAGCGGAAAGGGGCGAACCTTTCAGGAGCAGCTCCGTGGGCTGGAAAGAGGGGAAATGGCTGGGGAACGGCTGTGATGAAATATTTCCTAGTTCTGGTAAGCACTGCTTTTCTCTTTGGTCCTTTTCTGGACAATCAGTCCGGATGCAGAAGTAAAAAGGCTTAACGGGGTAAAAAGCAAAGGGAAGGGAGCTGAAAAAGAGACAGAAAAAAACAATGAAGCCCAATTGGTTTGTACTGAATCTTTTCCAGGGGTCAGTGCTCATCAAAGCAATTTAATTACTATTAGCAAGCGGCTGGGAGCCGATCAGATCAGACAATGTGTGTGCCTAGGCAGTCGGGGCGGCTTTTACTCGCATGCAGATTCATCGCTCACTCTGTATCTTTTTTTCCTACATGATTTCCAGCTTGGTCTGGGGCACATTCGGAGCTCATGGCCGAGCACTGGTGGTGCTCTCCATGGGGCAGTCCTAGCTGAGCCGCTACCTGAGTGATGTCTTTTCTGCCTTATGCTCTTTACTGCAGGAGTTTTGGAAGGTCATTCATGAATTCTTGTCCCTAAGTTGATGCATAAAGCCCATCAACTTTTCTAGCCAATAAACTATCTTCAGCATGAAGTCTAACTGTATTTTTCCCTGAAACCAGTCCCCTAGGTGCTGTGAATAGCTGATATATGCAGAGAGATGCAGATAAAGATGTTTGGAAGGAAGAGGGTCGAGCTGGACTGTGAGCTATCTGATGTCCTGGACATTGGCTTACTCTAAATGAGAGGTTTGCAAGTCAGTTTATCTCACAGGACTCTCAAAATGGGTGTCCTGCTTCTAAGTCGAGTGACAGCAGAGCTCTTACACTAGGGATGAATATAGGGCCCTTGTTTAAAGAGGATCAGGGAATAATAAACCTAAGAGCAGCCTTTGCAATCTGGCTGTATTGAATCTGCAAATGTCTGTATATAACATACCTCTGTTGACCGAAAACAAGGGAAAAATACAGTGGTGAAGCTTTGGCAATTTTGCTGACAGCTACAAAGCTATAACCTTCTTGACAGACCTGCGTTCCACCCAAAAACTGGTGCAAGATTTGGTTTGGGGGTACCAAAACAAATTCTTTCTGGATTTATTTATGACAGGACGAGTTAAAAACTACTCCTGGAGAACACTGCAGAGATGATTTGTTTATGAAAATATTCTTCTCATCATGTATTCATATAGAAACCTCCACTTACTAAAAACTCACACATTTCCTACTCTTTGATGTTAGATACCGTGAGACTTAGAGTAGGGTACTCTGGTTACTGGGTTTATTCTAGAGCAACCTTGAAGTTTCAAGCACAAGTTACACTAAATCTAAAGAAAAAGATCCTCCCCTTCCTAAGCAGCAAGTTTTGGCTTGGATTTTTGTTTCACGTGTGTTTCAGGGTGACAATCTTTTGTACCAAAGCTGTGTCTGGCGAACAGTGGGTGAAGTGAACACAGGGAAGTGCGCTGTGCAAGAAGGAGAGAGTGTAGGAAATGCCTAATTTGTTGTCTTTGGGGGGAGTTGATGATTGTATCTGTGGGGAAATCTTCTTAGAGAGGACACCTTTTGCTTCCTCTAACCCAAACGCCATGGTTTGTTTCAAAAGGTTGAAAATCCTTCATGCCATGTTTCCTGGAAAAACAATTCTGAGCACCAGAAATTTATATAAATCACTTTTCTTGTTGAATTATCTTCTAAAACCTGCAGGAATGTTGATGTCAGGTTATCTTTGGTGTCAGTTTTGTGTTTGTGTGCACTTGACTTTTCTCCCATGTTCAGTCTGAGATGTTGGCCGGTGGTGCCTGTGCTTTCCTGGTCCCTGCCGCAGTGCCGCCTGGAAGGGTTAATTTCCCCTGTTTAATTAATGGCTCTGTAATATTTATAAAGAGAAAATCCTCATACTCATCTGTGGTAAATTTGGTACATCGGCCAAGATGAAATTCTAGGGCCAACTAAATATTAGAATGTGCTAGATGTACAGATTTTTATAGCATCCCAAAGATATTTCCTGAGAGCTGCTGGGGAAGCGAAGGACAGATCCTAAAGTCTTTGTCTCTGGATGGAAACAGAATTGAATGTGCTACAGAATTAATGAATGTTATGACTTCTAATTGAATTTTGGTCTTTTCTTATGGGCATTTGGGATATAAAAGATGGATTTGCCTTGGGAAAAAAACCATTTGGTAAGGGCAGGGAGTCATATGAGATCCTAACTGAAGAACACTCCAGATCATTCCTGTGAAGACCTTGGCATCAGTGTCATTATCTCTTCAAGACAAGGTAATCAAGGAGATGGAAGATGAACCTTTCCTTGCCAGGGAAACTTCTCCATTATTTGATTAAAATTGGAATCCAGTCACCTCATGCTTGTCTCTCCAGATTTTTCTTACCACATCTGCTAAATTACCACCAGCTATTTGCGTTTTAAATGAGGGCTTCCTCCCTCACAACCCATCTGCTCAGCCTGTTTGTTCTTCCTGTGCAGTCACGACTTTGTGATCACGTTTATGTCAGTAGAAACACACTGGTGGTGTGGGGAGAAGGAAGAGGGGAACAAGTGGTCTTGCAAATTCCCTTGGCTGGGTTGAATTTGAAAGAGGAGTTGGCTTAAAAGAGGGGGAAGAACCTCTTATGAAAGAGAATTAAGCCAGGGAGTTCAGGTCACTTTGAGGACAAAGCTTGTCTTTTCCTAGTACTATCCTAGGGAATCTTTACAATTAGACACCATAGAGTTTTCCACATCTAAGGTGACATAGCTCACCTGGGTATGTTCTTGACTGCCTTAATGCCAGGGAAGAAGAAGAAATTAAGGCTTTTCTTGCTTGGAGGTGGCTGAAATGTGGGAGTACTTCATGGTATTTGAATCTGCCTCATTAAAGTGGAAGGGCTGTAGGTTTTCAGAGATGTTTTCTGCTCTCCTTGGTGTGACAAACCTGGGGATATGATTATAGACATAGAGGAATATAATAGAGATCTACAAAGTTCTGAGTGACATGGAGTCAGTGAGTAGGGCTGTTGACTATCTTTTCAAGTCCAAGACCCGGGCAACATCAGAATTAGATAACAGAAGCCAGGTACAGATCCAAGATGCCTCTAGGTGACCATTCAAATGTAAGGCAGACCTGGCCCATAACCTAAATTACTGTCTCCAAATAAGAACTGCTATGGCCAACATGGCTTCCAGACCACAATGGCCTTGCGTCCAACCAGCTTGAATCTATCTGTACCCTTCTATAGATAAGATACAGGTACTGATGGTGCTTTGTAAGATGCCCCAGAAAAAAAAGAGAAGCTGGATGTGCTGAGGTGTACTCAGCTGTGTTTTCTTCTCCCAACTCTTAAGGGAGTTGGCTTCTTCAGCTTCTCTCACACACCCTACAGCCGTGAGGGTCCTCTAGACTGTGTGCCAGAGATTTGGGGTGTCATGACCTGGCTTAGCTCAGCTTATATGGCAGTCATTCATGCCTGGTATTCATTTCCTATAATGAGAAGGATCATTATAACGAGTGGGATCACCCACTCAAGGCTGAAAGCAGCCATCTCTTAGGTTGAACAGAGCAGCCAGGAGAGCAGAACACGTTATACTCGCAGTGGAGATGCTGGGAAAGAATAGAAAGCAGTATGTGAGCCTTAAAGCAGTACTTTTGACTGAAGAAATTGCTCATGATGGCCCATGTATGGACACAGCCATCTGAGAGAGGCCCTCTCCCTTTTCCTGCTTCGTGGTCACTGTTGTCCTGCCTAGGAGAGAGACCCAGTGTTTTCATGTGAGGACTGCAGCAGGCCTGATGCTGGGCAGGCTGCTACAGGAGATGCTGCAGGACTGTGTGGCAGCTGATTCTCAATGATTCCGTGTTTCCAGTTAAACTTGGTGTTTTGCTGTGACTCACAGCAGCTCTTGTGGGAGATGGCTTTGGCAGAAGCTGGAATTCATCCACTCCCGGCTGGGTGATGGATGGATTTGTTCAAGCTCTGGTTCCCACCATAATGCCAACACAGCAGCTGCCTCCCTGGCCCCCCTTCCTCCCAAGCCAACAGCAAGGGAGAAGAGTGGTGTCTTCAGGACAGGGCAGCCCTGGTATTTCCACCCAGCAGGGCCCTGGGCACCATTGCAACAGAGAGAGTTTCCCAGTCCTGTCCTCAAGATGATCCCTGTGGGGTGTTTTGTAAAATGTGAGAGAGTGAGTAAAATCCCTGCAGATTTTTTGACCGTGGGGAAAGTGCTATGGGAGCCAGCCTGCTCCTGCACATGATATGTGTGTTTTACACTCCTCCTACGCCGAGGACTGAGCTGCAGTACTGCAGTGGAGAGCTGAAGGCAAGTCCTCTGGCAAGACACGGGTGGTCACAGCCAGGTCTCAGGGACTGCTCCCGCCACATCCCTCCAGGCAGCAGGGAAAAACCTGTCTCCTCCGTGGGACATTTCTCTTGCCCTTTATGGCAGGTGGTCAGGCTGCTGCAGATTTGCCAGCTTTAACTGCTCTAATTATTGCAGCTTACAGGTTCCTGACCTCCTGAGCTCATACCCATGCCCTTCTTGGGCATGCATGATGCTCCTGGTGTCTCCCATCTTCCTTGGCACTCAGAGGAAACCCCTGTAGAGGTGGTGGTGGTTTCTTTGAGCAACCTCATTTATGTAGCAGTCCTACAAGTAGTGATGGCCCTCAGACAAGCCTGCTGACATCTAGTTTTGCAGCTACCATTGTCCTCTGAGGCACTTTCCCAGGGGGATTAGCAACAGCCAGAACATGAGGTTAGAGGCAGATTGGATTGGATGCCTCCATGATGATGACTGAGGGATTGATGAGGTTTGGGGGACAGGAGTGGAAGTATGCAAAAATACTTCTCCAGCTGTACTTGGCACAGAGAATCTATTGCACCGGACACTCATGCTGATGGATAAAAGCTCTTTTAGATTACAAGCTATCCTGGGTGGGTAAATCCAGTAAAATAAGCAAAACTCCTCAGGACTTACACCAGAATAAGAGATACATGGGGTATTATGAGGATTACGGCACCTCATAATGTAATAAACACAAGAAGTGATCATTCTGCTCTCTGTACACGGGGCCCAGGGCTCCCTCTGCCCTAACATATGGGAGGGAGGAGAAGAGGGGGTGATTTGGGCTCGTGGCTGCTTGGGGCCACAAGTGCAACAACTGGGTCTAGTTCTCAAATGCTTTCAGCCCACTGCAAGGGAGGAAATCTGACCCAAATTCCTCTCACCTGCTTCCACTGAAGCTCGGAGTGGGCACCAGCGAGATCAGCCACTTCTCGGGGGGGGTACATTTGTCCTTCTGCACCCCCATGCCACATGCACTCACAGCCCAAATTCACAGATGTTTTAGCACGGCTGCCTCCTTGCAGGGATCTAGTGTGCATTAATTATGAGCACGTGTAGATGAGGTGTTAAATGATTTATACACAGACCCAAATTGAGAAATCCCAGTGGTTTCTTCTCGTGATGTGTAGCCGCTGTTGGCAATCAGTCAAGCTTTCCTGGCATTCAGGAGGACCCGAGAAGCCTTTTTCCTTGTGCTACACACCCAAAATTGCTGGGCTTGGTGGAGGCTGAACCTCCCTGGTGAGTCAAGGCTGGTTGTGACCAACATGAAAGGAGCACGGAGCCCATTTCCAGCAGGGCGAGTGCATGCATGACCAATCCTGCCATCATCGCTGCCATTTGTTAGCCCTCTGGGGACTGTGGCCATGCTCTGATGTTGGGCCACCCTTGGGAACGTGGGGAATGCCTTTTGCATTCTCAGAGCCAGAGGATGAGAATTCAGAGCAGAGTAATTTTAATTAATCTTGTATTATTTATCACTAATTGAATATGCTTTTGGCACTTTTTGTCTTCTTTTAGATAAGGGCATTTAGGGTTATTAGCATCTATTTTATAATGCTAGCAAGATAGGATCCTTTGTTCTTAGGAGCTCAGACACTGCAGATCATGAGAGATGCTGCCTTTGCCGGGGTCGTGCCTGCCACGGTGCCCATGGGTACCGGGCAGCTCGGGCAGCTCCAGCCCAGTGTGTCCAGCAGTGGGGAAGGGAGAAGCCAGAGCCTCGCTGGGGGGGGCTGCAAAGGGCTGGGGAGGGTGCAGGACTCAGGGGCTCTGGTAGGAAACACTCGTGGACCACTTCTGACCAGAAGGCATTTGGTATTTTGACACTTAGATTTTTGAAAAGCCAGTCCAGCTGACTCAAGCAGGACACTTCAGGGGTTCCTCCTTGTGGCTTTATTTTAAAGCAACGTTTCTTTAGGGGGGGGGCTAAAAGCAGAGCGTGCATTGAATGCTGCAGAGCCAACCCACTGAAGGACAAGGTCCTTTCGACCCCTCTAATCCCCCTAACACACACAGGACAGGCAATAAGGGAATGAGGAAAGATTAGGAAAAGCCTAAATTTGCCCCCCCCCCCCCGACTCCCAAGTTCTGCAAAGCCATGTCTGTGGCCAAGATTTACACACTGCCTGCTTTAAAACCAGAAAGAAGTGGGAGAGAGCTCAAGTCCTGCTGACTTACAATTACAGGGCGCTGAGCACAGCACTTTCCCGGCCACCAGTAGGAAAAGAAAGTAAGATTTACACCTGGAAGGCAGCTGAGAGGTTGGAATACGGGAGTGAAAAATACAGTGCTTCAAAGCCGTGCTGTTTGCAAGGGGGTAAAGCAGCAGGCTGAAGCGTGGCTCCCGTTTGGCTTTCTACTGCAGCGAGTGGGCAAAGGGGGCGAGTGCTGAGGATGGAGAGGGGGGTCGGTGAGGACAGGAGCACTGACCCCCCCTTGCCCACTCTGCACCAGGCAGCTGCTGCCGGCCCCCGCTGTTTCAGGCCGTGCAGCTGATTAAATATTGAGAGGGTTTGGTTGCTTTTGCTTGAAAGCTTCTGTCTGGATGAAAATGAAGTTACGTGAGGACAAGTTTGTGCCAGTGCGATTAGTCTCTGTTTAAATACGACTGCCCGTAAACAGACCAAAAATAGCTTTGTGGGTTTTCACGTAACGGCAGTGTTAGGACGTGGGTTTGGGTCACTCCTTTTTGGAGCCAAGGTGTGTGAGAGCTCAGGGAGGCGGGTATTGCACATGGGGGTCAGGCTGAGTTGTCAGAGAGACCCTGTGGCACTCAGAGGCTGTTGTGGGTCCTCAAAGGTGGGTTGTGATGGGAGCTGACACCTGAGGTTTGCCTGTTCACGCAGCAGCCTTGCTCCAGGCTCAACTCCCACACACCCCCAGCACCCTGGGGGAGACAGTGATGGATGGAGATGCAGACGGAGAGCGGGGAGGGAGAAGGGATTTGTGGTGGGTTACAGGATTAGGCAGAGGCAGGAGCAGAGTCGGGATTACGGGTAGGGGCCAAAAGTGGACGGAGAGAGAGATGAAAAGGGTTGACCTTTCTGGGAGGCTGCTTGTGAACAACATGAGAGCTCTATGGAGAATTGGGCACCAGAGACCTCGGGGTAACTAAGCAGTTGGAAAAGGAAGCTGAGGGTGGAGGAAGAAGGTCCCTTAGTGACTGGTGGCACAGCCAAATCTCAAATATAGACAAGCTGAGTTGCTTTCTGGTGGAAGTAGAAAAAATGACCATTTTTCTGCTCCCCAGCCAGGTCCACTGTTGCACTCTAATGTTCTGAGAGGAGGTGGAGGGCATTTTCCAGCTTGTTAGCTGTGCACAGTCTGGAGGGTCCTAAACTTTATGGCTTGGTGCCTCCCAGACAGAGCACCAAAAGGCCAAGCCTTCATTGTCTCCATCAGCGGGTGCTGGAGGCTTCCAATCACTCCCCTGAGCTTTTGGATGACCTGGGTACTGGATTCACCCATGGAGGTCCCAAAATCACTAGTAATGCACATCTGTGCTCTCATGGGTTTGTATAAAATTGCTTCTTTCCTGCGTCCAGCCCCAGTGAGGATGCAGCGGTTTTGGTCTCTCCCTGGGCTGTGTACTGCAGGGAATGTCACAGCGGGCAGAGCAGTGACATTTCGTCACTCTGAGCAGTCAGAAAAGACACGTTTGAGCTGGAAAAGAAAGTTCCCTTCATTGTCTGAGTGTCCAAAACAGATGTTAAAATCTTCTGTCCTGTGACCAAGGGAAAACTTTGGAAAAATCTCTGTGATCTTGTTAAGTATAAATATATCCAGAGAATAGTTATCCATTTGATTTTGATGTTGCTGTAATCTGCAGAGATGCTGGATAGAGTGCCATCAAAGTACCAGGCCACCCAGCAGGCAGACAGGCCATCCAGCCTGGTGGAAAAGGACAAGCTGGGTAAAGAGCTGCTGGTCCCACTGGGTCACATAGAGGTCTGGGCAGAGAAAGGAGAGGCAGCATTCCCATCCTTCCTGCAAGGGGAGTTTAGTCCTTGCATTGGAATGCATTTGTTTTAATATATAATCATCACTGAAAATTGGTTTCTGGTTGTTTTCATATATAAATTCAGTCAAATCTGCCATAATGTTATTAAATATTTCTAGAGTTTGATCCTATGGTAGAGGAGTCCTGTAGAAATGCCTGTGAGTAAACGTACAAGCAAAGCTTTGCTTACTCGCAGCCTAAGTGAACTGGATAGTATTTGCTAAACCCAACAAGGAATTTAGCAGCTAATTTTTTCATTGGTCGGGAAAAAGGCATCATATTTATCTTTCTTGTTCAGACTAAGGTGGTATGTCTGCAGCAGAATTTGCTGTTCACATTTTCATTATTCTTTTGAGCTAATTGAAACTTGATTTCAAAAATTACATTAATCAGTTCGGTTTATAGTAGCCATTGATCAGTTCCTAAGTGTTTTTTAATGGTGTTACGTGACAATTGTTAATTGTACTTGATTAGAAGAACATAATCACAAGAGCGCTGATGGATGGGTTCTCAGCTGAGCAAATCTGGATTAATCTGCAGCCCTGAGGTTCTGATCCATAACATATTTGAAATCAAATTAAAACTCCAGACTGGTGTTATTAGAATGTGATGTGTGTTCATGGTGAAAGTCATCTGATATAATTTTGGCATCCTTTCTGTACTCTCAGAGCATGTAGTGTAGCTGTTCAGTTTCAATTATTTTTTCCTAATTGTTACAAAAAAGTTGTCTTTGGACTGGGAAGTATTCCATCTGGAAGACTTCCAAAACAAAATATTTCCTTTGACATTTAAAAATCAAATTCTGAAGCAGATTTTTATTCCTACTGGATTTAGATAAGCTATTTGATTAAAAACTATCCAGATTTTCCTTCTCCAAACAGTGTACTGTAAAATGCAGGACCTGATAGTAATTATTTAATTAACTATTGTTGGTTTTTTTTCCCGTCATACCCGCTATGAAAGAACACTATGATTTTGGCAGGCTTAGAACATCTGAGACGCTGTGGCTCAGCAGAAGTGTGTGATATATAAGGAAGAAAAAAACAGTCTATTACATCTGTGCTATACAGGTTTTCCCTCAAGTGGGAAATAACGCAGGGTCTGCCAACCCCCAAAAATCATGATAAAGCTCCCCCTGTAAATAGCTCAGCTCAGAACAGACATTTCCCAGGGGTCTTGATCTCCTGTGCATCTTCCTTGCCCAGGACTAGCTGAATGAGAGGATTTTTCCCCTCTTGATGCTTTGTGAAGGCAGCAGCCTGGGGGCTGTGGGATGGGGCTCAGGGGAGAAGCTGAGCCCTGCTGTGCACAACCTACTGCTCTCACCAAAAAGAGCTCTTTAACCCCCACAGAGAAGGCAGTGGCACCTGAATGACGAGACAACCTTTGACTTCCTCCAATTAGTAAGTCTAGCTGTTTTTCAGCATCTTCCTTGCTTTCATTTCGCCTTTCTTTCAGTTTCAAGTGGGTGGAGGGATCTCTCCTGGATGGGAAAGGCTATCGCAGGGGGATGGCTGCAGGAGTGATGGTGTGGGGCTCGGGGCCATCCACCCACAGACATCCACCTCTCTGCCGGGGAGCCGGCGGGTGCTTCAGTGGCATTTCAACAGCAGGAAACCGAGCAGCTCCTCGCCTTGCCTTTACGGCGGGCTGGGCGGTGGCAGCTGGTGGAGCCCTACCCGTGGGGCTACAGGGGATAATGGAGCTGCTTCCCTGATTAACTCTGGCAGCGGCTGCTGAGTTAATTAGTGGTCGAATCTAGGATGCTGGCAAAACAGTATTGCTAATTTGTCCACAAATGCAGCCTGGAGCCGGGAGGGTTTGGGGTGAATTTCATCCCCACCATTAGCAAAAATAATTTTTAGAATCTGCTTCAAAAGGAGTGTTTAAGCAGGATATGCCATGGCTGTTTCCATCATGAGATTCCATCATGATTCCGTCATGAGATTCAATCTGCGTGAGATTTTGGTGCGGAGTCTTCCTACATGGTTTCATTTTGCATCCATCTGTCCCTGTTTGCTCACGCCTGGGCTGCCTTGCCCTTGCCAAGGTGGTCATTCAGGTTTCATCTTCCCACAGACAGGGAATCTTGCTTGCTCCAAGCGAAGGAGATCAGGTTAAGCATGAGAGGCTCCTGAGAGTTGTCTAGAAATAATTCATTTCATGTGGTTGCAGAAGCAGAGGCTTGCTCTGACCAGCCATGCATAGTTAAAGCGCATAAAGGAGGAGATCTCTGAGGATCCAGCTCACATGCAAAGGACAGACAGGATCCACGAAGCCTTTAGTAATCACAGGGAGGAACCATCCAGGTTTGCATGAACTCAGAGCATCCCAGTGAGCATGCTTGTCTTTGCAGCCGGAAAAGAGCCGTTAACAAATGTTCATTACAATAGTAACCATTTAGCCATTGGCTTGTCTCCATGTTAAGATCTGTGCACCCGCAACTCTTTTTTTTCCTGCCAGTTCCAGGTAGGCAGATGTTTTCTTTGGGGGTGTTATGGAGACTGTAAATAGTTTGGATCAGGATATTGCGTCTGTGCTGTGTCTGCTTTCATCAGATGCTCTTTCTAAAGGACATAGGAGATAAGAGTATTCTGTGTGGGTGATGGAAAAAAGGTGAAGTGAAAAGGGAGAAAGGGTCTAAAATGGAGTTGCTTGTTCAGTTACTGAGCACAGAGGCTTTTTCTTTCTTTTTTTTTCCAGCAATCGCCAAGTCAAGTGTGCATATCAAAGTTTACTGAACAAGCCCTTTCTGCATCCTTATGCAAAACATTTCTTGCTTGAAGACAGAGCCAATTACTGTGCATGTATTTAGCCAGCTCTAGGAGCCTGCCTACCTCCTATCTATATTTCATGAGTCTCAACAGTCCCCGAGGCTTGCCGCACTCTGCTCTGCCTGCAGTGAAGGGCTCCTCAACTGCAAAAGCAATGATGACTCAAGAAAAAATGCACACACAGATGAAGGTCCCTGGATTTACCTCCCCTGGCAGACCTGGCCTTATCCCCTGAATGCTGAGTGGCATTTGGATGTTTTTTCAGAGCCTGCCAGCCGTCAGGCACACACAGTAGCCACTGACTGGTATTCGCTTTACCTGCCATTGGGCTGACGTAGAAAACAAGCTGCTTCTCACACCCTATGCAAGTTGGTAGCCAATAACAGTGCTAACCCCCTCCTGCCATGCTCTGGTGTCTTTTCCATCTTTAATTCATAGAAGGGTTAAAGCAAGATCTCTCACATCTTCTGGCTCAGCTGTACAGTCAGCGCAGGGCTCACTCCTACAGGATACTTCCCAGCAGTCTGTCTTTGATTTTCAGCAACCCCAGTGATGAGGTTTCTGTCTTTCCCCTTGAGACCCTGTCCTTCAGCCCCAGAAATGTTGCTGTCAGGAAGCTTTGGCTAAACTTCAGCATCAGTTTGAATTTCAGGCTTTCGCATCTGCTGCGAATGCCCCAGCACCTGGCCAAGCTGATCTCTCATTCCGTACGACGGGGAATAGATCAGTAGGAACGCAGCACTCCGGCTCACTGCCCTGTATACTTCCCATGCAAATGGAGCCAGCTCTGCTTGAGAAGCTTTTTGACTCACTCATCGCTTAGAAACTTTCTTTTTATTCCCAACTGAAATGTCTTTCTGGCCAGTTCATGCTCTCCTTGTTCTTGCATTCACGTTAGATTTGGAGCATTTTTTTCCTCCATTTTCTCTTCCACTGCTCTCAGCACAGCTGGGTCCAGCTGGACAGTGTGGACAGTCCATTTACACTGTCCAATTAAGCCAATGGGTTAATGTAAAAGCGAAACTCCCTGTCTCTCTTTGAAAAACATGCTTCTTCCCTCTAGTCAGAGAATGTTCACCCAAACATTTTATTCTCAAAAGAAAAATTATCTATTGCGGACAAATTAGAAATGTGTGAGAAGCAAACGTTTCCTTTTGTCCATTTTCACTGAAAATGACAAAACCCACTGCAGAATTCTGAATCCTTGGGGAAAATCTGCCAAATTTTGAAGAAAAATATTGACTGATATGACGAAAAAGTTTATTAGCATCTCTTTTTTCGTAGAAAACTAGACTATTTTTGACCCTTTCTCCCTGCTTTATCTGCCTGAAAGAAACAGACAGACAAGCAAGGAGCAAAAAACACTTAAAATTGATTTGTTTAATATTCAAGGTTATTCCACTAGTTTCTAGTAGATTCCCCGTTCACTGGGCTCTCTTAGTAAGAATCATGTGGAAGAAACAATGTCTGTTCCTATCAGCAGAGCTGTATTTTTAGAAGGGATGCAGAAAATAGAGGTAAGGTGGTATTTCTTCAAGTAATGTGTGGGTTTTCCAATGGTGCTTCCCCTGTTTTCCTATTTTGAATTTACTTTAGGATGGAAATACTGTGGGTCTTGACTGGTGTTTGAACCCAACTGTGCCTATGTGATTTCTTTATATTGCTTTTATCACGGAAAGAACAAATGACACATCAGAGTTAAATCTTCAGTCGTTGATAGTGCAGCTTGCTATCCTTCCAGTTGGGATCAAGCCAAAGGAATAATCATGTTTATCTATGCAATGCATATCTCTGAAATCTGCAGTTCACATTGCTCTGGGATCCAAACCCGGGTGATTTTATGACAGCTAATAACCACTGTAATTAGGAACCTAATTAAATATCCTCTGATCTTACCCTTCTCGGGGTCGATCAGCTCAGGGGGCTGATTTGGATTCTCCATCTCACACAGCCTCACACAGCAAGTAAAGCACAGATGATTTTTAGCATCCTTTGAAGTATTAGATACTGCTCATCAGCATCCCAGAGCTCAGGGACGAATAGACCGGCAACATGAGCTGATGTGGCTAGAAAGTTCCTACAAAGTTCCTATATTGAATGTGTTAAAAAAATAAATCACACAGAATGACTGAGCTAGAGAGGAGTCAGGAAGGGCAGGAAAGCTTCAGCGCCTTCCAGCAGAGAAAGTCAGTGGTGCCTCAACCATCTGTAGCAGCGCAGCAGGCGATTTGTCAGGTTAGCGTTAAAACGGCTTTGAGAAGGATCTAATCTGTGGCTGGGGGCAGGTGCTGAGGGTGCTGTACAGAAGGATCAGCAGTTTTGCCTTCACTTGGCAGCCAGGGTTACTCTACCAGAAGAAATCGGTGCTGTCCATGAGCCAAGGGAGCTCTCTGCATGATGTCATGCTGCAGGGGAACCCCTTGCTGCAGAGACCACGGGCACCGCTTCCCTCCCGCAACGCACGCGAGATGGGAGAAGCAGCAAGAGAAGTCAGGCAGAAATTCCCTGCCTGTGCTGGGGGCTGTGCGACCTCAGACTGGCTCTCAGGGAGAGGTGGGTACCCCGAATGAGCTGGGCAGAAGTGTCTGTCGATCTGGAGGAGCAGCACTGATACACCCGTGGGATTATAGTGGGCAAATATCAGGCATGACTTTGGGTTCACAAAGCTCCACTATGTTTTGCAATCCCCTGAACTGAGTAGAACGCTTGTGCTGTCCACCCGTGTCTGACCTCAGGGGAGTTCCCCCAGGCTTTGTAACTGTCACATAGCAGCAGATTGGGGACCCTCAGGGAGAAACATTTTCTCAATTTCCAACAGGTGAGGAGACTAATTTCTAAGGGATCAGGTGGAGTTATTTCCCAGAGAAAATCCTGCTCATCTCACAGTAAAATTTCCAGGTACGTTGCTTGCGAACAGGAAATGTGTGGAATCTTCTCAACCCTGAGTCAAACTCCGGTACCCCAAATTCAGGCACTGTGCAGCTGGTGTTGAACAGAGACCTCCTGCAGAGCCTGAATCTCCACTGGCCCTGGAAGGAGAGTCTTGATGAGGACAGCTGGGCAGGTGACACTTAGGAAGCAGGTAAAGCTGTCACCTGCACTCTGTAGAGGATGGACACTGCTTTTAGACACCAACTTTTATGAGAGGCATGGCCTTACAAAAAACCCACAATGTGCCAAATGCCTCACCTGGAGGATGTTCTATGTGGCTCAGGTTAGTTTGGAGGCATAGCGTGGGTCAGCCTGTTTTTTGCTCTTTAGCCCTGCAGAAAAAATATTGTATCTGGATCCTACGTTGTGGTGAACAGACTTGTGCAGCAGCGCGTGGCAATGGAAAGCAGTGAGCTGTGAATACTCGTGTGTCACGTTGGGGCGGCTGTGGCTTGTGGCCCATGAGTGCCTCCACTAAGGGCCATGGGCCAGCCCCAGTCTGGGCACCAGCACTGCAAAGCGTGGAGGTCTGGGCAGGACCCAGCCCCAGTTTATTAGTAACTATGGAAGCCTCCACTATCCAAGGCATGTCCGACCCACTGCTTCACCACAGGGAAGCGAGAAATGTGTTCTATTTGGAAAGAAAAGATCCTTCCACAGAGCAGTTTTAAACCTGTCTCAACCCAATCACAGCAGCCAACCCATTCACCGTTGAATAGAGGCAAGCGGTGCTTGGCCCTCTTCCAGCACTGCGCTCAAAACACAACAGGCACATCAATGCCTTCTGCCCACAGCTCTGTGCCCATCACTAGATCCGTTTGTGGTTCTCACGCAGGAACTGCAGAGACTTGGAGCTGTCCTCGTTCTATATTTATTACCTGGATTCCTCATATCACAGGAGAAAGCCAACAAGTGAATTTAGTTTTCAGGCAAAGCACCAACTTTACAGGCCTGAATACCAACCTCCTCTACATCACAAGCATACCAGTTTTCCCAAGCAACAGCTTTTTGGCTGCCCTTGTCCAGCTGAGATACAACATTGTCTGCCTCTGTTCCCAAACACCCTATGGTATATTTGGGATGTAGAAAGCACTCAATCCCATTCCCAAAATGGGAAATAGAGGCAGAGACAGCAGTCACACAGAGCCTTACAGAAATTCTGTTGCAGAGAAAGGACTTGATATATGAAATGTCCCAAACTGATATGTTCATCATGGGTTCTTATTCCTCTTCCTACCGTCACCTCCCTGCAGGGATCTCATGCAAGCAAGAGGGGAACTGGTCAGCTCTTGCCCCTTCTGCTTAGCTTGCAGTGACGGGATCTGTTGCCGCAGGCTTGGCACTGTGGGCTTCAGTGCTCTGGCTGCTTTTTCCTGGGTAACCAGAAAGATTTTGCAACCACCAGCAGATTTTGCATTCGTCACTGAAGTGCCATCAGAAAGCAGTCTTTTTTTCCTACCCAGTCGGGGTTAGATGAAAGGCTTGATATCCACCTGCTGTCTGCGGGCCATTCCCTGGCTTCCCTTCAAGTAAGTCTGATGTTACACTTTGATAAATAACTTTTGATCATCATCTCCTTCTTGCCACTTTCTTCACCTGGGATATTCTATCCTCTTTCCCCTGAAGAGGCATGATCTGCCTTGAAGTGTTCGTTATCCCCTTGAAATTTGCCAGCTAATCCCCCCAGGCTCATCATCTGGAGGACACCTGCTCTCACACTCCATTTCTTGCCTGCCTTCTCCTGTATATCATCCAGGATTCCTGCTTCTAGCAAAAGTCTTGAATTTATTTTATGTTAGGTTTACTCAGGGTGTGATAGACCGTACTTCTCTCCTCCCCCTCAGGAGCAGAAGCCATTTGCTGTGATAGCAGTATCTTCTGGTGTCATTTCTGTGTGAATAGTCCCAATGTAGCTGAACAAGGGAAAGCCATTTCACAGCCTTCCTCTCACTGCTACCCAGGGTCGACCACCCAGGGAACCCTCTAGCCTTGGATCCCCTCTCTGACAGTGGACACCAGCGAATACCTGTAAGAAACTCCTTGGTGGACGGTTACAGAATAACCTACATGAGAGAGAAGTTGTCTTGGTGTTTGCCTGATGTCTTGAAGAAGAAGAACTTATTTCTCCCAGAGAGGAAAAGGTTGTAGAAACTCAAATGAAACTCACGTTCTCCTTTTCCTTAAATACATCCAGTCCCCACTTTCAATGCTGCCAAGGCCTTGCCTTTTATTTCCAGGAGCCCCACAGGTCAGTGTGTAGGTAGGGATTTCCTTGGGCAGGATTTCAATCATCTCTTGCCTTTCAAATTTCCTGAATGCCCCTTTGTCTCCTATTATGAGACTGCAAATAAGTCCATCTCATTTACATTTTTAGGACAAAGAGACAGATTTTTTTCCTTTTCTCTCCTGTTGCAAGAAATAGGTTTCACATCCCAATTCATGCTTGGAAACAGAGCCTGCAGAGTGGGTAAGGAAGGCAGATACTGCGTGGAGACCCCGTACCAAGCCTGCTGCCTCATCATGCCTTCTCTTCCCCCCAACACAGGGCTCGGGTGTGTGCTGATCCGGCAGCCACCCGGCCGCCCGTGCCATTTGCCAGCGGGTGGCTTCACCCAGTCCCGAGAAGGCGTCTTGCAGAAGCGTTGCCAACTGACTTGGGGTTGAAGGCAGGAACGAAAACAGAGCTCTGCGCAGGGGTGCAGGACGTGATCTCTGAGCTAGGTGGGGATGAATAGTATCAACAGTAGGAGTAGGTGTGATCAACACATTTCAGGCTGCACTGGGCTGCAGACTCTGCCAAATTCAGGAGTTCCCCTATGAGTAGTGGGGAAAGCAGGAGCTAGAGGAAAGCCCATGCTCTCTGATCCCACTCATCTGCTCATCAGAAGCCAGGCGGAGGGACACTGCTGCGGGGAGGGTTGGCAACAGATGTACCCAAAGCCCGAATTCTGGCAAGCAGTCCTCAGCATGCTTTCAAGAGTAGCTTTCCATGCTCTTTAAGGCCTGTTGTGCCTGGCTCTGCAGCGCACAGAGCATGGCCAGCTCTTCTAAATCTCAAGACTGTCAAAATGACGGTCTAAAGGATGGGCAGTCAAAACGGCGCTGAGGAGCCTGGCGAGGTTTGATCTCAGTGCATCAAGACATGGCCTGGAAGCTGGATAATAACGTGCTGACAGACAAAATCCTCAGAAGGGGCCAAGTGCAGCTGCCCACAGCAATATGCCTGCTGACAAGAAGAGCTGTGCTCCAGCTGAGGTTTAGAGAGGCATGAAGGGGAGAGGGTGTCCCGGTGCCAAATAACATTTTTGCAAGCAAGCTAAAGAGAAGTGGAGGCCAGCCAACCGAGTGGGAGCAGACAGCCACAGGAGAGGCACAGTCTTGAGTCCTGTCTGTTGGTGACATGCACCAGGGCACATGGTGACAGCAGCACTGGGATACACTATGTCCCTGACTCCTGGCGGGGAGGAAGATGCTGAGTTCCTCAATGCTTAAATCTTGCTAAAAGCCATATTTCTGTATTAATGTCACTTTCAGGGAGACTGCAGCTGGAATTTCTGCTCTATAGCCCCTTGGCAGGCTTGAGGTGGCCAAAGACACTGGGCTTTGGGAGAGGGCAGAGGGATTCCCCTCATTCCACTGTCTGCAGGAAGGAGCATGCTTAGCCCAGGGATGATGAGGACCAGTTGCCAGGTCATGGAATCCCTGCCCTCCCCAGCTGCCAGAGCAGGTCCTTTGCATGGGGACTCCAGAGTTTCAGGACGTCTTTCCATTTCCTTTCCATTTTTAGGGAGTCAGATGAATATTAGTGTCTTTAGCATGTCTTCTTTGGGTAGAACTGAAATAAGAGGAACTGAAGGACAGTCTGGGAGTATTATGGATTCTGTTTAGAAATAGCACATTGGAGGTCATTCACAGGAGGCTCTGTCCTTGTGGGGATAATTTCAAGATCACAATGGTTTTGGCAAGGAGAATCTGAAGTCCAGAAAGTTGAATTTTTGAGCCATCAGTGGTTACAAGATTTACTTTTCAGTTATGCATGTATTTTCCCTACACAATCTCTGACAGGTAGAGAAAGTAAGTTATTACAACTATTTTGCAGACAAGGAACTAAGCCTAAGAGTAACTAAATGTCTTGTCTAAGGTTAATCGAGCCATTTGTGGCATTACAGAAAACCGTATGAAGATCTTGGTGCTGCCAAAGACATTAAACCATCTTTCCTCTAACCAAACCTGCCTGAGTCCTGACAAATGGCTGCGCAGGCATGTATTTTTCAAACTGTTTTCTTACCCTTTTCATATTTTACAGAAGAATTACAGGTAAAACATAAGCAGCAGTAGCCTGAATTCAACTCTCCTGGCATAAATTACACTGACGGCAATTTGACTTTAACTCCCATCTGTACTGTCGCGCCCCTACCCACAAGCATGAGTCACACTAAGCAATAAATTATAGCTAAATCCTTCTTCTGCCTCGACAGGTGATTTTGAGGATTTTCTCTCTGCGTACACATGAGCTATGGTGCTACAGCCTGATGATGTATTGTAGCTATTAATTTTGAGAGATGAAGCTTTTTCATCATTAATGTCCAACCTGAACACAGGAATTTATTAGGCTGTTTGGCAAAAATTTGAGGCAAATGTTCGGCCTTCTCACCGCTATGAAGTGGTATGACTAATTGCTTTTATTTCCCCCCCCCCCCCC
>VUYV01000035.1:4854741-4976292 GCA_008711295.1 Anarhynchus alexandrinus | reverse complement strand
TTTTTTTTTCCCCCCCCCCCCCCTTTTACTGGCTCAAGGCAACATTAGTTTCCAAGACTGGGTACTCCAGCTGCTGTTATGCCTTCTCCTCTCCCTTCCTTTCTGACCTTCACCCTCCCACCCTCTGCCTTGTCATTCCTCCTTTGCTATATCTCATTCTCTGCTGTTACTTTCCCTCTTTCTTCGGCTCCTGCAGCATCTGCTCCTTGTTTCAGTGGTTTCCTCCTGTCCTCCTGTTCCTCACCTGTTCAACAGGGGCATGAACACCATTTCAGAAGACTGTGAGGCAGTAGATGACTCATGGCACAGCTGAGAACCACTTTGGGATCTGAGAATGTGAGAATGACTTCGGGCTGTCAGGATACTGCCCAAGCTTAAGGCTCTATGTAAATGAGCTGCTCTTGCAAAGAGTTATCCTAAAGACTCCTGCAGGAACAAGAAAGGAACATGGGATGCTTGGGAAAAACCACTGCCAAGCAATCCACCTTTCCATAATGTTAGGAGGCCCACTACATGTGCTCAAATTAGCCATACTCCTCTTCTGCTGTATAGTGCACAAAAAAACTGCCAGGGGCTCTTTGGAGTTGAAAGTCTCCATATGGGCATAAAACATGAGGATAAATTTAGTGTTGCTATATGTGAGGTCTTATGTTGCTGTTAAGTCAGTGCCAACATATTCCAGGCCCTATGGCAATTTTAGTTTGTGCATCTAGTCAGTGAAAAAAAAATAATATCCATTTTTGTGATTTTCTGCAAGATGCTTGCTTCAAAAGCAGGTTCTTCAAAGACCTGGGAATCTGAGATATTCAAGGTGCAGTCTCCCAGCTAAGACAGGCTTTGCAAATTGCCTTCTTACAGAAGAAAACATAACTTTTTTGGTATTTTTTTTTGTGCTGCAGTGATATATGTGATGCACATAGTGAATTTGATAAGCAGATAATGGAATCTGTTGAATGATCCTGGATGCTACAAAGTTCAGGTCTCCTCAGTAGTGTTTCATATCCAAAAAATGGTCAAACTAATCAAAATGCTGTGAAAATGGATGGAGCAAAAGCAATTGCTCCAGTATTTTCCCTGCTAAATAACCTTGAAAGGAGTCTCAGAGTGAACATCTCTTTAAATCTGCTGCTGCTTGTGCTTGTATTTCTCCACAGGCAAGGTGCATAATGAACAGTGAATTTGCAATTTTGAAAGCTCTTGTGGCCACAAAACAATTGCATCGGAGGGCTTCCACAAAAAAAAGAAAGAGGCTGAATGTAGTTTGAGAACCACCCCTCTTGTTTGGTCTCAGTCTTAGCACTGTGATAACCATGCTCCTCAAACGTGGTCACTGAGCAGCCCCGAAGGGAAACGTAAGTAAGAAACCTATTAAAGAGCATGATGGAAGCATAAGGTCGGCTGTGACTGCGACAGGCTGCAGCACGGGGGATTTCTTGGAATGAGCCTGAATTCCGGCGTGGCCGGTGCCTTGGTACACTTCAGTGGAGCTGGCAAACAACTGTCTCTAGAGACTGATGCCTGAGCATCCTGGGCTGGGAAAGAGCTGTTCCCGGCAGCAGGAGCAGTTCCCTGCAGGGAGATCTCTCAGCCTGTGGAAATGTCTCCACTAGAGCCCTTTCATAACACGCTCCCTTACCATGGTAGAAAACTGGAGACAACCACCTTGCAAGGGCTGCTGTGAGGTGCATTAAATGATTTGTCCTTCTGCCTCCAGTTTGTGGGGAGGTTTGTTGGCCCCCCAGCAATGGGAAGGGGATCCCAGAGAATAACTGACGGTGCTTTTCAGCATCTGAAACACCACACTCGTTTCCCATTTGAGACAGTAAACAATGAGACATTGCACCCTGGCCACAGCAGCGTGGTAACTCTGGGCAGAGAGTGGGTTTTGTGGTACAAAACACTGAAGACACCTTGACTGCGTGGAGCCAAAGGAGAGGGGGAGCTTCAGGCTTTGGCAAGGCAGAAAAGAGGGAAGGACAAGAGCAGGGAGTACTGGGGGGGGAACAGACACAGCAGATCTTGACGCTGCTCTGTTAGCTAGAGGCAGGAGAAAGAATGAGGTATTTAATAAAGACACTTGCCCAAATAAATTCCCTTCTGAAAGCAAGCAGCATTTAGAAATCACTCAGGATTGTGCCTGCTTTCATGACTCTGTCACTGAAGCAAATCTATTCATCACAGCCATGTATTAATGAATTAGTTAATTAAGTGGCTCGTTATTTAATAACACAGATTGCAAGTGTGATGAAATAAAAGTCCCCTTTGTAGCTAGAGGCACATCTTTGCCAATAAGCTAAGCAGTTCATAGTTAATCAGGCGTGTTTGCTGTCTGACAGGCAGAATTTGCTGAATTGCAGGCAGTTTATTTCCAAGGTTATTGCTTGCACTCATCTCTAGGAGCTTGTTGGGGCCTCCAAGCCCAGTAAGGTTAGACCTAATAAGCTGTCCAAGGGCAAACACACGTAGAAATGCTCAAACTCATTAGAGGGCACTAGGGCACCATTGTTTCTGAATCAACACTAAATTATGTATTGGTTTATGCTGCCAGGTGCAAGGCTGATAGAGAGGTTGGTTTATTAATAATCAGTAAAGTCTCAAAGACTCTAGCTCTCTATCATATTTTAAAAGATGAGGAGATAACAGAAACACGGGCTGGATGTTTGGCACTGATATAGCTTCCCCAGGTGATCTTGGGAAAGCTTCTTGATTACATCTACATTGGGACATCTCGGAGTATTCCTTGCTGTCCAGGTCAAGGCTTGTGCCTCAGCTCCACATTAGGAAAAGATTTGTGGGGCAGCAATGTTCACCTTGATCTTGGTCATCATGTCAAAGATAGCTGGTGTGAAGTTTGGGAGGCAGCCTTAGCTTGCTGATTTACAGGGGCCCCAAGAGTTTGGACACAGTGCACAGAATTTCTGTTTCAATGCTCAGATGAAGGTTTAGTCTCTCTCTGCCTTGGGTCATGATGTGCAAAACAAACCTAAGAACTTTTCCCTGACTTGCATGGGATCTGTGAGCACTGCAGGCTGCTTAGGTACTACAACAATGGGAGAGGAAGAGAGGAGCGAATAGATAATCTAGGAAAGGTTTAGAAACCATGAGTATTTTCTCAGCTAAAATATTGTTAATCTCAATAAGATGGCCAAATTCCAGTTCAGACATATGCATTTCTAAGTTGTCTTTGGGTAAATTATCATCTCCACAAAACTCTGGCACTTGAAACCAGACACTCTTTTCCCACCAGTCCTCCTGCTGTGATTCTCCCCCATCCTCCATGGTTTTATTCTTTTCCCCTTCACCACCTCCCTTCTGACTAAGCTCTCGGCTGTGATTTCTCCCTGCTTTTGCTGCTTGAAGAAAGTCTGTTCATTATTTATTAGCTACCATACTCTTCTACCATCTGTCTCAACTCATTATCCATATTCAGCTTGTCAAATTGACCTTTTATGGCCTTTCTCTGGAATCCTAATGTGTATGTAGTCTGTCCCTCCTTATATAGCTGTGTGCTGCTAAGCCATTGCTTTCCAACTCCTACTGTTAAACATTCCTCTCTATATCTCACGAACACCCAACTTGCTAGTCTGTGTCCTTAACTTCAGAAAAGCTGTTTATTCTGCTTGACTGATGCTTGTTCCTTGTTTCATCTGCTACACATTCACTGTGCCAGCTTGCTGCAGCACATACTGTCTTAGATATGACCTTTAAAGCATCTGCACCAACAGAATATCAGGCTTTAAGATATAATCTCCCTTTAACAATCTGGGGGACTTTCTGTCCCTTAGTTCATAACATAACATGGTGGATTACAAGTTAAGTTCAGCCCACAGCAACTTTGCTGTGAAAGTCACCACCACATAAGGCAATGGCATTTTAGTGCCCGATGTGCTGGAAACTAGAAATCCCCCCAGTGCGCTCTGGATGGTATGAAAAAGTGTAATGGCATTAGAGCAGTACAGCCAAATTCTTACTTAACATCAGGATAGTTATGCAGAGTGATATGCAGATAGATATGCAAAACGTTTGACACTGTCCCACGCAACATCCTGGTCTCTACATTGGAGAGACATGGATTTGATAGATGCACCACTCAGTGGATAAGGAACTGGCTGGGTGGTTGTACTCAGAGTTGTGGTCAACAGCTCAACATCCAAGTCAAAACCAGTGACGAGTGGTGTTCCTGGGTGGTCAGTAGTGGGACCAGTGCTGTTCAACATCTTAGCTGGTGATGTGGATCGTATCCTGGGCTGCATCAAAAGAAGTATGGCCAACAGGTTGAGGGACATGATTCTGCCCCTCTACTCTGCTCTGGTGAGACCCCACCTGGAGTACTGCATCCAGCTCTGGAGTCCTCAGCACAAGAAGGACATGGACCTGTTGGAGTGGGTCCAGAGGAGGGCCATAAACATGAACAGAGGGCTGGAGCACCTCTCCTACGAGGACAGGCTGAGAGAGTTGGGGTTGTTCAGCCTGGAGAAAAGAGAGTTTTGGGGAGACCTTATTGCTGCCTTCCAGTGTCTCAAGGGCACCTACAAGAAAGATGGAGATGGACTTTTTACAAGGGCATGTAGTGATAGGATGAGGGGAAATGGCTCCAAACTGGAAGAGGGGAGATTTAGAATAGATATCAGTAAGAAATTTTTCTCTCTGAGGGTGGTGAGACACTGGAACAGGTTGCCCAGGGAAGTTGTGGATGCCCCATCCCTGGAGGTGTTCAAGGCCAGGTTGGACGTGGCCTTGGGCAACCTGGTCTAGTGGGAGGTGTCCCTGCCCATGGCAGGGGGGTGGAACTAGATGATCTTCAAGGTCCCTTCCAACCTAAACCATTCTATGATAGTTCAATCAAACACAAATGAACTATTCGTGTTCGTGCCATGTCCAGCTCTGCCCCCAAATTAATGAGATATTGTAAATGCTTCATCTTCAAACATTATAGCTTCTCTTCACAGAAAATAATTGTTGCTGTAGCAAAGTGATGCCAGAGTCCAGGACCACTTACACAGTAGGTATTTTACCATGGTGGAACAAAATACACAGTGTGCACCTACACACAAATGCATAAAACCCACCACAGATCAATAGAGATTATCCAGAAACTGTAAGACGACTTAAGTTCAATAGACTCTGTAGCAGAGAATTTTGAACTAAAATGCTTTCTCTGTTAAATAATTAATCTGATCTGTTGGTAGCACAGTAAATTGCTTCAGCTCTGTTTTCCCTGCATGTCTGAATATACCAGGGCTCCATCAGCACCGATTTTCTTCCAATCTACAGCATGGGCAAAGTGAATAAATGAGTCCTGTCCCAGAGACTCCAACAGTATCTTCAAGCAAATCAATGATTTTTTTTTTTTTTACACAGAACAGAGGACTTTTACCCTATGTGTCCTACCTGTGCTGCAGGGGAGCAATCATTAGGTGCCATCTGTACTGCTGAAAGCCAGTTCTTTGAAAACAGATGATCTCAAGTCAATGACTTTCAAATATCTTGCTCTTCTTTTCACTCACAGCCACTAACACAGAATCTGTGGCACAGACAGCTTGCTTAATAAGCTCCATGGAGAGTTTTTGAACCTGTGTTACATATCTATCAAATAACTTCTTAATAATAAAAAGAAGTCTCAGGAGAAACTTGTTTTTATCCTTAGTTTTCACATAATGCAGGGCTCTCCTCTGAAGCCACAACAAAAGGTACCTCTTTATCCAGAGTTCAAAGCACACTCTTTTTAAGGTAGGCCCTGCTACAGACTTTCATTTTTAAATCTCATGTTGTCCAGACCCAGTTAGCCTCCTGTAAATATGTGCAGCCATAGTTGATTGTTGTAGCCATTAGCACATAACTTTGCACCTGAAACCATGCCCACACAATATGATCACGGTGTCTTTGGTGGCAGAGTAGCTCCTTTTTGCTACCAGGTACTGTATCACTGATTAAGAAAACTCATATACATGCCTTGATTTTTCTGAACAAGTGTGGAAAAGAGACCTAAGAAATTACATCTGGAGCTGACATTCCTCCAGATGCAAGGGATTTTCAACCTGGGACTGTGAGATGGTCCTCTCTCAAGAATGCTTGATGTTGCAAGGACAAATTTTATTTCCCGTCTTGTGAGAATGGAGAGAGAATGGGAGGAATCAGAAAGAATTTAATTCCTAGTGGTGCATATAGTGCTCCCTTACTTGTCTACAATCCCATATAAACTTGCATCCCAAGGGCTGACCTGTATTTCCAAAAAAGAGACCAGGTCTTCAGCTGGTTAAATCACACTGATTCACTGGCTGGTGTTCAGATCTGAGAACACTCTTCTAAAAATTCCCCAGGGACTCATTTCTCATCAGCAGCATGTGATTAGGATGTCTGATGGAAAGGCAAAGTAAGGGAAATGACTGCTGAAAACCTGCAAGAGGTACGACCTATTTTGATACAACCACACCCTTAAATAGAACTCAATATTTTTTTTTGGACTGAGCGACGTCCCCCACAGCCCACCTCTTCCAAAAGTGTTTCAGAGTCCTATTCTCTGAAACTGGTTCTCCCTGTCTGTTTTTTATTTTGGCAGTGAAATAGAGTTGCAAAAAGTCAAGCAAGAATTAGTGAGGATTAAGGCTGAGCTCTAACAGAGATGCCCTGAGATGGGTTTATAATCCTCAGATATGATGGCGAGAGCTGCTGCTGTTACTAAGCAGTAGGTGTCTGTTTTTTTTTTTTTTCTCCAGTTTGTGGAATAATATGTCAGGGCTTCCATCCTTCACTGGCCATTTCAGCCTTTATTCTGAGCACAATTTGGACCATTAATCTTCATCCCTGCTCCTTGACTTCTGATTTCACTTGGTGTCCACCTCTCTGCATTAGAAACCCCCTCATTTCCTTATTCTAACTTCACTCACATATATATTCTCTCCAGATCTTGCCGCTTTTCCCTCTGCAGGATCCTTGCCAAGAACCCAGCCTTGCCATCTGTCCAGGAAAATGATGATGCTGCTCAGCTCTCTTCTGGATGTTGAATCATGTGGCTGCAGCAGCAATGTTAATGTTAGAAAAAAAAAAAAAAAAAAAAAGAATAATCAGAGGCCTGTGAAAGAAAAGCCCTTTTCTGCCTCACAGCACAGAGGTCAGATACTTTTGGTCATATGCATATACTGGCAGGAATATTGTTCCTATATTATATTTCTCTATATTGCCTTCTTAAAGAAGCACCTGAGAGAATATTATATCCATGAGAATAAATGGGAGAGTTTCCGATGCCATTTTTGTTGACAAGAAAATGACAGTTTCTCAAAATCTGAGTTCTTCAGGAGGAAAAAAAGTCAGTTTCAACAAATGTTTCTAATAAAAAATGGATCAAGCAGCTGACACACTGGCATTTCTTAAATTAAATGTTTGTTTTTCAGTTTGAAATAACTCTCCATGCACCCGATTTTTTTTTTATGCCAATGAAAAGGGCAACCTTTTACAGTATAAGATGAAATATTTTTAATGGACCTGATCTGAAAAATATTATTTTTGTGAATTATGGAGTTGCAGACTAATGCTTTAGATTATTTTGTTGGTTTTTTTTTTTTAATTTATACTGTTTGGAAAGAGTGGAAAGTTTCAAAAGTCTCCGGAGAGAAAACAACAGTTTTCTTGGTTTAAAAAAAGGCTAGACTGCAAGAGTTGAGAGAAGATTTGACAAGGGCTCTGGGCAAACCACTTACTTTTCCTGGGCCTCAGCTGTGAAGCAGGGAGCACAGGGACCTCTTTTCTCCAGTTTCAGGCTTACTTAGGGCTTTTGGGGGCACAAGTTGCCATCTATTCATATAGCCACAGCTGCAGAGGGGTTGAGCAACTGATCTGCATTTTGTCCCAGAGGAAGGCTGTGCAGTTGGGAGGGACACAAAAGTGCCAAGAAGCCAAGGGACAGACCCAAGGATGCTCAGCCTGCAGCACAGAGCTGTGTCCCACGCACTGTGGGACTTCACATCCAGCACCTTGCTGATCAGACTTTGCTACAGTACTCAGTCTGCCTAATAATATTTGTGCAGTTGTTGGCTGCCTGAAATCCAGGATACTGCTCCCCTCAGAGCTGTAAATTCTTAAACATCTCAAGAATTTGGTCCTTTATGTGTACAAATGCATGCATTAATCACATCCTCATTAAGAGTCTGAGATTGGAACTTCACAAAAACCTATCTGCAGCATCTCATTTCTCCTCTCAGGGAGGAGTTTCTTCTCAGGTTTTTTCTTTTGGTCAGTTTTGTGACTGCAGAGTGTCCTCGTGGTTACTGTAGGATCTAGGCATCTTCCCCTCTCTGCCAGCAGCAAGCAGCTCTGGGGGTGAGGATGTTTTGCTGGAGGAGTTGTCCTTCAGGCAGCATACTAAACTGTTCTGCCATCTGTTCTACCTGGATTATTCTGGTGAATGCTAAAGATCCCTTGAAAGCATTTTTATAGTGTCCCTGTACTGCTCCTTATCCTTCGCTTTCATATAACCTCTCCCTTCAGCTGTTGGCTTTGAGAGTTTTCCCTTTCTGAGCCCGCAAAGGCAAAGAGAAGGATCTGGATCTCAGCTCCAAGCCTTGGCTCTCTCCCCGCTGCACACATACGCGCCCACAGCTCCCTTCAGATCTGGCTCCCACAAAGCAGCAACCTTACTCTCTTTACTATTCCAGAAACTCCCTCATGCCCCAAGATTGAATATATTTCACAAGAAACCACCTCTCCATGATTGCCCTGCTCACTAATTTCCTATAATGTCCGCTCTGTGATAGAGCTCAGCTCTAACAAGCCCTGGAGTCCTGTACTTTCTTCATTTGGTGCCAGGTACAAGAAACTCACCCTTACCTGCATCTCCTCCAAGCTCTGCTGCCCTTCAGCCCACAATTTACCACCTGAGCATCCCAGGCACCTCCCTTATATGCTCTTTCACAGGGGCAAACCCAGGTGTTAAGCTGCTCTTCTTAAAGGTCCCTTTTCCCAGAGTAGATACCATTTCTATATATCCAAGACTTTAGGTTACTATTTTAAGTTGCAGAGCTTTAATGACTGAGTTCCTGGCTAAGTATGCAACATCCGAGCTGACTAAAGAGCTAATGAGTGCAAGAAAACTGCAAGGTGAAGGGTGTGTATTAAAGAGTTGCTGTTAAATAAATTAGAGTGTGCAAGATGCAGGACTAAGCGAAGGATGCTTGCTAGGATCAGAATAACTGATGAGATACACTGTTTGGTGTGGAAATAAGATTACGGTAAATATGAAGCAGCATATAGAGGAAAAGCTATAGTGCAAAACTTACTTAGAGGGGAAGAAAAAGGACGGTAGTGTATTGAGAAATAAGTACTGTGCTATGGAGAATTATAAGCAAGAAAAGGAACTGTATTCCCAGGTATTTCAGTTTTTTGTGTCCAAAGCTGAGTTTACCGGGCTACTTTGTGGAGACCCAGAAGGAAACTTTCCTGCCTCTGTCCCTCCCTCCCCTGCAGACTCTGCCTGATGGAGCCTTACATTTGTCGTGTGTTTAAATCTCACTTGCATGTCTCGGAAAGAGAGCTGTCAGTATAAAAGGGCCCAAGGTTGTAATAGGCTCGATGTCGTGTGTGTGTCTCAAGCTCTCATGCATCACTGTGAAGTGTAATTATAGCAAGCCAAGCCTGCAATCTTTATGAGAAGTGATCATTTAGCATCTAAATGCTAAATGGGGCTGCTAATATGAGTAAGTGCAGCTCAGCTTGAGTGAAAGGGTGTTAAAGAATCAGGTCTAGAGTGAATCAGCCTGTGCATGTGTGGTAAGGAAAGGAAACAAGTAGTGTGAAGTCTCGAAGTAAAGCATTCGAGAGTCCTAAGTTACAGCCTGTCTCAGGGTACTGCCTCTTCTCCTAGGGTGATCCCAGAAAACATCCATCCTACACACTGAATGGGAATCCAGTGGCTGTTATTTGCCACAACCTTTTTTCTGAATTACACCTTCTTCCTGACACCGGTGGCTGTCACCTGTCTATGAGACTCCTCAGCTCATGCCATTATTTCCTACGCTGCCCAAGATGTAATTGATCTCATACGGTAAATAACAATCTTCGTGTATCAGTGAAAGAGCATGGATGCCTCAGTAGGCCTTTTCTATGTTTGATCTTCTTTGATAAGGTTGTTGTAGCAGGCAAAGAGCCCAGCTTCCAGCCTTAGCAGCTTTTTAATAGGGCACAAAAAGATTTCCAGTGTTTGGTCTTTGATAACATATTTTTACGTTTTGAAAAAGTAGGTGTGAGGCTAGGGGTAAGGTCTATGGACACCCAGAATCTCATCAGCTCTGTTATTGAACATTAGTAATATTATTACTTCATTTCCTAAGATGAGTTTTCATTCCACTTTTGTAGCAACCAGAAAGAGACGAATATGGTGAGGTCACTGCGCTTCCTGCTCCGACATTTGAGGTGCTTTGAAACATAACCTGCCAACACATGACGTTTAAAGACTTCCAAAGCAAGGTCTAATGTTCCTTAGCACATATTGTTCTTTTTCGTTTTCTTTTTTTTTTTAAAAAAGGCTCTTTCCCCTACTTGTCAAAAGAAAATATGTCTCTATGGAGCTACATTTTTACTGCCTTAGAGAACATGATGTTCAGTCATGACACAAATCTTTGTGTAATCAGGAAAGTTGCTTCAAGACTGGAAGGTTCTGAGACTCAAAAGTGCTCTTGGATTTTTTAACCATTAGTGGTGACACTCCAGCATTGAAACAAGAGCTGCAAAACACACTTAAGTGCCTCTGATGGCTGTCAAATGGTTTAACTCCCCTGCACATTAACACCTCCATTGCGGATGCAAATGCTTCTCTTTACGACTACCTGCACTATAGTCTCTTGATGGTTCTAACCTGATCAGAATGCCTTTGGGATGTTTTTAATTTTTTTTTTTTTCCACTATTGATTGCTCTTTTTCAGCCCTGGAAGAATGCCCTGCTGCTTTTTTAACGTCATGCAAAATGTATTGTGTGATTCAGCAGAAAGAAAGGGAAGAGGAAATACGTTGAATTCAGTGACAAAGGGCAGAGGGGTCAGAGAAAAGGAAGATGCTCTGGCAGAGCCTGTAGAGGCCGTCTTATAATTATATGCCATAAATATACAGGTAGCTAAACAGAAATGCAGGGGAAGCTTCTATGAAGTTTCTTGGAGCAGTGCCCATGAGCAGCGCAGGGAAGGCATGGGCATCACTCCATGCAGAGAAGTGAACCCTCGGCGCTTTCCGTACACTGAACATTTGGGCATCACAGTGTTTGTAGGAGGAGTGCTGCACTTCTGAGCATTTTGTGAGAGTGCTTCTACTGAATTTCTCCTCTGAAGTCTTTTTAGCTGCATGTTGTTTAAAACTGTACTATCTGCCAAATAAGATCCCGGGGTGCAGAGGTAGCGCTGTTACACAGTGCGTGCATTTGGGTACACTTCTGTAGGTCAACTGACTGTGTAGGTACCAACGCCCACATACATAGAGACATGTGCCTGCCCATGTCATTTTGTAGCTCATTTACACTTTATTTAGGCAAGTAGCTCAAAGCTTAAAGTGAAGTCCACGTTTGATGCGTGCCTACGCTGTGCTGGCTCCTCTAGCGTGACTCTACTCAGTTTCCCACGTGAGTTTCCTTTCAGACTCCCTGTCTTCAGCTGTGTGCGGCAACAAACGCAGAACACTGGAGAGCCAGCTGGCTGAAAACTGCTTGAAAAATAATGGAAATCAGGTGTTCAAAATGAGAATGTGTTTAGATGTGACTTGGCTTCCCTTGGTTTTCCCTGCAGAGAGCAGTGATTCCATATTAGCTTTGTTTTTTGTTCTCTGTGACAATTATCCTCTGTTGATGGTTCGATATGGGAAGAACAGAACTTGGTGTGACTTTTGGTGACTTTATCTTGGCAGACACTGCGTTTTAATTGTACATCTGTCATACAGACGGAGAGACACTAGGGAGAAAAAGAAGCCATTAAATAAAATTAAGTTTGGGATCTGGATGAAAAAGAAAACCAAGCTCATATTTTGTGTCATCATGATGTTAGCCAGTTGTAGGTACCAGGGATGAGTGTGCTCTGGGTAAAAGGATAGAAAGATATTTAGCAACCTGAGAGCTCTGTTCCAGCAACCCAGCTCAGTACTGTTCGTCTCCCTGTAGAAACCAGTACCACACGTGGGAGTCAGGACCTCTGGGAACGACAGAAATTGGGACGACACATTATTTTACATTCTGCTTTAGGTTCCCACTTAACTTGGTAATTTTTAACTATCTTTTGTGTTCTGAGACTTTGGGTTTTGACAAAGCAAAATCAGTCTTCAAAGACTGTTGGCATTTTTTTTCAATGGAAAAGCGTGTATTCAAAGTGTTGGGTGTTAAACTCAATGCATGTGTGTTTGCAAACTTACTGCTGTCTCATTGCTATTGTTTCCTCTTTCTCAGGATATGACCTTCACCACCACAATGTATCAGGAAAAACCTGTCAAATCCTCCTAGCTCCTTGGCTGTGTGATTTGCTGTTCCCTTGCTGTTCACCAGACAGCAGCTCTTCCCACCCAAAGCACAGGAGAAGGCAGCGAGTCACAAATGACAGTTGAAAAGTGAAGCGTTATCAAAAGCTGTGTGAGACTCTGTCAGAGAGAAACTTTATATAGTAATTCTCCTTCTGAGCCTGGGAAGCTGCGTATCTCATCAGTTCCAAAGAAAAGAGAGTAGATATGTTCAAGTAACCAATATCAGAAATTGCAGAAATTGATACATATATTAGAGTATCTACACACAGTGATCTACAGCATTTAGAAATCTCCATTCAGAATGGATGATGGATATAGAAACACAAACCTCTATCAAGGGGGCAGGGAGGCAAATCAAGTCTCAGATGACTACAGGTACCAGGATGGTAACTACGAAGGGTATGCACCCAATGATGGCTACTATCGTGGTGGGGATGATCCTGCTCATGAAGAAGATGCCCAGAGTGATGTTACAGAAGGCCATGATGAAGACGATGAGGTCTATGAGGGGGAATACCAAGGGATCCCGCACCCAGATGACATCAAAGAAAAACAGAAGAAGCGAGCTCCTGCTGTGGCTGATGAGTACAGAGACCGTGCTGACCTTATGGCAGAGAGGATGGAGGACGAGGAGCAGCTTGCCCACCAGTACGAGAACATCATTGAAGAGTGTGGCCACGGACGCTTCCAGTGGACCCTCTTCTTTGTTTTAGGGTTGGCACTGATGGCAGATGGGGTGGAGGTGTTTGTGGTTGGATTTGTTCTTCCCAGTGCTGAGAAGGATATGTGCTTATCCAGTTCGAACAAAGGGATGCTAGGTAAGTGCCACTTGCGAACGGCTCTTCTAATGCAGTAGCCAATAGCTAGAACACCTTTTTCTAGTGACCAGCTGATTTCAGGATCTTCTGATGACTCTCCTCTTGTGTTGTATGTCATGCATAGTCATGGCTGGGTGGATCTGACTCAAAAGGGGTTTGCATGGTACTGAGAAGGCAGCTACTCAAAAGCAGCAGAACTGCACCACATCTAAGCCCACCTTACGAGTGTGCTGTGACCCCAGTACTGGTCACTGCAGGCTGGATCTGAACAAGGCAGCTCACAGTCAGCAGGTCCACAGGGCAAAACTCATCAGGGTGTTCAGGGACAAATAAGTGAAAGGCTAAAGGTGGCTTTTCCTACTTGAGGACTTAGTGACTCAGATTTCAGTCCCTTTAGAAACTAAATTGTAATGAGAAGTCCACAAAGCAGTATCATCCAAATATGGTGGATACAAAAGGCAGGGATCTGTTTGCTCTGGACCACTTTGCTGTTACATTGTGGCTCTTGATGCTGCCCTGCTCTCCAAAGTTTTCCACTTTGCCCACGTTCCCCTTTTCTTTAGCCCCAAGCAGCAAATCAGCTGTGCAGTCGGTTCCTTCTGCACACTAACTTCTCAGTCAGAGCAGTTTGCTAATACGCACTGGGTCAGAAGCAGCAGATGGAGGTTTCTTCTTAGGTCTGTGGAATGCAGTTAATATGCTACGTGGGGATTAAAGGCTGAGGCTACTGGCACCATTGCTTTTGCATCACCGTTGACACCTCCCTGTGGTCAAAATACAAAGGTTTCATTACTGTGAGTGAGACTAGGTGGAAAGGTTTGGATGAACATTTTTTTCCCTTGCACATTACAAGCCAAAGTTGGCAAAGTCTCCCAGATCTCCAAGAATCAGGAAAGCATCCAGCATGGCCTGTAGTGAGAGCCAGCCGTGCAACAGTACCGCGCATCTGGAAGGAAAATAAAGTAGCTCTTGGAAGAACTGCCTTAGGAGGTGGATAGTGTGCCTGGATGGAGATGTACTGGGATTGTAGGGGAATCATCGGGGCCTGTAGTTCAAACATTCTGGCTGAGAAGCCCTTCCTGATGAAAGGTAAATGCAGATTTTGGATTAGATCCCAGCCCTTGAGTCCATTCTATTTGCATTATTTTCATGTGACAAAGGCAGTAGATAATCATCCTTATATAGACCTCTCATTGTGGTGTACTGATGTCCTAGACACTTTTCTCTTCTGTTTCTTCTTTTTTCTTCTCTGAACTTGAAGGTGTTTATTTCCATAGTTAACTAGTTTGGTACTTAGTTTTGTGCCATAAAGAGTTTGCTAACTTTTTTTGCTTCACAAATACCTTTAAAATTCTAGCTCGAAATATCTCAGGTCAGCTATATAAAAGCAAATTGCTCCCAATTGGATCCTGATTTCAAAGGGAGTTCGGAATTCACCAGCTCCCTATGGGACACCAGGCTGGGTGCCTTTCCAGTGATGAGACCTTTTATGAAAAGCGGGTCATTTATTTTAGTAGCTGTATGAGAGCCGAAATCTTCTGAAACTCTGACCCCATAAATATCTATCTCCATAGAGCTCAAGCTCTGGCAGGCACCCGAGTCAGAAAACTTCAAATGTCACAAGAAAATCTATCTTTGAAGTATTTCTGGCCCAACCACAGGTAAAAACGAGCAAGAAATCTCCCGAGAGAGCTTGTTCTGCTTTTTCCAGCTCAGTATTTGCAAGGCTGAAAGTTCAGGGTGTTCTGATAAGCTCTGAATAAGCAAGGAGACATTTGGGTCTGTTTCCAACCCCAGCTCCAGCCTCCTGCACATCAACCGAGCTAATCTGGAATTGCTAATTAGGGGAAGAGAACTCTGCTTGCTGCCTTTCCTGCCCACTTTTAAAGACAATTTTTGAGAACCTGGTTTTGCAAAACAATTTCCTCCATCCTTAGCTTGTTTGTTTGGGGGACCTGCTCTCAGAGTTTGTATTCACACTATTTTATGGCTTAAATATGAGGAAAAAAAAAGAATTTTCCAAAACCCAAGAAAAATTGATTCATCTTAGTTTGAGGCAGAGAGTGAAGTGGATATTTATGGTAGTGCTTAGTTGTTACTGATTGGTGTTACACATGAGGTCTCTGATTCAGTCTGTCTTATTTGTTAAACAGACTTTTGTGTCTGCTGGATATTTCTCTGCTGCAGATTCCTTCTTGGACCTGAGGTTTTTGAGATGATCCCTTATGAAAATGAATTAAGCTTGGCTTAAAAAGCTTTAGATTGCAGAGTGGTGCACTGATACGAGCACAGAATACCCAAGGGCATGAAGAAGTGAGGGTGTGAGGACACTGGAGTGGGCATGGGGCTGCTGGAGGGCATAAGGGGGGCAGAGTGCAGATCTCTGGGTCTGGAGAAGAGTAGGAGAGCTTTCTGCCAAACTCAGGGCAGCAGCAGGGAGCAGAGGGTGTTGGAGGTTGGGCAGGCAGTGGGGCAGCACAGGAAGAAGAGGTTTGGGTGCAGACCTGCCTCCAGCACAGCCTGGTGTCCCAAGTACTGCTCCTGCAAGAGGGCTTCATCCCTTTTCTGAGCAGCGGTGGGTACACGGCATGGTAAGGACAGCCAGATATCAGCTCCTGAAGGGAAAGGCTGAGAAAGTGCTATTGATGGAAACAAGAACATAATCTTCCTCAAAACCTTTCCTGGATTAGCTTCAGCACCCATTCACCAGTAACTAGGAAAAGGTATCTCCTACCAAAGCTCAGAGGCTCCATCATGTGCTCATTTCCCTCAGGGTTCCCATTCCCTATGGTCTATGGTCTATGGGTTGTGCTATTGCAAATCGATCTTGCTAATACTCAGGGTTCAGTGATACTTATAGGTTGACTTGGCACAATAATGGCTGGCAATCAAAGAGCTCTTCACCTCAATTTCTGCCTAATGAGCAGTGACGATCTCGAAAGAGTGTGTATCTGCACAGAATGAACGGAGGGTTGATTAGAGAAGGCACAGATTTCCCTCAAACTATCATGAGGTTTCAGGGATGCAGGGTAATCATCCACACATGAGTTACTGCCCCTTAACTTGCTCCCAGGTACCAGTAGATGTCTACAGACAAGCTCACGTTTATTCCCAAGCGACCGTTTGCTTCAACACATTTTTGCTAAGGAAATATAATCAGGTTATCCCAGGTGGAGTTCAGGTTGCTTCCAGGCAGCTGCTAACATTTAAACACACAAGAAGGTCTCAGCCAAGAGAGGCCAGGAGGAAAAAAATGGGAAATAAATCAGGTAAGTAATCAAACTCTCGCTGAAATAGGAAAGGACAAATAAGAGAGCTAAAGTAGATGCCCCCTAAAGACCAATTTAGTGAAGTTCAGCTTTTGCTAAAAGGACATTTTGCATTAAATACTCTGTATATTGCATATTTTTCCTCCCTCGGGAAGCAAGCATGGAAAAATATCAAGCAAATTATGGCCAAATTATGCAAAAATTACAAATAAACAGATGCCCACAGTGTTTCATGAAATGTGTGAAATGAATATGACACATCTTAGAAAACGTTTACATTTTGTTCTGAAAATAAACATCTCACCATCAGATGCAAATTAACAGCTATTTTAGCCCTAAATATCCCTAGTGGGACAAAACACATATTTGGAGTTTTTCTGTTATGCGAAATGCTATTTTGAAGTTGATTGCAGGGATATTACAAAAAAAAAAAGAAAAAGAAAAAACCTGTATATATTTTAGCAGTCTTATTTCACCATTTTTAAACACTAGTTGTTAAGAATAAGTTTGGTAACTTGTAACAACATTATTTTTACATATTCATTTGATAAATCTGCTTTGCTGAGGTTTCTCCAGCAGTAGTTGTAATAATTAACTTCTTAAATTTACTGAAACCGAATATTCCTTTTCAGTATAATACATCCTGTCAGGAACAGAATATTTTTTGATTTGCTAAGGATAATCATATGAAGAGTCATAAATTTTCTATTTACTTGTTTGCTGAAAGGTACACAGTATCATTATTTGGAGAAATATCATATAAATTTATATCTTCAAGTGCTTTTAATCACCTCTCAGAAGACTAAGTATATCTGCAAGCGTAGAGCAGTAAGTACACAGCAAAGACAGTACCACAGTAATGTTTTACACTTTTTTCCATCCTGTGTATGAAAAACTAAAGGCACGGTTAAAGCTTCTCAGGTCCCCAGAGCTGCAGTTGTGTTATCATCGTTTCACTGTTCAGCAAACTGAGACAAGAAAAATTTTAAGGGCTTTGCTCATAACTGCAGAACAGCCACACCAATGCTGAGAATAAAATCGGTCTGAAAGACACACAGTTCCCTTTTTCTTTTTATGGTTTAATAAGAATATTTTAAGGAGGATATAATCTTACAGACTCTTAGCTTCATGGTGTTAGATAAAAAAAAAGTAGAAAAAAGATCTTATTAGTAAGTAAGCAGTTATGTAGAAATTCAAGCTTGGCTGTGTGAGTCGGGTTAAATAGGATGTGTAACAATATCCCTGCTTTTAGTTGTGTGAAAAGGATGTTTTATTATCAGCTGAGATAAAATGTGGCCTCAGCTTCTCATTGACCTGAATTCACCTGATATGACAGTAAATCCTAATCCCCCCGGCAGAGCTCAGTGGCTTTTCTCCACTTCTTTTTTTTTTTTTTTTTTTNTTTTTTTTTTTTTTTTTTTTTTTTCTGTGTAAGTACAGACGAGCCCAGCCGGGGCTCCCTTGCTCTGCCGGGGCTCCCTTGCTCTGCCGTGGCTTGTGGCTGCCTGTTTTGGACTGCCATGGCCATGGACCCCCAACAGGACAGCCACTACACCCTGATGAGATCTGCCTGTGTCTGTGTCCGCAGCATCAGGCACAAACTCCTGGCTGCAAATTTGCCCTTGGGCAGAAACGCTCCCACAGCCCAAGAAGGATCATCACCTTGAGTGGTAGGGACGTGTTAGGGGGAAAAAAGGTGTTTTTGTGATTTGGGAACACCTTGCACCTTGTGCAGGTCTGATGTCGAGATGGCTGTGTCCCCATTTATACACACTGCGGGAATTTCATCTGACGAGAGCCAGCACGAACAGGTTTTCATTTAACAGCGAAGGATTTGTTTGGCTTCCTCTGTTGAAAACTTTGCTTTAGCAGAGGGGTTGGGTGGGGGGAACCAGATGGTCCCATGAATATTGTAGTGATGGACAAGTCCCGTGGGGGAACTGTGAAGCCGGCTGAGCGTAAACAGCCACCCACACCGTGCTGGCAGCGCGCGCTGAAGGGTTCGGTGCGCGTTGCCTCCCCGGTGCTGCATCAAAGCGCTCGTGGATTCACGCGTCCACCTTTGGCTTTAATGTGCAGAATCCCCTCGATCTCAGCAGCCAGATTTGCCCCACATCCACCCCCAGATCTCCGAAAATGGAAAGCTGCCTTTCTCATGGGCAATCCGTTTCTCAGTGGCAGAGTCATTAGCTGTAGATGAAGTCTCTCTGTTAGTACTTAATCAACAAGACAAGTGCAATGAGACAACCCTTTCATTTGATTTCCGTTTACAAGGTCAAGGAGGTTCATGGGGAAAGCACTAATAAGCCTATAAGGAAAAGGAGATAAGAAATTTCAGGAAGAAAGGGAAAAAAGGCCACTCAGCCCTCAATTCATCCTCTGCTGAGACCATCCCCTGTTCTGCAACACGCTGGCCATCGCTAGAGCACAACACAGTCAGGACTGCCACTGGCTTATTCTTCTCTTTAAATTACTTACACACAATTGGATCCTGTGCCTCGCCTCATCCATCTCCCAAATTGTCCAGACCTGACTCACAAAATTTTGTTTGTGTCCATAAAGGGCATCCATGTATAACAGATGCTACACCAGTAGGAGTGTTTGGATTTTGTTTTTATTACAGTTTGAATTGCAATATATATGAGGTTCTAATCCTTTTCTGTTGTCCAAATGCTTTTCCCTGTCAAAAGCCTTCTTTTTTACTGTAGGGCTGTACAGGTAGTGGCCTGGGCTTTGAAGGCAGGTAGAAACTTTCATGTTCCTGTGGTTATTGGCTCCGTGCAGACCCGTTAGCAGAGGTGAGACAACCCTGTGCCTGGACCCAGGCAGCCTCCTCACTTTCCTGGCAGCCCCAAGGACTGTGGGACTAATTCTTCCCATTGAGCTTGTCTTTTTTCTGCTCAAATTTTCCATTTTTTCCATGAGTCCTTGTCCTGACTTGAAAGGGATTATTTTCAGATGTGCCTCATTTTTAAGAACTTTAATCCCATTAACTGTCAATGAAAGAAATTCATTATAGTGATGGAGATTTAGGTAAACCTTGAATTTTGTGTTTTCTTTCTGAAACTCTTACTTCTAAATATTCTGAAATAGTAAAAAGACAGCTTAGCACACACATAGCCACGTACTGCATCAGCCTTTCCTTATTCCTAGAACTACAGCTTTTAAGTCCACAATACCTGTCTAACATGGAACGCACAACTTTGATAAAGGCTAATAAATTTCTTAGTGGGAGAATACTGTATATGTTACCTCTTTTCAGCTGGAATAAGCCCAGTCAGTGGCCACATATTTTCCTTATAACTTCAGCATTGGATGAGTCATAACCCCAAATTTATTCTTAGAATTTCTGCTCTTTGGTTTTCCACTGATTTTATGGGACGCAGACTTTCCCACAGGCATTCATTATACTCCATTACTCGCAGATATAGTCTGCAATTAATGGCTTATTCAGAGTTGCCCTTAACATTTCACCTAACCACTGCATGTGTTAATTTGGAAGCTGAGCCCTCCTGGCACAGTCTAATTCTGCGTGGTTTGAAGCTGAGGTTTGAAGTCAAGTTTCTGGTGCAGACCGTTGTAGTGTTGTTCCATAGAATATTTGGTGGGCAGAAGTAAAACAGCAAAAGAAATACCACTTAGTGATCACTTTTCTTGGTCTAATTCTCCTTAAAATTCGAGTTTCCTTGATATGAGCTGCGCCTCTTTCAGATTTAACAACCATCACTATGTTCTCCAGAAGACTGTCTCTCCCACATGGAGACTGTATGAGCAACTACTCCACTCCTCCCTGGGTCTCTGCCACCTTATTGTTAATTCAGGGCACAGCAGTCTGCAATGCCTGATGTTGTTCTGCACCTTGAGTCCCAAGATCTGTCAGCTGCCAGAGTGTTTTATAGCAGCTGCCCCAAAAGGTTTAATGATATTGGCCAGAACATGCAGTCTTCCCAAAAGAGATGTCTCTATTATAATAAAGTGTCCTGCTGATTTTGTTTCAGCCCTGAAGTAAACATTTCTATAACTGGGATCCTTCCCCTCAGAAGCTGGCCAAGCGGACAGTCTCTGGTCATCCCTGAGGTTTCCTTTACTACAGATTTTCATTGTTTTCAATTTCTAAGAAACAATGCATCCATTGGTTTATCACACACGATAACCAATTAAAGCCACATGGATGCTGTGTTGCAGAGATATAATCTCAGTTTAGGCCCCTCAGTCAGAATCTGCAGGGGTTTGCCCACAAAAGCAGCTCCACTCCACTTCTTGATGCCCAGTTTCACACACTGCCACGTCCCATGCCAAGCCCACTCTCCCCCAGGCCAGATTGCTGGCTGCCCTGCCACCAGCCAGAGTACTCGGCTGCAATAAATCACCAGCTAGAAGACAGTAAAAACCTCCTCCACCTCCTCTTGACCTGGGACATTTTCTGTTATTAAGAGGATTTGGATGAACAGCTGCCATCCAGGGATTTTCTCCGGGGGGGGAGGGAGAAATAAAGAAAAAAAATTAATTCTGGGAGATCATTTTTTCTTCCTCGTGGGGTCTGGCGATGTGGGCTGAGCGGTGCTGTGGGCCACTCGCACGGAGCTGGCAGGGCTCACCTACAGATGGGTGGCTGCCATGCACCGGTGAGTAGATAACAGGGTGCATCATCGCTTTGCTTCCGTCTGCTGGCTGCGATCAGAGCTGCTCCATTAAATGTAGCTCAGGAGCCAGGGTAAAAGCATTAAGCCTTACAACGCTGCATTAAGATTCTTTCTTCAGAAAGATTTTGGGCTGAAACAGTTTTTTTTACCTCAGCTCTCCCTCGTAATTTGCACTTCAGCGAACAAGCTGGAGACCAAAGTCAATAGAGAAGAAGATCCCAGCTGTGCACTTATCTTCTCTGACTGCTGCAGATCAGTATCTGAAACCTTTACACACCTTCAGATCACCTCCCCAGGACAGCTCGGGTGAGGAGGGTAGGGCAGGCAGTGTGGGTATTGGCTGCACAGAGCCACGTGCTTACGGCGTAGGTACCATTGTGCTGGCAAAGTCCTGTGCCGTGAGTCTGGTACAAAGGCTGTTACGAGTCAAGAACAGATTTTTTTGCCTTTGACACACAAAATCCTGATTGCCCGTTAGACATCATGTGGATAGAAAAGAAAGCAGAACTGTTCACGGAGAGGTGACCCCACTGTCCTGCTATGGAACAGGGGAGATTTCAGAAGTCTGAACTTTTCCACTTCTGATCAACGTGAGACAAACACCCTTCAAATGCTGCAGTGGCTCTCTGCTGCATAGCTTTTAATTTAGTAATGCATTTCAAATCAAGTGCAGGCATTCGCAATCTAAAGACAGGCAGTCAGCTGCCAAATAACTCTCTGCAGTAGTCCTTAGCCAGCTTTGCTGGATGGCATAGGACAGCCTTCAGCCATCACACCCATCGTCTTGTTTAAACATTAACGAATTGCAAAAAAATTCATCGTCACCTTGTTTCCCAAGTGATGTGTTTGACAGAGCAGGTCCTGAGGAAGATATTGGCTCTCAACAGAAGTCAACACTTGGTTCAAGGTGAGGATTGACCCTCCAAAGGGATGTTCTTCAGCCATGCCTGAAAAATGTTTCTTTTAGCTGAATTTCTTCAGTCAGCAAATAGGAACGTTTCTTATTAAGACTGTATTTATTTGCTCAGCATCTGTTGCCTTCACTGGGGGGCCAGGGATGCAGGGAACACTGCTGCTGTTCTTGAGTTATGGTGTTTCCTTCAATCTCTGCTCAGCTGGGTCTTGAATGTGACATGCCCCCAGTCTCCAAGCATCTCCAAGCATCATTTTTTCCTTCAGGAACCCCCTGCACTGCAAGTTCTGCTTTTCGGCTAGTAGATATTCTTCCATCCTGACATAGTTCAGTTCCTCTGGATCATATTCAGTCATGACCAGGCCCCATCAGGATCTCCACAGCAGGACTGTGCAGCCTATAGGCATAGATTATAATCCTGCTTACGGTGTCTGAGGTGATATAGGAGGTGTTCTGGGAACAGCCTTTCACACCTCTGTGTTCCCCAGGAAACTCAGCAGGTGCCACCATTTTCTTGTGAAATATGGTGATGGTGGCACTGCTCCTACTCTGCAGACCACTGGCTTGCAGTAGACAGCTCTGAGACACATGCGGGTTGGTAGGCAAGGAGTTGCCAATGCTGTAACAGTGTGCTTGGGTGTGCTGCCCCAAACCCTTCCACGTCAGCAGCTGGCAGAGCCATCAGAGCATGCTGTAAAGTCACCTGGACACCAAGTGTTTTGGTCCTGCAGTGCTAAGGCAGAGGCAGCCGCTGCCACACACAGCAAGTGGACAAAGCGTGAAGGGCTTTGTCCTCTGCACTGTGAAACTCAGGATAACTTCAGGAGCCCAGTCTCTCTCCTTGTGTTCTTGCCTCACCTGGGCTTTTTCAGAGATGCCTTGGAGACATATGCTCCTACCTGACCCCTTCCATCCTTACATGTTTCCTGACTCAAAGGAATGAACAAACATTTGTTCACAGCCAAATTGAAAACAAAAATCTGAAGCCCAGAGGCCAATACAGCCTTCAAAGACCTGGTCCACGTGCTGCCAGCTGCTGGACTGATAAACTCCCAGACGTTATTCCTTAACAGCGGTGCAAATCATGTCCCTCTAGCTGATCAGTGTTTCCAACCCTCCAGCACTGATTGCTTTAGATTTTAAATGCTTAATATCTAATGCTGCTGTCCTTTCATATCATAACTCCTTCAGGCGTCAACAGGAATTTTGCCAGCAGAAGAATCATAGCTTGTGGTTATTCCTGGGAATATTCTTGCTCACTGAAGTCTCTACATCTGGAAAGTAGATTTTTAAAAAAATCCTGGACCTGTGAGCATTATTAATTAGTACTATTTACATTGGTACCCCAATAAAGGAAAAGGCAATATAATAGGTGGCCCTTCTGGTGGTGGTGTCAGTAGAAGAGCCAAGGACAACTGCCATGTTTTTTAGGCCAGAGTTGCAAGCACACAGTGAGCTATGTACAGGAAGCCTATTTGGAGAAGAAAACCATTCTCTCCTATTCAGCCCAGCACTGAACATAGTCACTGAAACTATTTTTTGAGGACCCCATGGTAGAAGATCTAATGAAGTCAAGTTAAAAAGATGACCCCATTTCTTCTTTGATAACTCTCTAGAGCAAACTGTGAAGACAAGCAGTAGGTTCTGCCTTCTCCTGAAATTTTGAGATGAAGACTGCACTCTTTTCTCTAAGTTATCCTTTAGTTAGGTGGCAGATCTTGGCTCAGTAATGAAGGAAGTATGTGTGTTACACAAGGTCAGTCTCGGTAACAGACCGATCCTTTCAGATAAAGCTAGGAAAAGCAGAGAGTGAAAGAGATGATATACTGCAAAGGAAGCATGGGTAGGATAGGCAGCCTGCAAAGAGATTTAGCCATGCTTTAGCAGCCTGTCTGCTCTCACAGCTTTCTGAGTACAAACAGCAGCCAGAGAGAGCCTTCCCCCTACACATCCTCAGTCCCATTGTGCTCAGGAGGGTTGGCAGAGTTAAGACATCAGACTTGTGTTGTATCGTTGGTGGCACATAGCTGGGACACGTGTATCCTAAGCTGCTTATGCCGGGCCATTGCTTACGTGCAGGGGATATGTGAGCAGCGAGGCTGGGAAAGAAAGATGTGGGTCTGGTCAAACGAGGGTATGACTATATTGCATGAAGAGATGTAGTAGGGAGAGATCCAAGCTCACGGGCAGAAGATGGGGAAATTAGGTTTCAGCAATGGATAGAGCTTCTGGCACCAGAGAGGGGAGAAGGGTATCTACTTTATTGCATGGTATACTGCATCTATATCAGCTGCCATACAGGCCCTTTAAAACCTGCTTCTACATTGCATACTATTTCTACCCAGTAACTAAACTCACTGTCTCTCTGTCTGTGCTCTAGGCTTGATAGTCTACTTAGGAATGATGGTGGGGGCTGTCGTGCTGGGCGGCCTCGCTGACAAACTGGGAAGAAAGAAATGCCTCATCATATCACTTGCAATCAATGCTGCCTTCGCGTTCCTCTCCTCCTTCGTCCAGGGATACGGATTCTTCCTCTTCTGCCGCCTTATCTCGGGCCTCGGGTGGGTAACTAGTGAATCCATCCCATGTTCTGGAGGAGTCCTGTCACATCTTGACAGTTTGAGTGTGTGGGGAGGGGGAAGGAAGGCTGCTCTGGAGATGCACCTCTGGTACTGAGCCAGGACGGCAGTGGTTACATTACCTCACTCTTGATCCTTAAACTGCTAGTAGTAAGAAAGTTTGGTCATTGACGTTCTTCTGGTACCACCAAATTATGCAGAAAGGTGAGTGAGACTGACAAATGCCCACCTCATTGTGCAATCCTTACTGCCAGGACCTCCAATGAGACCCTCAGCAGTCCCCGTTGCCTGCCTGTATTTTGCCTCCCTAAAATGAGTGATCACAAAACAACAACAGAGCAGGTATCTACGTGAAGAGTGGGGCATTACACTAGCTTTACATAAACTGTACAGGAAATTCAGCTTTCAGAGCCTGAAAAGGATCTTGCTTATCTTTGATGTCTAAGACCAGTCCAGCCAAAGAGAGATTTGCATTTTTCCTACAAGTCTCACTTTTGTGCAGCGCATCTGTGAGTGTGACTTTCCCTTTTTATATATGCAATCCTAACTACAATGACATTGAAGAAGACTCTTATTCTTCCCATGTGCTGTTTTTTCTCCTCAGTATTGGGGGATCCCTCCCCATCGTGTTTGCCTATTTCTCTGAATTCCTATCTCGTGAGAAGAGGGGGGAACACCTGAGCTGGCTTTGCATGTTCTGGATGATTGGTGGCATTTTTGCTTCAGCAATGGCTTGGAGCATCATCCCACATTACGGTAACTGGTTTGTGCTTTTGACTTTAACACCACATTCCTGCATCACTACATTACCCCAAACAGCCCACACAGGTAGTGTTAAACAGTCCTTACACATCCCAGCATAAACAACGCTGAAAATAATAGATACCTGAAGTGCACACAACAGCTTGGATAAATTGACTGCATGATTGATTGACTGATACCAGGGCTGTAAATAGGACCGATGAGGGCTGCTTTGCATCAAAAGCTTCAAATACACCCCTTGAATTATACTGCCAGAGCCTGAGCTCTTAATCTAAATGTCAGGGCATTCAGGGAAAACTGCACTACAATTATATTGCAAAAATTGATCCAGTTATCAAAAATAAGTAACTTTACTGAGGGAGTTTCTGGGTGCCATGAATGATAGCAGTGAGGACAGCACATGCTCTTTGCCTTAGCCAAGTGTCAACACTCTCGGGGCTGTGTATCTGGCAACACGTCTCCCAGCATGCGATGGGCTGGAGTCACGTTTGACTTCCCTTAATTGGGTTGAGGAGTGGAATGGGTTCCCTGCCCAGAGCTGGAAGTGGGAGAGAAAAAGTAGATCGGTGGACTCTGAAACATAACTGTGCTCTGAGGAGCAAAAATCTGCATGTCACGTGGTATTCCCTGTGTCTCGTGTATATCCTAGGAAAACATCAGAAGCAAATATCTACTGGAAAAGATTAATTCCCTCAGTATTCGGTGACACCAGCTGTTTGCAAAATCCTGGTTGAGGAAAGTAGGACAGGCCACAAAGACCATGAAGAAAAACACTAACGTTTACCTATCTATCAATCCATTTTTACCATGTTTAAAGAACGCTCAGTATGAAGAATTGTTCATGCTTTTGATTGATATGACAGAAACTGTTGGAACAAATAGGCAAACTTACTGCATAGTGGTGTCACGTTGAAATAATTCCATTATCTGCAATTACATTTGCTTTAAAAAGCCCTTATGTATTTACATTACATTTATTTTTCAGATGACTTTTTGTTGTTGTGTTTTTATAGATTCTCTTTCTGATTTCCCATGTTTCACCTACTATTTTGGAACTTCGGGAAATGAATAGAACACCATGACTGACTCAGATGAGACCTCTGCAAAAAGCATTGCCTGATGATTTCCTTATTATGTGAATAAAAATGTTTATAGAAAAAAAAATTGAATTAAACATTCCTTCTGAGATTTCAGCCTAGGGAAAGCCTAGGAGCAATGTAAGAACGATGCCGTACTTTCTAGTCCCTAGCAGGGGAATACCCGACCTGGTCAGACATCAGGAAAAAAGCAGGAGAGGGGGGGGTCTCACATGCAGGATTAGGATCTTGATTCTTCTAAGTTTGAATCCCAGCTCAGGTTTTGTAGGTCTGGAAAAAAATAAAGCTTGCTTCCATAAAATGTGAAATACATGTGTGATGTATGAGATGGAAAGGAGCCACCTCTAATGCGCCTCTCAGATCAGAGAAGATTTAACCTTTGCAAACTTTTTGTAACATCACCGAGCAGCAATAAATTATGGCCCTGATTCCTCTACCCTTTCCCAGCCTTACTTGCCTACAGCTGCATGGAGCTATTCTTATCACTAGGTAATTTTTAAACTCAAAGATAAAAAGAAGGTTTTCAAAAGGCAGAGCCAGAACAAGTATGTTCCATTTTCTGTCATGAACATGAACTCACTCGCTGTTATCTACTGAGCATGCTATTGAGCCTGTAAGAGCTGTTACTACTAAAAATAGCAAACTTTCAACCTGTCCCTGTGTCATACAGAGCTGTAAAGTTCAGAGCTACTTTAGGAGAGAAAAACTCAGAATGCCTGGTCAGTATTTTTACTTTTTGGCTCTTGCTGTTTCCAGGCTGGGGGTTCAGTATGGGAACCAAGTACCACTTCCACAGCTGGAGAGTCTTTGTACTTGTCTGCTCTCTGCCCTGTATCGCCTCCCTGGTGGCACTGAAATTCATGCCTGAGAGCCCGCGTTTTTTGCTGGAGGTAAGATGATTCATCTGAACGTTGCAGTCTGATATTAGCAGAGGATAGCTGGTCCCCAATGTGTCACCGTCTGTCTCTTTGTCCCATCAAACACGCGTAGTACAAGCTCAAAGGCAAAACCACTCCTACTTGTCTACACTAGCTCCACAGATTGCTTAAACCCCAAAGACTACAGGCTAGAGGTCAATCAGCCATGGTTAGCGTTTCACCGCCAAATGTGGTACAGAAAAAAGGTGGTGAGTGCTGGGAATTTTATAAGTCCAACAAAGGCATTTTGAAAACATCTCACAGAGTTTGAGCATGCATCTACTGAATCCTGGTGGAAGAGCAAAGGACAGAGTACATTTTACTGAGTAAAACCCATAAACCTCAGAGCAAGTATTCTTTATTCCCATTTCACATACGTGAAATGCAGTGATACCTAACTCAAGTGAACCCTGCAAGTCTTTAGCAGAGGTGGGATTAGAGCCCAGGTCTCCTCATCGATCTCCTCTTCTTTCATCTGGTTTTAAAGCTCTGTTCCTGACTCCTCTCCTGCCTCAGACGGTTTTAGGGTAACTCCTTTCCTCAGAACAGAGATGCTGTGCTCTGTGAATACAAACCATGCTTTCAGCTAGTTGTGTGTAATGCGGCCAAGGCTGTATGTGTACTTCTCCACTATATTGGACCTCTAGAACTGTTTTCTCTCTATGCTTTGGTAAATTACAGAGCTGGGAACTGCAAAATTAATTTTCCTTTTCTTTGGTGTTTTCAGATAGGTAAACACGATGAAGCCTGGATGATCCTCAAGCAAGTTCATGACACCAACATGCGGGCCAAGGGAGAGCCAGAGAGGGTGTTTACAGTAAGTTTAAAAAAAGCCATCAGCTTGTAAAAACAAAGGGTGGACATACCTTCCTTGGTGCAGCACAGCATCAGTTTATTCCTCCTTGAGACTCTGTCAATGTGACCTCCCCCAGCAATCAGAAAAAGAACTCTGAAACATGTTCTGTGCTTTTAAAGTTAGATGCCGGCCTGTTTTTTTTCAAGAATTAATCAATCCTGTGAATTGCAGTGAGTACTCTCCATTCCTGATTTTACTCTACAGCATGTAGACCAGTGATTTGCCAATTACACACATGCTTAATTAGTCTGCTGTAAGAGACTAAAACCAAATAAGAGAGATATTAGTCATGTGGGAGGTTTGAGTCACTCCTTTCTCCATTCTGGCTTATAATTAAACTTTGATTAAACTTCACACACCTTCTAATGAGCTTCCTAAACTCCACCTGCTTCATACCTAATCTTTAATCTCTCCAACGGAAAGTGGGATGAGTGGCCATTACTCATTAGTCTGCTGCTTGTTGTGAAAAAGGTCACACCAGTGGACTTTGTTAACAGTAAAATCAGGTAAAAGGGGTATGCTGGGGTTAGCTGCGAATTACTATAATTCAGTTGTAAACCCCCAGTCAGCCAGCCAGGGAATAGCCCTTGATTTATATTTTTAAAGATGAGAGGACATGTGCTTTTAAAGGACGGAGAAAAGGAGATATGGTTGTGTGTAAAACATGTCTTTTTGAACAAAAGGGAGATCAAGGCTACGTGTTCAGAAGGACTGTCACGAAACAGGGCCTCTCAGGAGTGCTCCTCCAAGAAAATTAGAGATTAATATCATGCATGACAATTGTGTGCAGGTTCAGGTAGGAACTTAATGAGCATGTGTTGTTTTTAGACTACTGACTATTTGACTAATGTGAACCTTGATAGCAAATGCGAGAGTGACCGTCTCTCTAAATCTCTACCTGGCTTTGCTGTAACGCCGAGCTGGGACTGGGCAGTTCTGCTGCATGGTGGGAAGAAAAGAGGACTGAAACTCGATTGTACATATATATAAATACACATATATGTCTATTTAAGTTGGGCACTATAAGAGTCTGAGTAGGAGAATGAAGGAGCAGCTGTACAGCATCCATTAGCGCTCATTACTCCATCCAACAGTGTCATGACCACTACAGCATGAGCGGATCTCAGTATCACACCTCGAGGTACGGCGCGATGGCTGAATAAAGATTTACTGACATCCGTTGGCACGGGCAGATGATCAATGTGGCTGGTGTAGCACAAACTGTCAGATTTTGTGTTTTGCTGGTAGGCCAGAAGTTGCCAGTTTGTGGTGAGTCAGCTGGTGCCGAGACAGTTCCCAGATCTGACATTTAAATGGTGCCAGCAAGAGGAACATGGAGACTCCACAGCCGAGCCAAGGCGCTTGTTCATTGTCAGAAATTTATTCAGGAAATTTTCACCTCCTTCTCATGTTTACAAACAGATCTAGTTTCCTTGAATAAGTCCTTTATTTAAAATTACTGAGAAAATATCTTCTGGGACATATTTTTAAGGTTTCTTGAGCAGTCCAGTTCAGGTGTTTGGTGTCAAAAATTCAAGAGTGGTGGAGTGAACTGATTGCATGGTGTGGGCTCACTTGATGACAGGATGCCTTTTCAGATGCACAGATTCTCATCTACACATTCATTTGTCATAGCCGTTCTGCCAGTGGTACTTAAAAGGTGCTGAATGAGAAATATTCCTACCAGTTGCCTTTGAAGAAACAGATCGTGAGGGCACAGTTTGATGGGGGTACAAGTGGCTGTTCATGGAGATACTTTACTTGCCTCATCCTAATTTCTAGTGGGAATTCTCTATCTAAGGAATAGAGAAATAAGGTAGTGCAGAGGCACATTAGCCAATAAATGAAAGACTGAAGTGGATGTGATGCACTTAAAATATTTCAGGCAAGGAGAGAGAGAGAGAGAGAGAAAGGGTGGAGGAAAGGAAGAAAGGAGGGCAGGCTTCTTTCTGTAATAAAGTATCTCGCTGTAATTAAATCAGTTAGCTCAATTGTTAGTGATAACATTCAAGGAGAAGATAGTATGGGATATCAGGTGGAAACATTGCCCAGAAGACAGTGGAATTTAAAATCCACCCAAGATCAATTCTGAAAACTTCAGTCCAATTTTTTTTTCTCCTTTTTTTTTTTCTTTTCCAGGTTTCCTATATCAAAACTCCAAAGCAAATAGATGAATTTATTGAAATCCAGAGCTCAACAGGGACCTGGTACCAGCGGTGGCTGGTCAGAATCACGACCACTTTCAAACAGGTAAAGAGAAGAAAAAACATCCCACAGGGGCTTTTGAGCTTTGGGCTCTAGTGCCTCATTGCTTCAGGTCATCGTGTCTTGAAACCCCAACTCTCACTCAAAAAAATCTTCTGGTGTTTGCAAAGGGCTGTAATCTGATTGCACTCGCTATGCAGATGTGAGCATCTGCGAACCGCCAGGCCTCAAAATGCCCCTGTGATCATCATGGTAGTCCAGCTGGGCTAACGGCAGAGCTTCTAGGACAAGCCACAGCCCCAAGCACTTGACTCTCCTGGGCAGACAAATATTGATTCCCTCTCCCCCAAGCCTAAGTGAATTTACCATGAATTTACCACCTGCAGTGGATTCAGAAGAGTGTTTGCTCCTTGCTTCTGCTGAGACTGAGTTTCTAACAATGTTATATTGTCTCTTCAGCTAATTTAACCTTTCCCACATGCTATGCTGCTTACCTATGCCCATACAGAACTTTGTGAAAATCTTGCTAGATCTTCTGGTCTAGAAGGATGAGCTCAAGGTAAAGGAGACCCTTTCTTAATTAATAGCAATGCAGCTGCTACACATTACTATATTTATGTGACAGGTTAAGAACATGAGGAGTTGCATCCCCTCATGCTCCTGGCAGTGTTTTCTGCAACAGGTCAGGAAGAGTAGGTCTTGGTCCACCTCCTGTTCTGCTTTGCTTCATCCCTACCCGAGTTCATCTTACCCCTTTTAAAGTGTCAGCTGTGTTTGGGTTTTTGGTGTTCAGTGAGCTTTGGAGCTCAGTTTAAAAGCACCCCTGAGACCATAAATATATTTGAAAAGACAAAATTGTCACAGGGTCTGAGAACAGGCTCATATCCACATTTACTGATGTAACCTGTGAGAGCCACTGCATCAGCCCAGCCCAGCCCTAGTCATGCCCTCCAGCTCATTACAGAGGGTTCGGATCAAGTACCCTGGCACATAGCTGAGTTAGTGATCCTTTTGTAAGGCATTTATCTCAACAAATATAATTTTGAACCAACACTGAATAGAAGCCACACATCTGACCTTCCCCCAATGAGCCCTTTTTACTGACATTAGATTTATGATGCATTCAGAAATTAATCTGTCAAGTGTCTGCTAGGGTGTCCTTGCAGCTAATTCCTTCTTGTGGGTCTGCAGGTCTGGGACAACGTGCTATATTGCTTAACAGCCCAGTACAGGATGAACACACTGATGCTGGCTGTAGTTTGGTTTACAATGGCCTTAAGGTAAGGTACTTCTTTAACTTTTTCAGGAAACTAGAGGGTCTTCAGAGTTTGAATAATTATTTACACATTTAAATAAACTATTACAAAATTAATCCTGGTCATATTTTAAGGAGTCTTTGTGTATTAAGCCTTGGTCTCCTATGAACTATTGATCAATCTGATTGCTGATATGAGAGTACAAGGTGCTTTGAATAAATCAGGACTTGAGAAGTGGTGAGCAGGGCAGTAGTATATCGACTTTCTCATCTCTAGATCTTTCATTCGATCTTGTCCACACACAAAAAAGACACAACCCTGCCTGATCCTCAGCTGTTCATTAGTCTAAATCAAAACTACTCAGGTGAGCCTAAACCTAAAGTACAGGTAAATTTTGTCTAACTCTCACTTAAACCTCTCACTTGCAGAAATCTGCCTTCTGGGGGAGTTTCAAAATTTCTTACTGCTCTGCCACTCTCTTGGGCAGCAAGGACAGCACATTGCTGTATTTCCCAGTCAAGGAGTCAACCTTTAATGAATTGTCCTGCTTTAAGTGAACAAAAACGGCTCAATATGCTTTTGAGATCAGCTGAGTGTTTAGAGGAGGCAGACACTTTGCTCAGTCCTGTGTCAGAGCTGAGCAAGAATTCATATCAGAAATGCATTTGCATTAAGAGTTTAACAAATTTACAAGTTATGAAGTAGATCATTGGAAAAGCACTGCCAGTATCTTGTATCCCTAATGTATGTCTCCCATTCTGCTGTAGTTACTATGGCCTTATTGTCTGGTTCCCTGATATGATCCGGTATCTCCAAGAAGAGGCGTATGAATCCCGAGTGAAGATCTTTGATGAAGAAGAAGTGTCACACTTCACCTTTAATTTCACCCTGGAAAACCAGATCCATAGAAATGGGGAATACAGAAATGATAAGTAAGTGAACAGAACTTGGTTCGATGCATGCAAACTGAAATACATTTCTAGAAAGCTCTTTTTTTTTCCCTTCCATTTTTCTACCAGCTTGAAAATCTCTGTTGTTCTTTTGGACACACAGTCTATATCTCTCAAATCCCAAAGGCAGTTTTCCACAGACTAAATATCCTTTTCTTCCTTCTTTTCACACACTCTGTCTCAGCCACTCCCATCTCCAGACCCAAGGGGATGCCTGTGAGGTGTCCTGGTTCCAGCAGCCTCTTGCTGGGAGCAGGGCAGTGGGCACCCACCTGGGTGTGCTGGGCAGCTCTGGATGCAGAGGTGACTTCTCTTTCCTTAGCACACACTGACATCTACTGGTCTTGGGCAGGAGAGACCATCACTTGTAATGAAGCTGCTCTCCTGCCGCATGTTTTCCCTTGAAGTCCTGTGTATGACTTACCCCGGTCTCCATCCTGCAGCCCATTAGTGCGAGCTGTGTCATGGCCAGTTGTACTGGTGTGCTTCTCCCACACCAGCCGGCATCTCCCCATAGAATGTGTCACCTTCTTTTTTAGTGCTTTGATGTCAGTGAAGTTACTCTAGCAGAACATCATTGCTTTCCTCCGTTTCTTCTATTTGGGCTGGGCCTGGTGGGTTTTCTTCTGCATCCAGACTGGACCTCAACCACACTGTGTTCCACAGCAATATAAATCCTAGTGATTTGTAGCAGACCATTATTACTTTTCTAAATCCCAATAAAATGGGTGGTAAAATGCCCCTATGTAAATTCTGTGGAGATCCCGTTGCCCCAGACAGAGTAGCCAGGGGGTGTTGCTCCAGCTGCCTTGCACTATGTGGGGAGGTGCCACTGGATGTTCAGTGTTACACAAAACACCCATTGTTTTAATCTTCACAGGTGAAACCATACCTCATTGCTTAGTCAGGCTATTCCTCTCCTCAGAAACTATTTATCTCTGTTTCCTTGGTGTATATCTGATAGACATTGGTGGGGAACCCCAGCATGCGTCCCCATGTCCTTCCGGAGACTTTCCCTGCAGCAAGGTGCTGTTCTTGATGGTTCAAACCTAACCCCACTATTCCTATTCCTCTCCCTATCAAGCAGCCAAACAAAGTCTGGTGAGAAGTGAATGGTGGTCAAATTTAGGGATTGGAGACCCCTGTCTTACACCCAGAGAAGATGCTCTGTTTTCACTAACTTCATTGAGAATTGAGGATGCTCAGCACCTTGCAGGATGAAGGCATAAAACTGTGATGTACATCACTATTCTCCTTCCTTGGTCCTCTTCAATTCAAAAACTCGAAACCTGATCAAGCTACATTCCAGTAATGCCCAGACCATATCTCAACGATTTACAGCTGTGTTTTCCCTCCAGCCCTTGTCTGTGAGTTAAAACTCCAATGAACACCAGTCCATTGCTATACGACTCTTTTAAAGATGGATGTTAAGAAAGCAAACTGCAGGAAAATGGCTTCTAATCTCCTTTGGGAGTAAATACATCACAGGCTATTACCGAGCAAATGCAGAACAGCTGAAGTTTTGCTGTAACCTATGAGACCTTCTACATGGAGTAAAAGACTTGAATAGTCTTCTTGAGGTATTTTGAGCATTAATAATATCTGCTAGTAGCTTCAGTGAAGAAGCCCTGCAGTGCTCATTTAATGGTGTAAACAGCCATCACGCGTGACTGTGTTGTAAGTGCTCAATTCAATTAAGTTTCTGGGTATATGTTAGAAGACTTTTTATTTGGTGACAGTCATGGCCTTCTTAACTAGAGCAATAATGCTTGCTCCTAATAGCTCCTTACATCTTCCAAACATGCCTGTGCATTAACTAATACATCTGCTCAGTGTCCCTGCAAAATTTCACAGGTAAATCAATATTGTGTCATCCTTCAAGCAGACAGGTCAGACACGTCAAGCTTCCCATCGGAGGAGAAATCAATCACCTGACACAGTTGATTATTTTTAGTGTAATCTGTTTTCATTACATGATAAGCAATAGTCCTCGAACAGAGATGGTTACAAGCAGAACTCAGATAATCTCCCCCCTCTCTCTAGAAACCCTACTGCATTTTCGCTTTAAAAATCACTTTGAGTTTAAACAACTGTCAGAAGCCTTTCACCAAATGGCTCAGTGGTTCCTGATAATGTGTGTTTGTATTTATGCTGGAGGAAGGGGCAGAATAAGGAAGGCAGCAAGGTCAGTTCACAAAGAAAATGCTATGCACTGAGTGAAATTATGTCTTCTTCAGATGGGCTAGTACTGAAAGTGAGACGATTTGTGTCCATTCAGCCTTAGAAGCACACTTTCTTAGGTTTGACTATTTGGAATAGAAAAACTACCAGAAATCCTAAAAGGTCCATCTCTCAAAAAAACACGCACTCTTCAAACCCATCACTTCTACTAAAATACAGAATGTGTAAGCATGGAGTTGGAAGCACAGTTATGCATTCAAGCAACACCTTTTCTGTAAATGATGCTAGAAATTGCCATTAGTGCTCTGTCTTTTGAAACAGCCATTACATGCTATATAGCGTAGAAAAAACCTTAAAGCACAGAGTGAAGTTCTGTTTCCTGCCCCACAGATTTATTGGCATGAAATTCAAGGAAGTGAGATTTGAGGATTCACTATTTGAGGAATGCTACTTTGAAGATGTGACATCCAGCGAGACCTTCTTTGAAAACTGCACCATCATCTCTACTGTCTTTTATAACACTGGTAATGGGATTCCTGCTATGGTCTCATGTCTGTAATTAGAAGCTATTTTATGAGATTCTGGGAGAAAGGATGATAGAGATCTGTGTGTTTGTGTGTGTATTAGATAATGAGAGTGATGATGAAAAAAAAAAGAGGGTGATGCATTTGGAAGGAGGCTTCAGTTTGCTCCATCAGTGTTTTTAATCACATGGCTTCTGGTGTCATTGGCTGCTGCACGGGAAACTCAAAAGTCTGCGCTCAGACCTTGGCAGGTTAAAGTAATGGCAAAATGCCTAGCAGTTTAACAGCTCAATTCAACAAACTTGGCTTAAAAAGTAATTTTAACCAACCTGTGGTTGATGATCGTAAGCAGTAAAATATTCATTAATTTATCCTGAAAAAGCTTTTCACTCCTACTTTAATAGAGAACAAACCATAATGCCATGAAAGCATTGCTTGCGTTGCCCGGACTCGTGGCATGGGGCTACTGGTCCAGGTGACTCACAAACATAAGGAGTGCCTGAGGTGCCAAGCAGGCAGCTACAGTTTGCCACTAAAATAAAAACTCCCTGGCTATTTCCATTCAGTGAGGAGCACCTCTCAGATCTTTGATTTGTTTTTGATCCTGAGTCCTGTTGCTGCTGTATGAAGGGAGATCAGCCAAGCAGGATCAAGACTTTGTCTCTTTCCCTCGCAGATCTCTACGAACACAAATTCATCAACTGCAGGCTCATAAACAGCACGTTTCTAAAGGAGAAGGAAGGCTGTCACCTGGACTTCGAGGAGGACAATGATTTCCTGATCTACCTGGTCAGCTTCCTGGGCAGTCTGTCTGTGCTGCCAGGCAACATCATCTCTGCGTTACTCATGGACAAAATAGGGAGGATAAAGATGATCGGTGAGTGGGGATGATGGGTGTATGGCACAGGTCGTGGGTGGAAGCACCACTCTGCAAAGAACCAAGGTCAGTGTGAAGGTCTCGCTGCATCTGCACATACCAACGCAAGCCAAGATGGCTCAGGTGGGGATGAGTCATTCCCGTACCAAATAGAGCAGAAGGGTAAAGACTTGGGGGTGAAGCAAGTGATCTACTCTGTGGCAGTGGGCAAGTTACCTGCTCCTCGCCTCCTCGCCCTGCTTTGCTGTGTATCTGTGACATTTTTCTTTTCTATTTTGGCTTTTATGTCGAAGTCTGTATGTTTACCCAGTGCTCAGCACAACAGGGTCGGAGCTGAAGCAGGACCTCTTGGTGCTGTTGAGTTGACGCTGATGTCCATAGCACTCTGTATAAATAAACAAACACTTTGCTTGTAGCAATGAATATTCACAAACGTTATTTGATGCAGCTGCTTGATAGCACAGGAGTTGCCTCTCTTGGTTTTCTGATTTTCAAATGATTTTACAAACAGCTTCAGAGAGCATATGGTAGATTAACTGACCATGTCACAGCCAAGCAAGGTGCCACCCTTTAGCATCATTGGAGTAAGTTATCACCTTATCAGCATTATGATTGTTTTGGGAACTTCTGGTGTCGCTTCCTCCAGGGTTCAGACCGTGGTCTCCAGGTACTGTGGGAATCATGCCTCAGGGGACAGCCAAGTGAGTTTAATAAAATCAGGGATGTGGCTCAGAGGTAAGGGATGACTCGCTCTCTTGAGCTCACCAATCTCCCTCTTCTGAGACCAGAGGGAAGTTTAGTCAGCTTGGCCTCAGCGTCAGACAGGTTGAGGTAAGCAAGATAACCCCCCTCAGTGTGTCAGGAATGTAGGCTGGGGGAGGAAAATGAGCGTTCATGTAGTGAATTTGGAAAAGACCCAAACAAATCAGAGGGTCTGTGGGAAATAAATTAAATAAAGCTGAATGAGAATCAGATTGTCCACCCTGAAAACATGTCAGCATTTCAACATCTTCATCTGGAATTGAGATGACAGCTGGAATCCTAAATGCTTATTTCTCCTGCAGAATGAAAAATACAGGACAAAAATTAGTAACGACACACTGAAACGTTTCACTGTGGAATTTTCAATTGAAACAGCCTTCTGGCATCCCACCCATATCACTCTGTTGAACATATTATTTCTGGTCAGCTTAACATGAAAACTGAATTTTGTTTTTTGCGTTATGTGCCTCGCTGGGACTTCAGTTCGGTTTTATCATGTTCCGCTAAACCCTCTCTGGTGCCAAACGTCAGATCTCCTGGTGCACACACGGTGACCCTAATGCTGCACTGTACCTCTTCCGCAAAGGGAATATCCACACCGCACAGCGGGGGATGTAGTTTGGCCAGGTACCATGGAGGAGAAGTGGATATGGAGTCCTGCACAGCAGCTTTTCATAGGCAAGGGACCACAGTGGCAAGATGCAATATAATGTCCAAAATGAAGCATTCTCATTCCAGATCAGCATCCAAATTATTTTGGATGGTATGAAATTGATTTAAAAAACCCCAAACAAACAAATAATTGTTTGGTTTCCTGGTAGTAAATGGAGATATTTCAGCAACAACAGAACTTTCCAGTGAAATATACTTTGATTTTGCAAAAATTGCATCTTTCAGGTGAAAATTCCCAACGGGGTAGAAGGCAGTGATGTAGCCATTAATATTTCTGAATCTGAACTGTGCCTAACTGAGCATGAACGCTCTCACTTTCTCCCTCGGTGGTGTTCATAAAATTATGGCTCCTGTGCAAATGTGCCATGAAATCTAATGATGTTCTTATAATTAAAAGAGACCTCAAGTGCTTCATACAATTGACTGTAAATTATCCTAATTGAGACTATAAATGTGTCAAGTGATTTCAATATGATATGAAATGCACCAGCACTTCACTCAAAACTCAAGTTGGAAAACCTTCACAATGATTCTTCCTCCTCATTGACTTTCATGTTTACTTGCCTCTGCTCTTTCTGGGTCCATCTGGAAGTCTGAGATGCTGGAAACGTGCCTGGAAAAGCCTGTCTTCAGAGTCTCCGTAGAGCAGGACTATCAGCAAGATCAGATGGTCACTGAGAACATTTTCAGGCTGGTTTCCAGCATCAGAGAATGACAGATAGGCAGCATCAAGGTATTTTTGGATTCTTGCAGATTTAATCTGTTTTGGGGTGAAACACCATCATTTGAAAGCCATCTTTGTCAACAAATGTGTTTGCTCAACTGTGGACAGTAGAAACCAGTGCCAACATTTTTCTCTTGGTTTCCCCCCGTAGGTGGCTCAATGTTGATCTCAGCAGTGTGCTGCTTCTTTCTCTTTTTCGGCAACAGCGAGTCTGCAATGATCGGCTGGCAGTGCCTCTTCTGCGGGGCCAGCATTGCTGCCTGGAACGCCCTGGATGTGATCACCGTGGAGCTCTACCCCACTGACAAAAGGTGCTCAGAACACTTCTCCTTTTAGTCTCTACCCTCAGATTTTGTCCTCTCAGTTCCTAATGAGAAAAGTCACTCTAGGTACGTGCAGATAGGGGAGGCGTGTATTTTTTTAATTTTCACCGGTCTCTAAGGGATGGACAGTCCTGTGACTATACTGTATCAGCACAGACATTTGCAAGCTTAATTCTGCACGCCAGGTGGCTCGCACGCAGGGAGTGGTGTGGGTGTATGGAAATCACGGGCAGATAAAATGTGGAATCTGTCATTTCCACAGATGTGCACAGAGGTCTGACTTTTCAGCCTGTATCCCCCAGCCTCTTGTCATAGCTCAGCATTGTGACAGCCTTCCCCTCCACAACCTGGAGACAACCATGTGCAGAGAATGGTTTGGGAGAGGAGGTGGCACAGGAAACTTTGGGAGAATGTGCTGCAGACGAAATCTTTCCTTGCGACATCATCATAAGACTTTTACGCCTTTTTCAGGCTGTTGGGTGAAGCCAGAAGGGAAGGAGAAGGACTGTGCTTTGAAGGCAGCATGCTTTTAGCTGCTGGGTGAAGCAGAATTTGGAGGAGAGCCCAGGTTATTTCTTTGGTGACAACTCACGCCAGCCAGTGCTTGGAAGGACTTTGACAAGTTCTAGAGCAGGTTGTGTCCTGCTGTCTTTGGGGAGGGCAAAGGCTGCCACAGTGGGCCACTCTAGGGCTAGGGAGAAGCTGAGATGAAAAGGAGAAATGACAACGCACAGACATTCTCCTCATTCACACAGACATGCAAAACCCCAACACCTATTATCTATTTATTCATTCTGCCTGGCTTTACTTGCTAAAAGCGTAGCCTGGGCAACATAAGCACAATCACCAAATTACCCACCCAGATCTCCTGTAGTTCTGCTGAGAACCTTCCTCCTAACCTTTGCTTTCTGCTTTTCTTCCCCGCAGGGCAACGGCCTTTGGCATCCTCAATGGGCTTTGCAAGTTTGCTGCCATCCTGGGGAACTCAATCTTTGCCTCCTTTGTAGGGATAACCAAGGTGGTTCCCATCCTTCTGGCTTCCTCTGCTCTGGTTGGAGGTGGCCTGCTCGCTTTGCGCCTGCCAGAGACTCGAGAACAGGTCCTGATGTGAGCAACTGAGGCCAGGGGGGTCGGGGGTGGATGTAGAAGAAGAACAAAAAAGAGCCATGTTTGGAAAAATCAAAATATCCATTTCTATACTGTCCTGTTGATACCTCAAAGAGAGAGGGCAGAGGGAAAGAGGAGCCCAAAGGGATAAAAACGAAACCTCTAGTTTCTGACTCTTTTACAGCCACAACTGGTGCATGCAGCTACTACACACCCCTTGCAGAGCTTGGGTTTAACCTTGCCTACACTGGGAGTCCCCCCCCGTCCCTCTCCATCCCAGTGTACCGGCACAGGACGCGAACAGCGGCTTCGTGCATGTGTGCGCCTGAGCGGGTGTGAGCGTGTCCGACGGGAGAACAGATCCTGACCCCCTTACACCTTTGCTGTGAGCTGTGAGATGCTGCCTGCCTTGCCCAGCACTCCTTGGCAAAATCCATATCAGCTGTGCTCAGACATGAAGGGCACCCGAAGGAGAAGCGGGTAACAAACCTACTGCAGGTGAGCTCCAGCAACAGGGACAAGAGCTACAACTGTGACTAGTGACCCTGGCGGTCTTGATTTTGGGGTTACCACCTGAACCACCTGAAAGAGTGAGAGAGTCCTGATTTCTGGAGGATACGAGGGTGGGTGTTCGGCGCTCTCAGAAGAATCAGGGTTTCAAAGCCCTTTGCTGTCTTCACGTGGGCATAGAGAATCACTAGGCACCTTCTTTGTGAGAGAAATATATACATAATTTTATATATATATGTATTTACACACACTTGCAAACATACATACACAGATTGAAGAGATCAGCTATTGAAATTTATAATTTTAATTTCTGCACCCTTAAGAAGATCTTAAGAGAGACGCTAAAAACTAATCCCACTAGTTCAAGATTATCTGGAGTCACGACCAACTTAGTGACACTTCATTCTTTATATCCAGACACCAAATATTTAAATGTATTGATGGCTGGAAATATATATTTCTATGATAATTAAGAGGTTTTTTTTCCTACAGCTTTCACAGAGGAGAAATTGATATGATGTTGGAGCATTCCACAAACCAAATGTGTACATATTATCCAGTGTAAATAAGGGAATTTTGTCTAATACCTAAAGTATGGTAACTGTGAATTTACCAGCATTTTAGCCATATTATTTAAGGAATATAAAGCTTGATTTTCTTATATACTTGGGTCTCATTGAAGCACTGTAAGCACAGTTACTTAAAGCCATTTAACTTGTTACACAGGGAATGCATGCAGCAAGCTTTCACTGTACAGAACATTAAATTCTCCATTAAGTGGCACAGTTAAGTCTGATATCCTGTAAAGATAATTTTTTAAATTCATATGCCCTTTTTATCGTGAGACTTAAGTCCTGTCGCACCTAGAAGCAAAGTGAGTTGTGTATTTTTCAATATACTTTGTTGGGAAGCAAGAATGAAAGGCGTACTGTTAAATACCACACCAATGCTCACAATTGACTAGATAGCGCTAATTAGAGCCTTTCAACAAGCTCAGCAATAGACCAGAATTGATCAGAAACTGTCACAATGCAGAGAATTTGTCTCACCAGGATATTTTGTGACACAAAAAATTCTTTTGTACTTTTGCTAATGATCTTCCTATTTACTTTCCTTTGGATCCTTCTTTTTTTTTCTTTCCCTTTTTTTTTTTAAAGAAAAACATGCAGGGCTGGACTGAAATCCAGCAGGACTGAAGTCTGACACCTCTGCCTTCAGCAGAGGCAGTCTACACTAACAGCTCACACGGGGGGGCCAGCCCCATGCAACTGTGGGAGTCACTGTCAGTGCCGCTCCAGAGGACAGATGAAGGACACAGAGCGTGGTTAGATCGCAAGAAGCAAATCCTTGCCAATGAGGCAAAAGCCTCTAAATAAGCATCATTTTTATCATTGTGTCAATCAGGGATGAACACTTACAGAGCAGCTAGGCTACAATGGGCTATTTGGCATTTTTGAGATTTATTCTGAGGTTTATGAAATTGATAAAATCACAAGCTGCTGTAATAACTGAGCTTATTATGCCTCGCTTCTTCATTTTATGGGCAGCTTGGGGCCTTTTTTTGATTTGTCTTCAAAACAGCAAGGTTCCTTCTCTAAGGTAGGAATGAATGTAATTATGTCCTTTGGCAGCGGTTCACAGCTTCTGTTGAGAATCACAGCCCAGAATGTGGGTTTTTTTCTCTAAGAATGTCTGATCCTTTCGCATGGTGAGAAGCAGCTAAATACGTATTTCAACACAAAAGTTCACCATGGTCTTTATGTTTCACCCATTTTGTTGGGTTGTGCACGCCAATTATCACATTGCATTTGGGGGGGGGAAATTGTTTCATTTTCTGGACTATTCTGTTGTGCTGTTCTGTGGAGCCAGAATTTATCTTTATTTATTTTACAAAGCACTCTTAGTTACATACCATCCGATGCTCTGACAGCAAACCTGACTATTTGTGTTCTCCGTTGACATTGCACAGTGCCACTAATGACATCATTTATTTTGCAAACTTCTCTGTTAATTTTCAGAGGAGGGAGAAATTGAGGTCTTGAGGAGATAGAAATGGCAAGGCAATATTAGGAAATATTATCCAATTTTAGAAACCTTTCTTCTTTACAGAACAGCTCTTTCACAGGCTGCTAAACCTCACCTTCGAGAGATTAGCTGGGACGAGGTAAGGAGCAATAGGATCTTGTTGTCAGTGTCACCCAGGCTACCCACATGACCGTAGAAACTCTTTGCACCCCTAAAATGCATGGGCTAGGGGATGATGCACATGTGTCGTGACAAGGCTCCTATCCCTGACTTGACCAGGGAGTTCATGACCTAATAGGAAAGGGCAAACACACACTGCAGGTGGTACACAAGGGCCTGGGAAAGGACAGCAATGAACAGAGAAGGAAGAAAGGAAAAAGTTAAGGAGAAATGGTATCGCCTAGCCTTAGGCACCAACAAGTTAGATGTCTGGATCTGAACTCATCGCCCTGGGTTCCCATTCTCCTCAGTTGCAAGGCATAGGCAATATATGTGACCACGCTCAGGCACCATGCCGAGAAGATGGGTTGCCCTGGATGGCCCTGCTGCTCTCCTTCTGTAACAGAGAAATCCAGGGCAACGGCTTCAGCTCAGGTATTTGCCTTTGTGACACCTGGGCTGACATCTCCCATCCAACTTCAGTGCGAACAAGGCTTAGTCAACACTCCTGATGTGTGTGTTTGTTTTCCTTGTCACGGTCTAAACCAGTGTAGGCTTCACACTAGTGCTCTCCAGAGCAAAATGCTCGTTGGGTGAAGTTTCCTCAGCGCTGGCTGTGTTTTGATTTGGGTCTCAGTTTCAAGCCGTGGGCTGCCTGTGAGCCTGAGCCACAGAGCCCCGGATCACCGTGCGGGGGGAGATTTCTCATCAGGTACCTCCTATGGTGGCTCAGCTTTATTTCTACAGTAAAATCAGCATTATACCTGCAGTGCAAGGGCCAGCATGCCTCCTCCAGTGGTTCCCTCTGCCTATGTTTGCCACAGCGAACTATCTCCTTGTCTTGGATACACCAGACCATCTACAGAGAAAACTGTTGACCATGGGTCCGCTGATGATCTCTGCAGAGCACTGTTTCCTCGGATTCATGAACTTTCCTGCAACAGGGGCACAGAGGACCAAGACAGGGGACTTGCCTTAAATCCCAAAGACCTCTACTAGAGGACAGCTGGACCTCTTCATGCATGTGTGGCACACCAGTACAGCCACTTAGCCAGGGACTTTGTGGCATGGGAAAGGTGGGTCTAGGGAACCCGAACTGTGACTTGGTGTCNGGGTTTTTTTCTCTAAGAATGTCTGATCCTTTCGCATGGTGAGAAGCAGCTAAATACGTATTTCAACACAAAAGTTCACCATGGTCTTTATGTTTCACCCATTTTGTTGGGTTGTGCACGCCAATTATCACATTGCATTTGGGGGGGGGAAATTGTTTCATTTTCTGGACTATTCTGTTGTGCTGTTCTGTGGAGCCAGAATTTATCTTTATTTATTTTACAAAGCACTCTTAGTTACATACCATCCGATGCTCTGACAGCAAACCTGACTATTTGTGTTCTCCGTTGACATTGCACAGTGCCACTAATGACATCATTTATTTTGCAAACTTCTCTGTTAATTTTCAGAGGAGGGAGAAATTGAGGTCTTGAGGAGATAGAAATGGCAAGGCAATATTAGGAAATATTATCCAATTTTAGAAACCTTTCTTCTTTACAGAACAGCTCTTTCACAGGCTGCTAAACCTCACCTTCGAGAGATTAGCTGGGACGAGGTAAGGAGCAATAGGATCTTGTTGTCAGTGTCACCCAGGCTACCCACATGACCGTAGAAACTCTTTGCACCCCTAAAATGCATGGGCTAGGGGATGATGCACATGTGTCGTGACAAGGCTCCTATCCCTGACTTGACCAGGGAGTTCATGACCTAATAGGAAAGGGCAAACACACACTGCAGGTGGTACACAAGGGCCTGGGAAAGGACAGCAATGAACAGAGAAGGAAGAAAGGAAAAAGTTAAGGAGAAATGGTATCGCCTAGCCTTAGGCACCAACAAGTTAGATGTCTGGATCTGAACTCATCGCCCTGGGTTCCCATTCTCCTCAGTTGCAAGGCATAGGCAATATATGTGACCACGCTCAGGCACCATGCCGAGAAGATGGGTTGCCCTGGATGGCCCTGCTGCTCTCCTTCTGTAACAGAGAAATCCAGGGCAACGGCTTCAGCTCAGGTATTTGCCTTTGTGACACCTGGGCTGACATCTCCCATCCAACTTCAGTGCGAACAAGGCTTAGTCAACACTCCTGATGTGTGTGTTTGTTTTCCTTGTCACGGTCTAAACCAGTGTAGGCTTCACACTAGTGCTCTCCAGAGCAAAATGCTCGTTGGGTGAAGTTTCCTCAGCGCTGGCTGTGTTTTGATTTGGGTCTCAGTTTCAAGCCGTGGGCTGCCTGTGAGCCTGAGCCACAGAGCCCCGGATCACCGTGCGGGGGGAGATTTCTCATCAGGTACCTCCTATGGTGGCTCAGCTTTATTTCTACAGTAAAATCAGCATTATACCTGCAGTGCAAGGGCCAGCATGCCTCCTCCAGTGGTTCCCTCTGCCTATGTTTGCCACAGCGAACTATCTCCTTGTCTTGGATACACCAGACCATCTACAGAGAAAACTGTTGACCATGGGTCCGCTGATGATCTCTGCAGAGCACTGTTTCCTCGGATTCATGAACTTTCCTGCAACAGGGGCACAGAGGACCAAGACAGGGGACTTGCCTTAAATCCCAAAGACCTCTACTAGAGGACAGCTGGACCTCTTCATGCATGTGTGGCACACCAGTACAGCCACTTAGCCAGGGACTTTGTGGCATGGGAAAGGTGGGTCTAGGGAACCCGAACTGTGACTTGGTGTCTTCAGCTGTTACAGCAGTGTAATGGGGGGCATGGGAGGAGTTCATTACTGAGTTTCTGAGCATGCAGAAACAGACATTTAGAGGAACACAAAGCACTGTTGATACTATTATAAAAGACCAGTGGTATTATGGTAAGAGTTCTGCCTCCTTATATTCCCTGTTAATTTAACTGGTTGTCGTATACCTATTCCTTTACTTCAGTTATGCAGGACAGGTCCTGCAGAGCCTTTGGCTCTGCTACATCCTACTGGTGATGGATGCAGCTTGGGCTGGGTGGGGTGATCCCCTCCTTGCCCATGTGATCCTCATCCCATTGAAATGCTGTGTGACTTATAAACAGTGGTGTCTGGATCTTTTGGACTAAGAAAAGGGGCCTGGAAAACCCATATGCAGAGGCAGACGTTCTGCACTCTGGAGGGCGGTCAGGCCGCCCAATGCCCTTCGGTGATACTGGACACGTGCACTAAGGGGCATTCCCTGAGCCTGGGAGCAGTCCAGCCCCACGGCTGGGTCCACATGGGCACAGAGAGAGGTTGCATGGACCTGAGCTTTCTCCAGACATGCAAGTCTCTTCCAGGTCCTGCTTTGAGGCCTCCAACAACAGAGTGTACTCTGACACTGTTAGGGAGGCCCCATGTCTATTTCTGTTCCCTGCTTGTGTCGTCCGTTGACTTTCCAAAGGACACACAGAACTGGAGAGCATATTTTTAGGTTTATGTAGATTTGAGCCCCATACATTATATTTCCATGAAGTTTCTCCCTCAGTTTCTCACCCTTGTATTAGCAAATGCTGCTTTTAGGAAGAATCAAGCCTGGGAACTGCAAAGGAAACAAACCCGAAAGAAATTTCTTTGCTCTATGTGATGCTAGTGCCGTATAAATGTACACACTGCAAGTTCCACTGTAAATAACACCCAGTGTTGTGCATTTAATTAAATATTTCATTTAGATGTTCTGTCAGCTCTGTGTGGGAAATAGCCAATTCCAGTCCCTTGGTTCCTTTTCTTCATTTGAAATCTTTCTTCTTCATTTGAAACCTTTCTTCTTCATTTGAAACCTTTCTTCTTTTATTTTTTTTTTATTTGATCTGTGTCTGGTTGTCACTGGAAATTGCAGCTGTTCCAATGGACTTTGTTTTGTTCTCTCCATCACATTAAAAAGCTGGAAGAAAAAGAATGACTCTTGTACTGTTTGCGTTTAATGTTCACTTTGAGTCTTTTTACAAGGGCTGTTATGGGTGATTTTGTACCCTTACAAGGTAGGGACTTCCTCTGATGTTTGCTATGTGTACGTCCTTGCTCTCTCAAACAATCCCACCTCAATTAAGTCTCCCTTCTACCACCATTTTATCACACTGTGCGCTTCCTAACACACTACATGAGAAACTCTATATAACCTGAAAATTTTTCTGGTGGAGAAACCGTGAAATATTTTTAAGCGCCACGCAAAACTGAAGAGCTAAACTCTCCTTTGTAGCAAGAATAAGTCTGAAAAAAAAAAAAAAGCTGCTTCTTGTAGCTTGGCACACCATTTGACCATAGCATACACTCTTCTGGATGTATTTCTAAGGATGTGTGCTCTTTTATTATTTTTTTTTATTTGCAGCTCCCTGTATAAATCTAACTACCCACCCCATGCTTTCAGAGCAGGGTGATAGAGACCTGCACAACATCAGCTGCGTGGGAAAAGAGCTCCTGGCGTAAGTGGAGGCTGCTTGGCAGACTATGGGGTTTATGCATGAATGTCAACTTCACGTATTCCATAAAATGCAGCAAAGTCTCTTCCCCCAGATCCACTGAAGATCAGCAGGGTTTTGATTCTGAGGCAACTCTGGCTTGTTGAAAAGACATTCAGGTGCTGAAAGGTTGTCAGGTCAATCAGCGTTTACACACATACACTGCACATGCAACAGGCTAAAACAAACATGTTAATATTCAAGGGAGAGATAAAGAGCCAGAAAATATTAGAAATGTAATAAAGGAACCATGAAGGTACCTCCATCATCAGGAGACTAAATCAGGCATTTTTCCTCAGCTCAGTTTCATCCCCATCTGAGCTGGGTCCCACTGGATGAACCAAAGCCAGCAGCAGACTGGGGGAGCTGGTGAGGACTGGTCTCAGGTGGGAGCTGCCAGCTGTGAATTTTGCAATACTCATGTCCGACTGCGGAGTACAGAGCTATGGAGTCAACAGCCCGTAAGACCCTAGTGTGTGTTCTGCCTTTATGTAGGAAACTATGTATTAGCAAACACCACCAGAAAGCATTTTCTAAGAAGTGGGCTTCTAAATAAAGGTCAGAGATTTGCACTGAAAGCCTTGGAGGTGCTTTTGAGTGGTCCTTACTCCAGGATAGCTGACAATCTGTGTAAGGCTGAAATCTCCATAAGCAGGAAAAATCCCGTATTTTAATGTGCAGACAAGGTTGCTGATAAAAACTGTGCATAAAAAAACCCTGACTAATTTAAAAGTAGGGTGCAGGGAATTTAAGAGCAGGATTACGTGACATGGCTGCTTGAGATAGCATAGGATGGACTGGATGATAAGAAAACCTTTGCAAATCTGTGTTCCTATTTTTCTGTACTGATGAATCTACCTTGACCATCTCATGTTTCTCGTTATGTGGATTTTCTGGCACAGATTCTTATAGCTACCAATAAGTGACCCAGATTCCCTGGATGTGTAGGTTTACCCAAGCTGTCACAGAAGGTTATCCAGTGGGGGAAGAAGGCTGGAAATGACGGCAATTCCAACATCCATTAAATCCAGCAATAGGTCTGAGTGATGCTTCTGAACTGTGAAGTGACTTAATATTGGGAACATGATTTGAGTTAGATTATGGTAAACTGGCCCATCATTTTATCAGTGCTCCTATATCTCAAACACTGGTTTGGGGATTCTTAAAGTAGAGATCAGGCTTGGCAATCTGAGTCCACATTTGTTCATAAATCAGGGGAAGAGCAACCACCCGGCCAGGCACTTGGTGCTGGGACATGGTGCTCTGTTTTTCCAGCTTGTGGCAGAAAATGCTGGAGACTGAGCACACTGCCAACGCACGAACACTGATACAACTTTGTGGCTGATATCAAGTGAGTCTGTGTTTCTCAGCCCAGTTTCTTGTAAGCAGATGTGTGTAACACAAAAAGAACTAGCCAAAGAGGTTACCACAGATTATTTTTTGTTGGACTGTGGGTGAGGAGAATTAACCGGAGAACTTGCAGCCACCTTGGCCCATGATAATTAGAAGAGCTAGGGCTTATATATAATTTTTAACATTTTAAGCATATACAGTTATTACTGCACTAACCCACAAAGTACTATTTGAAAAAATTACAAGTGATATATAAATTTATTGTTCAGCAATTGTTCTGCCTATAAAAATATGTGTGTATCTATAGCTACATATATGTATATATGCACGCGTATGCATTTATATGTAAAACTGAATGATTACACCTGCCCTTACTGATTCCGCCTCAGCCTTTTTGGGCCCGAAATTAGTCTCGATAAGGCCAGAAGATGGCAGCAGTCGCACACGGCACAGGCTGCCGGTCCCCGCTCCCCAGCCACCGCAGTGCGGGCGGCGGGAGGCTGCGCCCAGGAGCGGCAGTCCTGGCCAGGACAGGGTGCTGCGCCAGAGCCATCAGGTACAGGTCACGGGGGTCTGACCCCCAGAAAAGTCAGGGAAAAGGGGGTAAAAAGAGCAGCGATTAGAAAGTTTAGAGAAGAGCGAGCCCTGTCAAATGCCAAAGCTTTTGAAACGGGAGTTGTGCGAACCTGAAGCAAACATATGAGAGTTTCTTCTTTGGTAGACTAGTGCAATGGTTTTCAGGCTTTCTTGGCCTCCAGCTTCTAAGTGTTTTCCAGTGGAGATGCAAATCCCTTGTAAAAATGTGGTGAGACTCCAGTTAGAGGAGAAGAGCTCTGTGCTGGCCCATGCCACAGACTGAGGAACAGGTCAGCACCCGCAGTGACTCCTGGGGTGGCTTGTTGAGGTGCTGCAGTGAATGTGTTTTGTGGACAAGTTCTCCAGCCCAGCTAACCATTATAAGATGTCACCAGCACTGCCCCAAGGGTTCCTCCTTCTCCAGCCTCAAGCACAGGCAGAACCTTCTGCAGCTAAAATCTGAGCTCTTAAAATGAGAAGTCTCTCCCCAGAGTGGTTTCATGAACCCCTTCCACATACCTGTGTCGTGAATGTAAGACAAGGGACAACAAAATTTCTAAGTGCTTTGCTTACCTCAAAACAACCTGCGATCACAAATCCTCAATGCCTTCCCTACGTGGGTGGTAGGTGATTCAGATCAGAGGACAGATCCTGCTGAAAATTAACCAAATAATACCAACAAATGTTGCAGCTGCCCTTCTTACAGCTTGTAGAAACTGTGGAACCCATCATGAGACTTATGCTCTAGTTAAGCAGGGCTTTACCCTAGCCTAGCGAGCTTTCTGCGATCACAGCTGGATGCAGCTGCTGTCCACCATGGATTTTTACACTGATGGCTTATCTCTGGGAACCAAGAGGTTGGGTTTCCCTGCAAAGCTTTTGATTCACCATAGAAAACAAACAAAAGAGCTATCTAGTAAATATAAACAGACCTAATTGCAAGGAGAGCAAAGCCAGATCTCAAGTGGCTTCATTCCTCTCTTCTGTAACCCTAGCGAAGTAAAGAGACTTACCCCAGGGATGACATATCTTCCCAGGGTTGCAGCCCGTCTCGGTGGTGGGGTGCCTGAGGCAGGACAGCAGCTGGAGCAGGCTCTGATGGCTGTGGGGTTTCAGAAGTTGGTAATATTTCTCCAGAGGGAGCCCTTTCTTAGCCTTGAAATCTTCTGCTTCAGACTGGGAAGAGAATATTGTACTCAGCCTCTCGCAACACATCTTTGAATAACAAATTCAGGGCTTTTATCCTTTCTTTTTCAGGATAAGGGTAAGAGCTTTGAAAACTTCCCAGCAGCCCTGTTCCTTCCCTTAGACCCCTGAACAACAAACTGCTCCACAGAAACCAGTCACGTACCAAGCCCTTAGGCCTATAAATATTTCAGAACAACTTTTTTACAGCCCTCGTTTGACCTTATCCAAAGAGACCATAAAGAGTTCGCAGCCCTGGCTTGGCCCAGCTGTAGGACCCTGCTAAGTCACTTTGTTCCCTTTCACGTCCCATCTGGAAGAGGACAGGAATAGTGTCAGCTTTGTGTTGGTCTCTGGGGTAGATCTCTAGCTCTGTGTGTGGTTACCCCTGCGTTAGGGGCCTGAGAGACCTTCTTTGGCAGATTTTCAGAGGTTTTGGTTTTGGGGTGTCCTGAAGCTCTGTTACTTTGCTGTCATTTATCTCTGGTATTGCAGCACGTCCCTCTACAGGTCAGTTAAAAGAGCTTTTTCTTTTAAGTGGTGCAAATTTAACTCCAAGTAACTGGTTTCCCTGTATCCATAGGTCAAGGTTCAGTATAAAACTTGTGTGGGAGAAATGCTGGTTAAGAAGAAAAAAGAAGTAATTTGGGGTGAATGCCACACCCACCACAGAGGAGTTCAAGGCTGAAGTTAAGTGTATCTCCAAATAACGACCATGGTTATTGCAACCTTCCGATGTCCACTGGGGATGAATAATTGCCTTAGACGGGCTTTAGCAATAGGATTTCACAAAGAAGAAGAAATCCAAATGGGAAAATAATGTAAGGAAATGTTAAAAAACAACCAAACAAAAACCCCAAGTTCAAACCCAAACCCATTTCTGATCATTGTCTGGGCTTAAAAGCAGAGTTTTAGCAATTGCAGCTTTTTCCTGGTCACTCCACTTTTAGCCCTGGGAGAAATTCTTGTCTGGAGATTTTGACATCCCAGTCAGCTCCTTGGCAATGGGCAGATATCCTAAACAGCCGAATGATAACTTGTCTTGGGCTGCTCAATCAACAGCACTGAGAAGATAAACCTCTTACACACTTGGAGAGAGACAAGCCCAAAGTTTATGTCCACTGTTGAATATAAATGGTGTCACAGACAAGTTGAAAGACTTTCCCAGCTCACACCCTGCGCTTGTAGGGGAGAATCTGTGGCCTTTTGCTGGAAATCTTGTTCACACGGGGATGGTGTCTTGAAGAAATTCATTGAGAAGAGGAGTAGCTTTGAGACTGGCTCGACTCAAGCCCAAGCTGAGAGGAAACTTGGACAGTGAACTACTTGGGATGTGTCAACAACCTTCAGTCTACCACCTTTCCTTTCTTAGGGTTGGCTTAAGACTTGGAGGCAGGTTTGCATGGGAATTTTAACATGATATTGTCTGGACTTTAACAGACAAACAGAACATTTTATTCATGAGGGTTGTCTTTCTGCTAGCATGTGACAGCACAGAATGCTGAGTGCTTGCACAGAAACAGAACAATCTCAAATAATTTCGGAGAACCACAAGAAACATAGTCAAAAAGCTTGTATGCATGAGATAGTTGCTTCAAATTAAGTGGGCATGTTATCTTAAACAGGGTAGCTGTTCGTGAAAAGTCTTCACCCCAATGGTCTTTTGCGGAAAGATGCACTAAAATATGAGCAATTACCAAGCTAATCAGAAGACAATAATCCTTTTCTGACCACTGGCATCTGTTTGATGCGAGGCATTGTAATGGGCCTTTCCAATGGCTTCTCCCAGTGCACCACTGGTCAAGGTCCAAAGCAAAGGCCTCAACCTGAATCTCTGTGGCCGTGCATGCAAGCCCCAAACTAGCGGAGGTGTGGGTGGCAGCTTCTCTGAATGAAAATTAGGGTGGTGGTGCGGCTTGCTGGAAAGCTCGCAGTTCTTTCTCACTTCAGAAGAAAGACTTTCTGAACTAGATCTCTGAGGTGATTCACAGCACAGCAAAATCTGGGAAAATCACCTTCTGTCTCCTTTTCTTTCTCTCTGTTTTATCTCTTCATCTTCAGGTATGACTTCCCCAGGTATCCACCCTCGTTTGATGCAGCTGGAATCTGGTGACATGATGCAAATGCAATGTTGATTTTTAAGCAAGATTATGTAAATCCAATACGTTCAGGCACTGTAGTCCTGGGAATTCCCTTATCAGCAACATAATCATTGAGAATGAGTTCCTCCAGTATGTGAGATAGTGGCAGGGAAGGAATAAGGGCTGAGCTAATCACCAGGCATATCTCAGCCAGGATTTAATTGTGCATGACAAGGAACCAGCACAAGGTGAAATGTTTGTGCAACAGAGATTTCCACTGAAATGGCTCTACTTTTCAAAGAGCAGTCATTCTCGTATAACTGCACAAAGCATTAAAGCCAATGTGGAGGAAAATCTAGATCTTTCTGTTTGTTGTAGAGGGACCCTAATTTAGTCTGGTGTCTGCCCTTGAGCTGGTTTAGGGATAGAGCATTACAATTTTCTGTCCTGAACTGTTGTAGTTGTCATCCTGAACATTACTTCTCGTGTTCCCCTTTCCTTATGTAACAAGAACCTGTTGCCTGACATTACACCTATGAGTAAAGTCCTTGGATGGGGGTCTGATTAATTTAGTTTCAAAATGAGACATGGGGGATGATGCTGTCAGTACCTGTATTATGTCCTTGCATCTTTCTTACTACCTATCTTTGCAATCACAACTCACAAGCAACTACTTTGTTTTCCTTTGGACATAATTTAGCTTTATTTATTGTCATTGTTGTTATTACTATTCATAAAATAAATTGTCAAGGTAACCTGGCTGATGGACTTTCAAGCATTCGGTAATGACTTCTGCAAATCACAGAGAAAAATGTACCTTCCAAACAGGCATAAGCAAAAGCAGGCAAGGTGATGATGAGCTTTAAAGAATAGGTCTCATTTCAAGTCAAAGATTCCTTCCAGATTGAGATTATCATGCTGTAAATAATGCACCTGAGTCTTCGACAATAGGGAGCAAATTTGCCCTGTTGCAAATATACTAATCACTAGCCTAGCGACTCACATTATTAGCTGCAAATAATTATTTTCTCCAAGGAAAATATAGACCTTCAAAGGAGATAACATCTTAAATCACAGCAAATTTTAATTTAAATTCAAAGTGTAGGAATGCACATAATACCCCATCTCTCTGTTATCTGGCTGGGATGGTGTCATTATAGTATTTTAAAGACAGTCCCAATCAGCGAACTAAATACCTGCAGCCTAACACTTTGCAATTTCATTTTCTTCTTGTCAGAGTGTGTAATTGATATTTGTACTGGAGGTAACAAAACAGAAAATGTGAAGGTGTTGATAACTTTGCCATTACTGTCTCTTAAACTGCCTGAGAGATGGTGAGGACTGGATGACAGTGAGGAACTGGTAACTTTATAATAGGATATAAAACCATTCACATAGCCTAAGCCTGTAGTCAATGCTTGGATTGGGATAGATATGTGACCTGATACTGGCTTGTCACAACATCTCATGTGATCACTTCTGCTAGCAGAAAGCCCAGTCCTGCAAAGAGCTGAGCCCATTGACTTCAGCAAGAGCTCAGCTTGCTGCAGAATATGACTGGGCATTTGGAGATTCAGCTACTGGCAGGTGGCATGAACTTGGGCTCTCCCTGCAAACATCCCAGTTTAAGATGCCTCTGCAGGGACAGATGGAGGAAGCTGAAATGTTTGCAGTTGATTTTGCTGTGTATCTTCCACGATCCGTGGTGTCTCAAGGACCGACAACTTCCCCAACAGACATGTCTGGGGAAGTGACTGATTCTGTTCCTCTTGTCCCTGACTCATGGAGGGGGTAATGGGATCTGTTTCATGAGCCCATGAGCATTTGCTGAACATCCACTAGGTGAATTAGAGTGATTTTTCTGCCTCTGTGGGAGTTTCTTTCCTCCACTGAATACCTTGGGTTCAGTAAGAGCACTTCTTCTAGGGAAAATTGCTTAAAAGTTTCAAACTACAGTGAGGGTCAGGTAATTGCAAAATTGTCTCTGCAGAAGACTCCCAGAGGCAGCTCTGGAAGATTTTCACAAACAAACATCTGAAATTACGCAAGCTACACATTGCATTCAGGATGCTCAATTACACTCACATTTTATTCCCCAAACTAAGCACAAATGTAAATAACTTAGATGAGCATGTTCAAATGATTCCTGAATCTTTATTCATCACTCCAAGTGCCCTACCTCAAGATCCAAAGTTTATTGTCTATTAATGGTACGTGAGCAACTGGAAGAGAATAAATGTGTCCTAAAGTCAGCACTCCGTGACTAGTCAGATGCCAGGAATTTCCTGTCTAGTGTTTGTATGTCTTGAGCAATATAGAAAGCTGCCAGAAAGGCAGGGGAAGAAAGACACGGGTTTAGAAGTGATTCCCCACACATGTGCAAGAGGTACTTGATTCTTGGAAGACCTGGCTGCAGTGGGCTGGAGGCAGAAGGACAAGACAGTGGCTGTAAAATGTAGATGACAGGTGTCAGGATTAAAAAGGTGACATTCTGACAGCACAGAGTTCAAATTCCTCAAATTTTCATGTGATCAAGCTGCATCTAATTTTCTTGAGCTCATCTGTGTTTCTGCAGCTTGCAGAAACAAGCTGCAGACACCACATTGACACAACTCCAGAAAATTTGAGTCAATTCAGTGGGGCACATTGCAAAATCTGTGTTGACTATATTGATAGCTGTATTCCTCTTCACCACCCTGGTGCTATCTCTGCCCATGCCTGGAGAGAGCTGAATGGGTGCCTAAGCAGGTCTTTTCTGAGGATTCAGCTGTAACATGGGCCATTCTCCCACTCCAGAGCTGATGTCAAGCCAAAAGCTGGTACCCATCTGCAGACTGCTGCCTTTCCAGGTGCCACAGAAAGCTTTTCTTCAGCCGTCATGGCTCTGAAGCTATGTAAATGCCCAAAGACTTAATCTTCTCCATTGCTTTCTGATCATTTTCACATTTTGCTTTCAAGTTTGTGCAACACAAAGTGCAATAGGGCTGATGGGTTGGGGAGATGCAAATGGCCTGCAGAGGTGACCCTAAGTCTGAAGCCTTTACTTTCAAAGGATTTTCATGTTGCAATTACTAGTTATGAAAACAAAACAAAAGAAAACACCACCCCATCCCCCCTGAAAGGTGAATCATTTGTTGAGAGCATCTTCTGGGGTGATAGATAATTGCTATCCATTCTGCCTCCAAAGCAGCTCAAATCAGCCTGGTGACATTTGTCACAAATGGAGGCAGTTATTAATAGGCTGCATACTTATAAGACTTCTTTACAATGCAAATTGCTTCTTACTGAGCTGCCTTTATCCCAGCTTTTGGGCCGTGTTATCCATATATTTCTGACATCTCACTCAGTAATGGTGTCTGTATACCCTTAGAGGAAAGAGGAGTGAAAACCCAGTGGAGTCCATAGCTTGGGAGCTCTGGGCGTGTTCCAGCAGGGATGCAGGACCCTACTCCAGCAAGGGTTTGAAGGCCCTGGTGCCTTCCTTATTGGTAAACCAATTACCAGAATAAGTCCCAGAATCTAGCCAATATACTTGTCATCCAATGCTCACTACTGGAGGAGAACAAGAGGTTTGTACCCATCCACTTGGCAACGCTGAGTGAATAAGAAGTTTAATTTGTTTGGATTTCAGAGACGCTTTGGCAAATGTAGAGTGGGGATCACTTTGTCTTCTTTTCAGCATTATACGAAATGTATATTTTTAGCACTTGAGTTCAAAACTAATTTTTCAGGAATTTCCTGGCTTTAAGCCTCTCAGTTTGAAAAATAATCAGTAAAACATTAAGAAAGGCTGAGAGAACTTAACAGGGATGGGGACAGCTGTGAGCTGTTGCTGATGTCCCATGTTGATCTCTGTTTTTATCCTCAGTGTCAGAAAGAAATTCAGATAGGAGAGAGCAAACACAATTCAGCCTCCAAACAAAATACGTAAATGCAAATCAGCGTATAATAGTAGCAGTGACCCAGGGGCAAGCGCTTGCTAGAGACTAGAGGCTTTCAGAATCTCAGATGAGATTTAAAATCAAAGTTCTGAGCTCTTCTTGTCAATAATGGATTAATGAAACGAACAGACGCACTGTGTATATTATGGGAAGATGTCAGAAACGTAAATACTGAAATCCTGGCTGCGTTTTTGTGTGCAGCACGGTATACTGAGTTGCTCTAAGAACTGAGCTTTTGGTTTTTTGAAAACATGCCCCCACACTGGAAAATGCCCCTATATTTATACACAGATGAAATTAGAGTTACAGCAATATGTATATTATATAAACAGACTCTGGTAGCTCTTGCGGTCAGAAGTGATTTAGAAATGCAGATTACTGTTATTATTAATAACTATGATCATGACCAGCTGGGGTTTATAACCCAGGACACACTAGTCCTGGCAGTCTATTACTAATGTATGTGTCCTGATCATTATCTTATAAAACAGCTAACCAAAGTGCTATACTGCGTGTAGGAAATCATCCCCTCTGCACTGCTAAGTGAACTAAACGCATAGGTACCGTTAGTCCTCCATTATGTACTCTTCCAAGTACAATTAAGTGCAGACAGGGTCTAAAACTGGGGCCTGTTGTTTTTCCCAAGTGTGTGATGTAGGTGGCGTTGGCTTATTATGCCCATTTCGGTTCTTGGGTTTTTTAAAAAAAATGCTAAATGGTCTCATTAAAACCTCATAGAGAAAATTTATTCATCCTACTGAAATATTTTTGAGCTCTTCCAAAACCAGTAATCAGAGTCTGAAGACAGTCATCTGCTTTGCTAATGGACCACAGTTACATGTGTAATTGATTAATTAAGGAAAGAAAATCACTGCTGAGACTAAGGGAGGAATCCACAACTTCAGCAGGCATTGAAGTGAAATAGCAGCTCCTCCTGGGCAAAGCAGATGAGTTTGTTTCAGGTATTTTTATCCTCTTTATACTGCTTTACCTTTTCTATACAGGTTCTTAATTGGTATCCCAGTGTTTGCTGTGTGGGTAATAAATAGGGAAAACAAGAAACACTCCAACCCTCCTTTTCCAGCTGGCAGAAGAAGCATAGTTTGATTGAGTTTTAGCATGTGTGTGGTTTTTTTTCCATGTAGTTGTTCATCTTCTCTGTGTGTGTGAGCAATTGTGTACGTGTAAAGAGGCAACAGAGGGAACTCAAACAAGCAGGCTCTTTGGCAAGCTTTGGGTGAGCATGGTGATGTCTGCTGTTCTTTGCACGCTGCGTTGTTGTGATTTACCTCCTGTGAAGGTTGTGCCTCCTGCCTCACTGCTTGCTTTACCAGTTTGAAGCTTCACCGGTGCCTTGTAGTGAAGCTGTTTCACAGGGCCCTGGCTGAGGAGAGATTCCACGTGTAAGAAGAGCCGAACATAAATATCTCGGCAGATATTTTGAACAGGGGAAGTGGTACAAAGTACTCATCTCTGGTGAGCCCATGGTGAGTGTATTGCTAGGCAGATGAACTGTGCTCCATGGGAGGTCTTTCAAGGTAAAAGGCTTCTTCAAGAGTGGAAAGAAGTGGGACACTGAGGGATGCTGCCAGCAAATGGCACTGCGAGTGCCAGGGTCTTGCTGCCTCCACATGACACCTGACCTGAGAGACTCCTTGCACTTTGAAAGAACTTTCAGGTGTTTTCAGTGATATGGGCCCTCCTGGCTGCATATAAGAGAAAAGACAATATAGGCTTAAATGTTTCCCATCACCAAATCTATCGCTTTTCTATGGCTCTCGCACACCTCGCGTTCTGGGTGTGTTATCTTGATCTTGCACAAAGCTCCAGGCAGATCCAAAGATCAGGCAGTGTTTATAGCAGGTTAGACAGAGCCACAGAGTGCTGAAAACTGATCAAGAGCCCTCCACCTATCTTTAGATAAACATCTTGAGCCCTCTAATAGCCAAGCCGTTGGCAGTTCAACCAGGCAGCCCAACCAAAGCCAATTTTAATAGCTAGAGACTGAGCTGTTCAGCTTGCTCTCTTCATCTGCCCATTAGACACCTGCCATTAGGCATTGCCACTCCATTTGTGCAATGGTCAATGAACTTCTGGAGAACAGATGGCTCTTACAAATACCACAGACAAATTTTCTTCAGGCCAGAAACAGGCAGTTTTAGTTATTTTATGTTCTTGAGGATATGTAGACTGCAGCTACAGTTTTGTAGTCTTCTCCCCCTATACTCTGGCATAGGGCCTTTCATAGCCAGCCCACCATGCATCCTCCGGGAAGATATTTCTGCTGCTGAAATGAACTGTTTGTGTTAGTGATGAGTTATCTCAGTTGGTCATGACGAGTCAAGACGGTAACTGAGATACTGAATGGTTTCCACACAAATCGTCTCATTAGATGATGACTTTCAAGTGTTAGAAATTGTAGGCAAGCAGCTACAAAACAGCATCCCTAGGTTACCTTCAGATTTTGTAACACGTAAATTTAGCTTTTAGGCAGACAAAATTAAATATATGGAAGTTGTCTGGGTTTTGTGGCAGCTGTGAGCAATTGCTATCCTGAAAACTTTAAAAGCAGCATTTTTGTGCATTTAATCCTCAAAGATTTTGTGATTTTTTTTGAGACCAATTGAGCCTTCTCCTCTCAGCTTCCTTGAACTTTTGCTTGTGAGTGGCAAAAATCTGAAGTCAGGTGCATTTTCGTAACTGCACCTGAAAGTATTTGCCCCTAACTACTAGGAATATCTGTAATAACCACCTTTTTGGAGGTCATTTAGGGCTGCATTGCTATCCAGTGCCATATAAAGGTTTGACAAAGCACTACTCATCTGGGCTGAATTTTAAGTATGACATTAACTGTGTTTAGCTCCACTTGGTATCAGTGGGGCTTACAATGGGTTTTAAATATTTCACTGAATAGGGATGGATTCAAGCAGGTGCTTATTGTTAAGCATGCACATAAGCACCTGACTGATTCAGGACCTAAGAGAGATAAATGGGGAGAGTTACAGAGCAGCTGGTATCTTTGCCTTCCTATCAGCACATTTTCCATTCAGTGAGCAGGTGAAAAGGGAAAGGAATCAGAAAAGAGAAAAAATAGATTAAATTAAAGAAGGAAGGGAGACAAATAGGTGTTGGTTGGGTCATGGGCATGTTTGGAGTGACATGTTGAGTCCTTTTGACAGATCTCCTTGTATGGATGTGTCCTTTCTTTCTGAGGGGCAGTCTATCTTATAGTGGTGAATGATGGCCTAATAGAAGGATCATCAGGATAAGTGCAATCTTATTCATAGTCCATAAACTAGCGGAGGAGAAGCTCCTGGTCTTCTGATTTATGTCAGCTTTGAGACCAAGCCAGAAAACCTGTTATTATGGAGCAACTTTGTATGCATGTGCATGCACGCTTGTGTCTGTGTATGCAAAACCCGTCATTGTCAGACACAATAATGGCATTTTATTGGAAAGAAATTAAACTGCCCTTGCCTTTTGGGGTTTTGATTCGTCTTGGAGAGGCAAAACTGAGAGGCCTGCTGCCACCTCATTTTCACTGACTTTATTTTATTTCACTGATTTTATTTTATTGTAGATTTTGTTTTCTTACACATTCAGACAACAACATGGTTGAGAAGGGAGCAAGCAAGAGTGACATCCAGAATTCCTGGGTTTTCTTAAGGATTTTGGATCTCTCTCAAACAATTTGACTTCCATCCTGGATTTCCATTTTACCTATAAAATGAGAAGAGTGATACCTCTCTACCTACCTAAGAGGCCCCATAGAATCACAGAATGGTTTGGGTTGGAAGGCACCATCCAAGACCGTCTAGTCCAAACCCCCTGTCATGGCCAGGGACATTTTTCACTAGATCACATTGCTTAAAGCCCTGTCCAACCTGACTTTGAACACTTCCAATGATGGGACACCTACAGCTTCTCTGAGCAACCTGTTCCTGTGTTGCACATACATGCAATTTTGAGGTTTTTCTGTGACTCCAGGATTGTAATGGTAGCTCTGTATTGAATTGCCACTTCTCTCTTCTCTGGATGGGCGCTTATTTCACACACATATACACCATTTAGTTCATGCTCTTATCTGTTGGAAATGTTTAGCCCTGTCATGATACCCAACCCAATTCAAAGAAATCAATTCATTCAGGCTTGTGAAGACAATGATACCGCAGAAGGAAAATAAATGAGTAGTGGATGTTTAGTCTATTGGATGATGAAAAGCTAAAGTGTTTTAAACACTAATTTATTAGCACTGAGACTAGTAATGGGATTTAGGGGCAGGAAGGACTAAAGCTCCTGAGTTAGTTCATTTTCTTGCTGACACCTCCATTTTTCTGGTTGAAGGCCCACAGTTTGCATCAGTCGGTTAAAGTGGACAGTGTCTGTAAGGCACAGCAGACAGGCTGTAGGACGGCTACTTAAAAACAGCAGCCTGTAGAGACCCACATTCTGCCACTATCCAAAGACAGAACAAAGGTGGCAGGAAAGTGCTTAGAACTGAAGAATAAATCGAGAGAAAACAGAATGGAGGGTAAGAAAACAATGAAGTGATAGCAGTGAGCACGACAGGCAGGGACATCTGCAGAGCAGCCTCTGCAGTCCCGATTTGCAGAGGTTAATCACGGCAAACTTTTACTTCATCCTCATGCAGTAAAGATCTGCCCCAACAGACATAGTCTATGGTTTCCCTGGAGCTGTTCCAGCCTTCAGAGACCAGCCTGGGAGCATCTCATGTGCATTTGATACAGTGTGGGAGTGCCTGAGTCTCAGGGAAAAGACAGCATGAATCCTAGGCTAAATTTGAAAGAGAAGCACTTTGCTAGCACAGATATAGGTGCTGTAGCTTCCCCTGGTAAACTGCCCCTTCAGGAGCAGGTCTCCTTTCAGATCCTCTGCAGAGGTAAATGCAGAGGCTTTCTGGCATTACTCTGTCTTCTGTAGAAGGTTTCAAAAGTGCAGATGAGCACTGAACCATTTTACAGCCCTGATTGTCTCAGCACATTGACAAAGATTAGTGATGCTTTTCTGGCCTTTCTATAGCTCGAGAACAGTCTCCTTTGTGGCCCTGACACTGTTCAGTAGACCTAGGGGAGACAGCTACCCAAACTCGAGCTCCACATGGGGATTTGGCAAAAGCAGCAGGGACACAGATGCCTGAAAGCTGACGACTCCCATTGTTGTCCGACTGTTTATCTGCTGCCTAAGAAATGACGCAGTTACAAAGTGTTTGTATGTTGATGGTAACCATCAAAAGCAGAGACTATATGAAATATTCAACTTTGTAATTACTTACTGCAGTAAAATGCAGTTAAAGTGCCCAATTCCCCTCTAAGCAGTTCCTCCCTTCGTTGTGCCTTGCTCACCATCCTGCAAAGCACGACAAATTAACAGCTGAAAGGGTTAGATCATAATAACATCCCAGTGGAGAAAACCCTAAAGCAGTCAGTCACATTAATGTAGCGACCTGGGCTCAAGCATGGGATGCTGCCTACTGCAAGTACAATTTTCTTATACTTACTTGACACATGCAAAATGAAGTGCTAGACCACATGCTTAGCTTCTCTAAATGGATTTCATTGAATAATATCAACTTTTGCCCCCCTTTCCTTTCATTATGTCCCTCCCAAAGTCACTATATATAGGGATGGATTATTATTTTGCAAGTAGGAATCAGAGAAAAATATTTTGCAAGATGTTGTCTTTCCCCAATTTATTTAACTGAGTTTTGCTTTTGTATAGAGGGCTTTGGGCTAGGAACTGTCAGTGAGCACACACAGAGGAACACTTTTGTGTGTTCCTCTCTCCCGTGAAAGGTGCAGGAGTCATTACCAAGAGGCACACAAGGAGAGCTGGTCCCACTGAGAGGTACCACAGGTGGCTTCTCTCTGGGCTCACTGCTGCTCCTTCGAGGTTCTTATGCCCAAAAAACAGTTCTTGGAGATGGCTCAGAAGTAAAACTCTCACAAGTCAGGAAACACATTTTTAAGTTTCCCTTGCCAGGTTTAAGTCTGATGCTGGTGTTGCTGCCTTAAAGCGTGCTCCTCCTTCTTGGTATTGCTTTAATTGTTTTATAGTTGACAGATCTGAAACAGCAGTCAGACCATCAGGGACCCTAATAACTGCTGCTACCCCAAAATCAATGAAACTTTGCTGGTTTACCCCACTGGAGCTTTGGGTCACCTCTTCCATTTGCCCCAAACCATCCAAGTGTCTGGGTTTCCATATCCATTATGAACTGGCAGCGCGTGGTGGACGTCTGATGTCTGAAGTGCAGTGCATCCAGTGCCTTGCAAACCCAGCCCCTGGAGAGGTATGTTCGTCTGACAAACATAATATTTGGTATCTGCTAACAAAGAGACTCACTAGAACAGACTGGCCACTTAGGCAGACAAAATATAAGAGATTGTGTTCAATGTACTGTATACAGGAGTGCCTTTTTCAGCATATATCCTATTAAATTAACTGGAAATGAGTGTTCATCAGTCTCTAAGGGAAGGAGCCTGGAGCCTTTTCTTTTCTCTTCACATCAGACATTCATCAGGCCTTTGATCTTGCTGCTCGTGACTACATTGGCTTACAGAAAAGGTCAGAAAACAGCTCTGCAAATACAAGTTGGATTTCCAAGGGCCAAATCCTTTAGTCCTTAGGTGGGAATTTTTCAATAAAATAATGGTCAAATTCAGCAGGTCAATCTTATTCTTTTTATTCAGCCAGTGCTGTTGGGATCGTGTGGAGACTTCAAATTCACCATTGCTTCTCTCTAAAAGCAGGATGGATTCAGAATCAGGGTAAAGTTGTCTTATTTTTGCATGTTTAAAACCTTCAGCTCTTTCTTCTTACTCGAGGCATCCTCTTCAAGAAAATTCACACTGGTGACTGTCAGATATTCTTCCAGTTTTTGGCAAAGAGCTAAGGATTTGCTTTATGGAAAATGGCTGGCCTCAGAAATCCTTTCGAATGCTTCTTGTTACTTCTGGTGGACAATGAATATCTCTGCTTTGGTGACAGGAATACAGATACATCTCGAGCCATTTGCTGTGACTACATTTGTTTGTAAACATGGAGACAAAGTTCAGGTTTGGCTTTGTTAAAGTGTCTCATTTTAGTGCCTTTTGTTATATGATGCTGTACTATACATAACAGTACTTGGAACAAATCAGATGATTTTTGTCATAAAATTCTGCTCTGAGATAGGTGAATCTGAGACAGGTGAATCTCACCTATGCTCTTTGTTGTTGAATTCGGTGGCAGAGAACTTCTGCAGAAAGCAGCCCAGCCCTCCTGCTTTCTTTCTCCAATTTGTATTTCTAAAATAAATTAAAAGTAAACTCCTGAACCCAGGCTCTAGAGAGAAGTTTAATGCCTTACTTGCAATCTGCATGTCCCCAGTTTGGGGAGGGAGAGCCATCACGCAGGCTCCCTGGCAGATGACACCTCCTGCAGTTATGTCACCATAAAGGGGCCCTTCTTGTGCCTTGTGAAGCTTTTCCAAGTGATAAATGGTGCTTTTCTGTCTCTCCATATCCATCAAAACCTCTTAATGAATTTGATTGCACTCTGAAAGTGTACCCTTGCCATAGGAGTGAATTAACACCGAGGGGAAAAGTCAGTTTTCTACTTATTCACATCATTTTTTTTCCAGTTGTCACATTATCTCCTCAGCTTTAAAATCCCTAATGCTCTGGGTATAAGCTACTGATTAATGACATACATAAACTTTCACAATTCATTGATGCACTTGTATAAAGCCTGAAAAACGCGAGGAAAATCAGACCATCTACAGAGCTTCGCTACTCTACCCTTGAGTCTCCGCGGTGACCTGCACCAGCAGATGTACTTTGCGGGATGTCACGGGTAAGTTAACAAGTCTGAGAGACTTCAAGTGAAAGTTTGTCACAAAGCTGAAGGAAGAACACTGTACTGCCAACTCCTTCGTTCAAAGTGAGGACAATCTAGCCCAGTTTCCTTTAGGAAATACAATCCTGGTGATACAGCACAAGGAAGGTTGGCTGAACGTTTGCTCTGAAGACCCACAGAGCCTTCAGAGCGACCCTGAAATACTTCGAGAGCAAATCCTCTGGCAAATGCATATTTGCATTAACTTTTGCAATGTTTTTCTTCTTCTCACTAACTTCTTGCCTGCAGAAATCTATCTAAATCTTTGCAGAAAGCAAATCTGAGGGAATGCAAGCACCGAAACAAACACTTCTTCCAAGGGAAGAGAGCAGCATTTCCCAGACTCCAGCCAGTAGCAACATGTGAAAGCATAAAGTCCAGGTTTTTGCCTGCCTCCTCCATAGTTAATACTCAGAACAACATCCAGACTATGAGCCACTGCAGGCCACCCTATTGCTGGGCTACACTGCTTTTATCGGAAAAGAAAACCGAAAGGCAGTGGTGCTTGGTCCCCTTATCAGATGCCTCATCGTCAAACAGCCCTGTCTTGCTTAACTGCTCCAAATTATACTTCTGTTCTGTCACTCTGACTAATGGGCACTGCGGCCATTATTTTCATTTTAGACTAGATCCAAACTCAAGTCTCCATGGATGAATAAATGAATTAATTTATTTTATTGCAGTACTCAGTCCTCAATAAAATGTCAGAGGTAAAGTGGGATTGTTTTGTTTTTTTTTAATGTTCTCGGGTAGGAATATTCTGGGCATGTGCTGTACACATGCTTCCTGGGGAAATTAATTATTGTTATTTTATTATTATTACCGTTTAACACTTGTATGGTGTTTTACATCTTCAAAGCACTTTGCAAACATTTAGCTAATTAATTAAAGTGCATTTCATGCAAACTGTTCCATTTCCATCTGGATTTACAATCAGCCCTCCTTTATGGTGAAATTATGTCACACATAAACTAAAGCAAAATAAAAAGCCGGTTGTAGCTGGGAGCAGTAGCTTGCGTGGAGCAGTGGGAGGTAGGAAGTAATGATGCCTCTACAGCTGTCGCCCTCGGCTGGGGTCCTGGCGGCTGCTGTACCGCTCGCTGCTCTGGACAGCCCTTCACACCGAGAGACCCGCCGCTCGCAGCGAGACACACACCCAGCGCAAGATTTAGAAACAACCCGGTGGTCTTATTTCAGAGGAGAGTTTTGGAAGTGTTGACGGCCGCCTGTTGTTAACAGCGTTCCTCCGTCCTGTTTTCATCATGGGATTGACAGCAGTTATTTCAGCCTTACCTCAAGTCGGAGTGATGGCAGTGACATCCTCTAAACGTCTCTGTCCTGGAGATGAAGATAACATTCGTCACAAAGACTTTTTTTACCCCTGTTGGGGTTCAATGAGGCTTGAAAGACACTGAGTGCGAGTGACTAAATGGGAACATTGCTTTTGACAATGTGGCATTGGGGAACCTGTGGCTTGTTGGTCAGCCTTCTCCAGCACCACGTGACAGGTCTGGCTCTGCCTGCCAGCCCGTCTGTCTCCCACATCAAGCCATTAAAGGCAGAAATGTGCTCAGCCATTTGGATGAGTGGAGAACCAATCCTCGCTGCCCTCGGAAATGCCTTTGCTGGCTCACAAAGGATCAGTCCTGGTTACCTCCAGAAGAGGCTTTGCCAATGACTTTGATATTCTCTACAGCATTTACTAAACAACCAGTGTAATTCCCAGAGGTACCAGATACAATTCAGTAGATGCAAACAGGGTCCTAAAATTGAGGAGCTCCCCTGCCTCAAATAAATGGGGCCAGAGCCACCACTCAACAGCCTAGACTAAGGACATCTTGGTTTAACTGGCATCTTGCTTCAGCACCAGCTGCTAGAAATTAAACATGTATAATAGATATATTACATATACACACGATATATTACATGTGGAAAATAAGAGGTCTGGACAACCATCACATCAAGGACTGCAGAGAATTGATGTGAGAATGAAAAGACAGCAGGGAAAAATCCATAGCTGGCAGAACTCAGGAATTTTAAAAATGTTTTAAGACCAAAAGAAAGTTTAACACTCCAGATGACTACTAGATTTGTGCATGTGCTTGGTTTTGGAGAAAATATTAGAAAGAACAAGTGTCAAAATGCCAAAAAAAATCAATTTGAACACAAGATGCAAACTTTTAAACAGGAAGAATAATTAAGCAGCAGAATAACTTAGTGTCACAGATGTTTCATCTTCCATAGCCTTTAAAACGAGACTGGATACTCTACCAGAAGTTTTGCGTTAGCCAAACAGCAGTTTGCACCTTCAGCTAAGCTTAAGTGGATGAAGTTGAGAGATATCTGACACCAGAAGTTTGACAAGAATATATGATTTCTTTTGTCCTTGAACTCTGTGAATAGCATAGAGTAGGACACCTTTCACATAGAAACTGATGTAAAACCAGCACTGGTGGGAGGCTTGCTCAGCTGGCAGAATGACAGAGCACCACTCCGGATCAGCAGTGTCTGGGGCTTTGCCAGGCTCATGCTGCATCGAGGGGCTCCAGCTCCTGTGGGCAGGTGTTAAACTTGCAGGGGTGAGCACTTCTAGGGAAACAGCAGCCTTGGGAAGGCATGATCTGGAGCAGTCGAGGAAGAGGAGAAAAGGAACATAGCTTGAACCAGTGACCTTGTATAGATAACCTGGAGGAAGAAGAAAAGACTTCACCAAAGAGGAAACCAAAACTTTTTGGTCTTTTTTGTCAGAAAGATTTTTTTAATAGTGAGATGCTGATATTCCTGAGAAGACATTTTAATTGCTTTTTCCTATTCTGTATTAAGCTGAAATTTTGGTAGTCAATGGCCACTATTTTCCAGCTGAAAATTAAAATATTCTCTTTTGGGACTCCAATTATTTTTTAGAAACATGCCCAGACTTTGAAGGAAAACATGGATATGTCTTTAACATTTTTCCCTCCAGTGAAAATGAATGTTCACTTAAAAAAACAGGTTTTAATGAAAAACCCTGATTGCTGTAAGAATCTGTACAGTCACAGTAACCTAAGAAGCATGGTAAATTGTGTCTATAATACTTTAAAGCTATCCTGCTTCTCTCCTTGTGTCACTGCTATTGGTCTATGTGGTCATACCCAGTAAAACTGTGGCTGGTAGTAATTTAACTATAGCCCCAAGTCCATGAAAATCCTGATCTTACACTTAAGTGAGAGCAGAAACCATTTTTGACTCCCGGTGCAGTCGAGGTAGCTGTGCTTTCCTTTACAACCTGTTAAACATGTATAAGATCTAAGAGGAGAGAACTAGGGCGAACGAGATCTCAAAACAACCACAAGCTCATGGCTGTGTTTGCTTTTTGAATTCTAACACAGAAATTGTAATCTTAAATTCTAATGCACATTTTCCTTGAAGGGAAGAGGGATCAGGTGAAAGTTAGCTATGAATAGGCATTTTCTGCATCATGGCTGCATTCTAAAGGGAAGCCTCCCCCTCCTCCTAATGATGCCCTTTGGCTCTTTAGTTTTTATCTATGTTGGTTTTCCACTTTGATGATCATTTCTAAATTGTTGCTTATTATTGTAATATCTGTTCTTTGCAGAATGCTTCAAGCAAGATGTTTTAAAATACAATGCACAGATACTGGTATAACTACTACTGATAATCTCTACCATGCCTGCAAGAACTTTCCCAGGCTGGGAAGCGAGGTAATCCCAATGCTCCCGCAAAAGAAGGAATTCAGAGTTATTCTTCTCTGAATATCTTTGAGTGCAGAAAAGTCTATGACCAAACTTTTATGTCTGCATAGGACAAAGCAGAACTCCTCACACTGAGACCTGTAACTGGCTCCAAGGACCACGCAGAACCACAGCCTTGGGTCCTGGAGAACCACAGCAGTTCCAAGGTGGGTGGCAGCCCTGGAAGTTAAAGGCCCTTTGTAGAGCTCTACAGTTTCGCTGGGTTTTCCGTGCAACACATGGGGTGCAAGAGCAATTTATCTTCTGTCCATTCCCTCTTCAACCCTACTGACAACTGAGCATCTAATCCTGGTAGGCGGACATCTCAGTGGCACCAAACCGCCATGCACTGACTATTGCCCTCAAGATCATTTACGTGTGCAAACCATGGCCCAGACTGAGTTTCCTTTCCCCCAAGGAGGGACGGGCTCCCCTCCTACCAGAACAGCCGGCAGGATTAGTCATGAAAGAAATTGTTCGGCAATATAATTCATACTTGGCTGCTGGGTGCTGGGGTTTCAAAATCTGGCCCCCAGTGGATTACTTTCCTAAGCACAGGAGGGAAAGCTATGCATGGATTATCTCTTGGCAAACACTGGCTTTAGCTGGAGAAATCAAAGGGGAAGATATTTTAGAAATTATTTTCTTTTCCCCTCTGTGCCTGGCTGCTTTCTTGCTCTCCTGAGACTCAATTTCTATCGCTGAGCTTCAATTTTCAGCTCTGTGCCACCTCTCTGAACTAAAGATTGAATTTAGTGCGATAGAATCAGTGAAGAGAGATTGACCCGTCAAGTTCAGATCTTGCTCCATGTTCATGCTTCATCCTGCTTGTGTGTTTTGGGGTAGCTTGATAGTCGAAATGCCTGGCAAATTTTCAGATTGTCAAAGCGCAGTCTAAGAGACTTCTTGCTCCTTCCCCCTCCTTTTACTTTTTCTGAAGTCAGAGTCCAGCTAAGGTATTCCTTCCGTATGCTGTCCCATTGGGTAAATGATCCTAACAAAGAGGCCTTTTCCCCCCAACAACATCATATCTTCCCAAACTGTTGGTACCAGCCTGCCTACCTGGGAGGGGCAACTCTGCAGCCTTGAGGTCACAGCGGGTTTGGAGGACAGCTCTAGGTAGAGACAGAAGCACTGACACGATCTTCTACTTTGTCCCCGTCCTCATCCCCTTGCTTCAACAGCTTTTTGTTTTTTTCTTGAATGCCAGATTGAACAGTACACATACCCTGCTCACATTTGGCCACCCTCTAAACTGCTGGGGGAGGCAGTAGATGAAGATTTCAGTGTCCCACATTCTGCTTTTATGTAATGAACAGAGGTCATATCGGAACAGACTTCAGTGACTGATGCCATGGCTGGCTGGGATCAGCTTTACAGACGTACCTATCAAGGCATCCTTTGAAAAAGGGACTTTGCAAATCATTCCATCATCACCATCCCAATAGCGCTCACACGTCCCGACCACAGGGCAGGAGCACAGCAGCTCAGGCTATGCAGAATGTCTTTATTTAAGGGGTTATTTTCATTTCTTTAGGCTGCCAATATCCTGTAATATTTCAACAGCCAAAGAACTATTTGTTCTTGGGCACCATTTTCTGAACAGGGAATTTGTCAAGTACATTTGCATGGTTTAATTTCAGTGACTTTGTGTTTGTTTGTTTAAGCCCTGATCCCCTCCAGCTTTTGAAAAGTCACTTTTTTTCCCCTGCATTTGGTAAAGGCTGATTTCTTCCATCCCTCAAAAAAAACCTGATGAAGCTTAAAATGAACCTTCCTTTTCAGTCCAAAAGAAACAAACAAAGTTCTCGTCCTTCCATGCTCAGATGCCTACCGCATTTTTGGAAGCGGGCCTGTTGGTTAGCTCGCACTCAGACCGGCTGCCTCTCCTCCTCCAGCGCACGGTGAGCGCAGGCACAGTATCTTCAGGGCTGGCACAAACAGCCTTCCTGGCAGGACTTCTTGGTGATAGATGAGGAAAAAAAAATAAATAAACACACATGAATTTATAAAACCTCTTTCCTGCCATTTTGTGTCTGGTGTTTGGATTATCCTGGGTTTAAGAGTCTGGATTGCGGCTTTTCCCGTTGCTGGGATGCTAATAATAGCTCTGTTATATGTTGATTCTCTGGTGTCTAATAAGGAATGCGGGTTCAGTCCTAGTATCAGCCTGAACATAAATACAGATGCTTTTCTACTTGCTGGCCTATTTCCTTCTGGGAACTTAATATCTTTCAGCCTATTCACATGTCTGGTTCAAATCAGCCAGCAGACACCATGATTTTTAGGGAGCCATAGGCAAAGAGACAGACAGTCGCATACATAGTGCGGATCCCATAAACCTCACTTTCTCAGGTACGCTGGCTCGAAGCCATTTTCCTTTGTCTGGCTGCAGATCCACCCAGGGCTGCAAGACTTCTGTTAATCAAGACTTGGCCATCACTGTTACGTTTGGTGACATCTTCTGCTCTCTTACCTGTAAATTACAATAACCCATCAGTCATTGCCCTTTTCCACCGCAGCTGTGGGGAGGAAGGGCTGTGGTTAAACCACCTCACTTCTGCCCATCTGAAACCAGATCTTCCAACACATCATCGTCTTAAAAAGAAAAGAGCGAGAGTGTCTGGGTTTTTCTCCCTTTGGTCTGTGTTTCTAATTCATTCTTAAAACAGCAGCAAATCCCACCCTCCTCAGCCCCCGGGCCCCAGAGGAGCAGAACGCTGTTAATTAATTCTAATGAACATCAGACAGGCAGCTCCTCTCTCTCTGCACTGGGACAGGGGTTACTTTTATCTCCATCATTTTCCTTCCTTGATCCGATTTCCCCCCAGCTAAATTAAATCTCCGTCCTCTGTTTCAATTGATTTTTCCTTTCTTGCTCTCTTTTTAACTGAAATAAGTTTACATAAATGTAAAAGCAACAAGACAAGGTCTCGGAACAGACACATCAGCTGCCTAATGTGGCCCAGGCTGTTGTAAATCAATAGTAGTGTAGTTTAATTTGTATTTTCATAACTCATTCTGTTCCCCCTCCCCTCTTCCCCCCTAACCCTGAAAGCAGAGTTTTATTTTAATGTCACCATGTCCTGGGAGACTTGGACGGAGCTGCCTGGCCCATCGGACCATTCATTTGATGTAAGAGCTATGAAAGACTCAGATTTATGTCACAGAAGCAATATTTCTTGCATTAGCTATTTATGGATATACACATCTTTGCATTTCTCAACAGTAAATAAAATAAATAACAGGCCCCGAAAGCCTGGCAGCATGACAGGGACCTTTATAGGGTGCAGAAGAAGGAAAAAATTAAAAGCGGAGAGAGTAAATAAGCCTGTGGACAGGGCTTCTGACACTTGCCTGGGTAATTGCTGCACTCTGTGCTTTACAGTTGTCACTATATCTGTGTGGGGTCAGAGGGAGTAGATGTCCTCCAGAGAGAATGAGGTTCTTGCTGTAATGCAACACACGGGAATCCGGCACAGGCAACAACCTGGGGATCAGATGGGAAATAGATAGAGGACCGACGGCACCTTTGGTTATGAAAGCTATTTGTTATGTTCACCTAATAAACTTGGAAAGACTTGGCCTCGTGTAAGCAAACGTGATGGCTGTCAACAGCAAACTGACTTAACTATTTGAAAAAAGCTTTGGGGTTTATGGGTGATGAAGGGCAATATTTGTATCTATGTGGATGAAGAGGTAATTCGACCAGCTTTTTGGACTGTGGGCAAAATCAAAAAGTATTTATGCTGTCTGTGGTGTAAAACTCAGAGATGGTCCAGGAAAACCCCATTGACTTGTGAGACTGCTTGAAGAAGGGCACAGTAAAACGACTCAGCTCTACGATCTGTCCCTATTTGCATACAGCCCCAGTGGTGCGTGGGAAGTTGTGGTGGAGGGCAACAATTTGCGTTAGTTTGCCCTAGGTGATCTGTTTGCTCCTGGCATTCTGATTGTCCTTGAGCTCCCAGATTTACCAGGATAATAAGGTTCCCATCAAAGAGCAAGTTTCAGCATGTGCTTAACTTTCACCACATTCAGCTTAACTCCGTCAGTTACTGCAACTCAAGTACGCATTGTACTGCCTTGTGGAATTTAGGCCTAAAGCCAGAACAAATGTGTACACACAAACACATACGTATGCGTGCATATATACATATATACCCACATAGAAAAAGCATATAATGTTTGCTGTCACCATAGCAACAGATTGTCTGTGTGTTGCTGATGCCTTGGTAACGGCGGCTGTGTCTGTCTGCACATATGTGTGTACTGAGTTGCCATGGGATTGGGTGTGGCATTTACTTAAATAAAATAAGTTAAAAAAAGCTTAGGCATAAGAAAACCTAACAAGACATCTATCTGCCAAATCGTTATTCCTTTTACGCATCTCCTTACAACCTCTGCATGCAGATCTGCTCTTTGTTATAACTAGGGGAGACTGAAAAGTCTTTGGAGAATCCTTTTTTTCCTGTGCTTGTCCCCAAAGCCCCACGTGTACTAGACAAAGGATGGATAAAATTTAGAGAAAAATAACAGCATTACAACACAATGACATGCGGACAGGAATTAAAACTGTTTTCTTTGATGAATCCTTTTCCCCTGAAGAATGAATGCAACAGAGCACCAGTAATAATGCACCAGGGAGAAGGAAAGCAGTGTGAAGTCAAATATATCTACCTTGGTAAAATCATGGTGTAGCTGTCCAAATGGTAAGAAATACCTGTTACTCCATTAACAATCAGAGATAGTTCTGAATCCCTGATTTTCTAACAGAATAGTTAACAACACAAAACACTGATGCAAGCATTGATACCTAAACTATTGCAGTAAGATTAATAAGTTTTTCCGGTGCCTTCTGAACAGAACTAAGTCAGACTGCTCACATTCATTCAAGGGAATCGTTGTTACGTTGGTCCTTTTCTTAGAGCCATCGTGAATCATTAGATTTAGATGTAGCCATAAGTTATCCTGAAACTAAGTAGTTCTCCAGATTTCAGGATGAAAATCCCAAATCCTAGACAATAAACATTAAAACAACTGATTACTGCAACAAATTTTAGTTGCCTGTCACAAGAATCTACCAGGGTCCCTAAAGTTTTGCAGAACAGAAGCAAGGAGGAGATGGCACTTACTGTGCCTCCCCTGCTGCCCCAGCCTTGATGATCCTGAATTTATATCTTCTGTGGGATCATTTTAAGTTGTATTGTACACAATTGCCCATTGACTGAATATCTATAAAAGCCTTCTTTGAATCAACCCCAAATTTTAGAAGAAAATACTTTGACAAATAAAAGGGGTAGTGCAATGTACTGGGCAGAGAAAGCAGCAAAGGAAGGACATTCCTGGTGTAAGGTCATCCTAATGGGAATAAAAGGCACTGATGTTAAAAAAAACATTATAAAGAAGCACTATAGGGCCACTGTCACTATGTGAGGATCATGAGAACACTGTTCACATCACAAGAAATCAAAGCTATTACTTCCATCCTATACAATCGTGCCCATGAACTCAGGGATCCTTGTAATTCCCCTCCTGCATTATTCTTGTATTGATTTAACAAATCATTCTCACTGGTTTTATTAAACTGGAAGTGTAAATCCGGGCCTGACTGCCATTGCACCTCCATCAGTAGGAAATTATATTTAGCAGTGATGAAATTAATGCCTGAAAGGACACAATAAACAGCAAAGGAAGAGTAAGAAACAGAAAATATGAGGGAAGAAAAAAAAGAAAAGAAAAAACAGACCCAAGGAGCAGAGTTGCATTAGGCTGTGTTTCATTGCAAATTGCAAATACAACTCTGATGGCAGCGCTCTGCATGTTGTTCTTCTAGGTATTCATGCAATCAAAATGTGGGAAGTCTCCCTTCGGAATAGGGACGAACTCCTCCACAGGGCTGTATTCAGCCCTTGCCACATATGAAATGGATTTTTTTCCAGTTTCAGAAAGTTTGATTAATAGTGCCTGTCTCCACATCCCCGCTTGTACCAGCAACTGTGTTTTACAGGCGGACTCTTGCTGGTGAACTTGACTGAGAAGTGCTGTGGACTCCCTCCACGTGGGCGGGTGAATACCCAGTCCCCAATGCACCGTTTCATTTACTGTTCCAGTTCTTGTTAAAGGTCAACTTTCCATAGAGAACCATGTGTGATACCAGCTCCTGGAAACCTTTTCTAGAAGCTTACACCAGTAACACACAGGGCTGGAGTCTACCCAAAGCCTGGTAACAAAGGGCTCTGTGAGGTCATCCACTGAGCCTTGCAAGACCTCATCTTCAACATGTTTCTTAAAAGGAATCAAATTTTAAAAGCCATAAACAGTTTCATGAGCATTAGGAAATTCTTATAAGAACAGCTGATTTCTGCACACTTCTTCAGCTCTTATGGAAAAATTCTGTAGAAATCCACAGGAAAAAAATAAATGTCTGTGGAAAAGGTTTGGGGTGAGAAAGTTAATAGAAAAATCATATCTCTGCTGTGGAGTCTATTTTTTTTTTTTCAGTGAATCTCNTCTATCAGAAAGTAACATTTTCTAATCTAGTTGACTACAGTTCTGCCCTGCAAAGAAATAAAGATTCTTTCATCCCATGAATCTAGCAACTGTGAAAAGCAGATAGGAAATAATTTGTCAATAGATTTGCAGATATCAAATGGATGTGAGAGGTTAGGGCAGGCACACAACTCTGCACAGAGCCATAGTCTGTCTAACATTTTCTTTAGCAGCTCAGGGAAAGCAAATAGTTTTCCATGAACCTTTTCTGTGGAGGGCAATAAAGAAGCAGGCCCTCAGCAGCTGCTGCCCTTAATTGCTTTTCAGGTGTTCTCAACACTGGCACCTCTTCCCTGCTGCACAGACCAGAAGCCAAAAGAAGATTTCAAGTAAGAGTCCAAGGAAAAAACAATTCCGCTAGTTCAGAAGACTGTTTTCATGTTGAGAACAGGGTGTGCTTTTTCAAGGTTTGCATTTGTAAGTTATACCAAAGCAGCCCAATGGCCAAAATAAGTCAGTGTGGGCACCTAATGCCTTTGGCCTCTTGCAAACCCACTCTGGGATCGTTAATCCAACAACCAAGGGAGTGCTGGGAGTTGGTTCAAAGTTCTGATATAAGCTGCTATACACCAAATCACAGCAAACACCCCAGTGATTTCCTCAGCCGTGAAGAGAAAGTCTTAAACACCACTAAACGCAACAGGCATTAGCTTTCCCCAGCAGTTAAGATTTTGTGGGTTTATTTATAGCCTATTAGCACTCATGGAAGGTAAGGAACAACAATTTAAAACAAAGTCAGCAATTGTGCTGCCAGAGTTAGAAAGTCAGCTGCTCTAACAATACAGATTGCTTCTGACCTAAAAATCCCTGCCTTGTCCTGCTCTCTTCCCTGTCCATCCTCGTGGACTTCACAACTGCACACATCCAGCTGGGCTAAGGAGTCCAGGCTCAGTAAATTTGTATTACTGCTGAGGAATTTTAACCAAAACACAGAGAGTACAGAACTATTGAGAGGGTCCAGAAAGTGATTGCTCTCTCCCAGAAACGTTGTGGCAGAAGTAACACTTTTCCTCCTATTTGGATCCAACTTTGCCTTCCAAAAACCTCAATATTTTAGGGTGAAAACTATTCTGTTTCTATAAAAGGGTCTATTCCATCAAAAAGCCCTGCTGAGAGAAAACAGACAACCTCCAGCGATGCTCTTAGAAGAATATGAGTAGTGACACAGTATTGTCAAAACTCCACGCTCCAGCCCCTACCTAAATGACCACCTTTCTGCACGCAGCAGCTCCCAACTCAGCTTTCTGTTCCTCGGTTTGCGTGTGAGGGAGAGCCAGGGGTGTAGGGAAACTGTAAATAGGGCTGCAACAGGAGGCACCAGCCTTCTTTAAGATAGGACAAGAGAAAAGTGCAGTCATTCTTGATTACTAATTGTGTAACTGAGTTACAGGCTCACCAGAAACCCCAGGCCTGGTTTAAATGATGGCCAGGTGGTGCTGTTTGCTGTGGAACAGCTCTCCTTCTCTCTGTCCTCACCCCTAGGAGAATAGAAAGGAGCCCAGTTCCCAGCAGCTGTTGTCCGTGAGCATTAGGCAGGGAAGAGTCAAGGGAGAGAGAAGTTAATCTTTGCAGTCAAGGCTCTGGAAGAGATGCCACTGTGTATTTAGAGCATCGGTTTCTCTAGGTGGCTCTTTCCCCTCCTGCAGCAGAGGTTGGATGCAGTTTGTGAACCGTGCTGGGCTTGGCCATGGACTCCTGTCAGTACACCAAGTGGTTTTCCAAGGGGTGGTAGGGAATATGACTCCAGGCTTAGCTGAAACCTGCTGGAGAACTTCAAGAAGAGAGGAGAAACAGGGAAGAGCTGGGCAGCTTATACACCTGCTCATTAAGGTTCAGATAAATGCTATGCAATATCTTTACTCCTGCTTTTCTAGGGATACTCAAAGCTTTAAATAATACTAAGGACAGTAATACTCAAGATTCATTCCTATTTCTAATGTCTGTCTCTCCTATCTTGTACTGGATCTGAATTGCCACCCTTGGTTGGCCCAGACCTGCGTTACACCAGGTTAGTCAAAGCAGCAGCAGAAAAAAGAGCAAGGAGATGTGTTGCCCTTCTCTGGGGACCTGAGCAAAGCTGAATGCCTGGAGTCTGTGTGCTTTTGGCTTAGAAAGGGGACAGAGCAGCTGTACAAAGCAGATTGTGGAGGGCTCCCTGTTGCTGTTCAGAGAAGCTGTGGGATAAGTGTGCCAAGGACTGTGGAGTAAGTAGAGAGGAGTCCACTGGTGGAAGAAGGGCTTTGAGATCTCATCCATGAGAATGGCAGAAAAGGATTGACAGGAAAGGGCTGACCTGTAAGGTCACTTCAGTTTAAACAAGAGCAGTGGAGTGATTCTCTCCCAAAATCATCCTTTAGCAAACTGTAAGTGGAAAAACTCCCCAAAACCTTGGCTTTCCGGAAAGGGGGAAGTTAAAAGCATGTTTTAAATTCCTGCAATGCAAGCCTGCTTTGAACATGCGAACCTCCAGGTTGCTGAGACAAGGACTTGCACGCGTTACCTGCTGCACAGCACAGAAAGGTGCTATAGGCATGCTGTGCTCCAGGAGTACTGCAGAACCATACCCCAGAAAAGAACGGAGAACTGGGATAGGTACTCTGTGTGTGTAGACCCACCTCAGCACGTGGGTTCGTGGGACAGGACAAAGATGAGGAATGTGTTGGGAGAAGGGAGGAGACCTCCATGACAGCAGACTTTGAGTATTAAAGAAGGGATCGCAGGCCCTGAGGTACAAAGCACTATTGACTTCAATACCTACACGATCCATCCCATGCATACCTGGGCTCCTGTGCAATCCCCGATGAGTGGTGTCTCACTCCATGAGTTACAGCAGAGGCAGGAGGAGACATCACATCCTACTGATACTGACCTATAGCATGAAGGCTCAGCTGTGTGCTTTCATTCCAGAAGATATTTATGCCACGTGCCAAGGCCTCCAGAGGCTTGTTCTTAACTTCAAACTAGCCTCTTCCCTCTTCCACTAGTGGGAATAACCCTGGCTAGTTTCTCTTCTATACACCTGATTTTTTCTTTTCTAGAAATCTTCTCAGATTTGGATCGCCCTAGAGCTCAGTTATCTGGCAAGTTTAATCATGAGGTATGCCACATATGAGATGTTGAGCTTCTGGAGGAATAACCCTGAAAAGGGCAGCTGGGACCCAGATTCTGGTGATTGGGTTATTATCTGTGTGGCCCACGGAAGAAAATGGTTTGGCTGCTGCCATTTAAGCAGCAGTGAGCAGCAGAGCACAAGGAAAGGAAATACAAGGTCTTAAATGAATCCAATTACTCATGCCATTAATTTAGATTTACTTGAGTAGTTAGAGCATGCTAAATAAACAACAATTGATTAGTTAGGTCATGTTCAGTTGAAATTTAACCATGAGTGGACAGATATTTATCTTACAGTCTAATTGTAAAGGTTTGCCGGTACGTTTCTGTGGTCTTTAAAAGGCGGTCACTCAGACTTCTTGGTCTTGGACTTGCAACTACTCCCAGGATCATTTTCTTCTGCAAGCCTTTTTCCCTGGGTAAGTAATAGTGCTGTAGTGATGACAGGTGGAGGTGACACTTTTTTGCACGTTGCAACTGAAGTAGACACACACACAACAGAGTACATGTGGAATGAACCCTAAGGTTTGCCTCTAGCTTATGTGAAGATCAGCTACTGCTCACAGAAGGAGACCACTCTGGTGTTTCCTCTTGAGGGAAAACAGCAAAGTATGACTTGAAACCTGCATTGGTTACAGCAGCTGTAGCAGAGACAGAGAAGAGTCTTCATGGGCTTTGCAATGAAATCAAGCTAAGAAAGAGCAGGTGGGGCAGAGACATGCATGCTGGAGCAGCTGAAGAACAATAATTAATTTCATGTTGACTACATCACATGTATTAGCTGGCGGGGAAAAAAAATTGGATGTTTTTATTCAAAAACAAGGAAGATTCCCCTTCCTTCCATTTCCTCTTGATAAAAATCATGGTCTTCCCTGTAACTCAAATGCATCTGGAGGTTGGCTCCTTTCTCTCTCCCTACATACATAAAAAAAATAGAAGCAACTTCATCCAACACTTCCCTGTGATATGTTCTATCTCAATTTTTTCCCTATGTAAAATACAGCAAGGATTCTCTCACCTCTGAATTGCTCTAAGTGCTCAATCTCTGACAAAGAAAAGAGTGAGAAATCATTTCTTCTGAGACTTAAAGTCTTAATCTGAATCCAGGTAAAATGATTATAAAGTAATGTGCTTCTTAACCACATTACTATCAGGCAACATTTCCTGTCCATTAATAAGTTTCTGAGATTGCTGCATGGATGAAAATGGAATTTTAAAAATAATTTATTATTTCCTCCAGTGGAAACAGAGTTAGGAATTGGGTATATGTAAAACCAGAATATTCTCTAATATTCGGGGAGCCTACATAATCTTCTCGCTGGAAGGTACATCTTGATTTTTATCAGATATTTGTGGATCTTTGGGTTTTTTTCTCTCCATGAATTCTGCATTCAGTTCCAGTCAGTCTGGTTTCTGTACGCTATTTTTATGATGGAAACACTTTGACAATATTGAGATAAAGCCCAGTTCTCCCAACCATGGAATATATGTGCAGAGAGAGCAGAATATTAAAATAAGCTCTGTATTGTGAATCACAGTAGCGTTCTGCCCATGGCTTATAGAAAAGTAACAAAGCCCAGCAAAATTGGGCTGATTCTTTGCAGATTTTATTTGCTTCTTTCATTTGATGGTCTTCACTGTTTATCAACTCAGCTGTTTTCATCTTTGTCACTTTCCATGTCTCTGAGTGCCTGAGTCAGTCTTCTTCAAAGAATGCCCTTGTAAAGGAAATATTATCTTCTCCAATGCATTTTTAAAGAAATTAAAGTACTCTCAAGTTCCTACTTGGGAAAAAAAAAAAAAGTCAGATCTGGCAATTTTGGACATTTCAGTTGTGTCGGGTTGTATTTCAAGTAGGCAGCTCTATCTGAAGTCTTCTAATTAAAATGAACAGATATTATCAACTTATTAAATTAGCTTCCCATCTGGTAATTTCACTTTTTAAAATAAAACCTTTTCTGCTTAGAAAAAATCTGAAACCAACATAACAAGTGCTAAACTGAGCTTGATACTTCCAATGCAACAGTGTCTTCCAAATGATGAGGGTGACATTGGTATAGGGAAGAGAGAAGTTGATAATCCTCATATGAAGTCTAGTAGCAGAAGATGAGGACAATTTGGTGGGGAAGGGGGTGACAATGGTCTTAAATGTTTTACTGACTCCAGTTCAGTTTGCATTTTAAGAGTTTTCCCTAAAACTCACAGCACCCCCCTTCCATTGGCTTGCGAGTCCTACGTGACTCCTGCCCCTATTCTAAACAGCATGAATAGATTTAAAATAGACGTATCTTATTAATGTATATCACATCTGAATATTTGATATTCTAAAAAGGATGGAAAGTTCAGTTCAATAGTCAACTTACTTTATGCAAAGCCATTCTCACATCCCTTAGTTCACTCTCGGTGTCTTCTAGCACTGGCAGCAGTGGCCAGTTAGTAGATAAGGTGTGAGTTGAGGTTTTCAAGCCTGGTTCTCATCTTCATCGCCATGTGGTTCCCACCAGACAGGGATGTCAGGAACGTAGTGTCCTTGCAAGCTGTGACACTACGAGCTGCCAGTGCTCAGCCTGCGCTCGTGCTTGCTCCTGCCAGGGCCAGCAGCAATAACACATGCTGCAGACAAATCCATGCAATTCTCCTCTGCCTCATTCCATGATGTGCAGAGAGCCACCTTGCTGCTGTCTTCAGCTGCCCAGGGACAGGCACCCACCCTGGAGTGCTGCTCCCTGGGGAGGACAGTAAGAGGAATTTCTTCTCAGCTCTTATTCCAGAGTGCACTGACCTTTTTAACTGAAGGATTGTCTAATTTTGAAAAAAAGAAATACAAAGAAAAGAATTCCAAGTACACTCTGATGCAGTGTAGCTACATGAGTTTTCACTTATAAAAGCCTAAAATAAGGCTGAACTTTGAACGCTTTGTAATTGAATTCATTCTTCTCCATTTTGTTTGTTTGCATCCATGGGAATTTGTGTGTATAGCTTAAAACCTCTTTTTCCTTATTTCTTTCTTCCTCTCATCTGGAAAATCACTTCCTGATGCCTTGAAGACTTCCCAGGACTGCAGGCTCATGGGTTAGCAAATACTGCTCTGGCCAGACGATATTAGAGAAGACTGGCTCCCTGGTCATTCATATGCATTTCCACTGCCAAAACCTACACAGCGGGGGAGGAAGCCTGGACAAAATAGGGGTCCATAGTCCTGAACGTTTTATGAATCAGAGGATTTTCTGGGAAAGTAAAATCTAATGGATAGCATCTGCTGTACCTGGCAGCAGTAGCCTAGAATAGATTCAAGTTCTTACAAGCGTATTGTATATGACTCAAAGCAACCCTCCTGAAGATGCAGAGGCTGTAGGGTCCGTGGGAGGAAGGGCTGGAACGCAGTGCACCAGTTCTGGGCAAGTAGGGTGACAGGATGAGGGCCAGGTGATGAGGACAGATCCATCATGTCAAGGCTCTACATTTTCTTGGCTTCCCACTGCCTGGAGTCAGTAAATAAGGAGCGAAATTACAAAGGAACAGCTATGGACAACCATCTGCTGGAAGAGAAAGGAATATAACTGGAAGAGTTACTCAGCTGGCTGTGAGAAAACTTTTGGCCAGAGGTCCTCCCAAATGACCATGTTCACTTCTGAGCATGGAGGTGCCTCAACTGAGACAGGGCAGAGGGACATAGTGTGATGGGCGAGAGCAATCCCACCCTGGCAGCACAGCCAGGACCACTGCATTGTTCACTGCAGTTATTCTAAACTGTCAGCAAGGGGCAACAGCACAAGCTGCACCTTGACTTTTCAACAGATTTGGAAAGATTTCTGCCTACACCTATCCTCGTGGGACCAGCTAAAACCAATGCAGTTTACACCAGTTATAATTTTGACCCATTTTTCCCATGAGGACAACCCACTGAGATTTCTATAGCAGCTTAACTCTGAGTTGTCCTTAACAAAGCCTTCCACTATATCAGAAGACATTGCGCTGTGTTAAGGGAGAGATGATTTTACTTCATCTATTACACTTATAATACACACAACTTAAGAAATAATTGAACCTTCTCTCTTTTTTCTCTTTCACTGAATGCCTCCATCCACTTGTATAGTGGGTGCAGATTCAGAAGAACGTGTCTCCTTCCAGCGATGGGTCTGGGATAAAGACCTCATCAGTCTGATATCCAGTTGGGATCCTGGCTCAGTAGTGATGAGGCAGTAGCATTACTGTTGGATACCAAAGCAAGAAAGATAATTCTAGTTCTTACATTATTGTGTTCGGCTCCCTCCCCAACAACCCTGCCTCCACAGAAATGGAAAAAAAAAATAAAAATCAGAGGAGCATTTTGTTAGCAGATGAGGCAAGAAATTCAATACAGATGACATTTGCTTTGCAAAGCAATAAAATAAGCGCAATCTGTTTAACCATCAGGTACTCTAAGATAGGATTTAGCACAAAACATTTTCAAAACCCCATAGCAGTGTTAAACAATCAGCTCTTGGGACAGATGTGGGGTAGAGATGAGGAAACAGAGGCAGGGAAGTTGAGAGAGACACCTCAAAGATGAGCTGTGGCAGAACTGCAGTTAGGACTCTTGGGCTTTGGGGTTTTAGCCTAGGAGCAGAAAATGTCTAATCCTGCTTTGCTGAGTGAGGTAACCAGCGTGGCAAAAGTTAATCAGCATTTCAGCAGCAAGCTGGGCATCTTTAACTTGTGTTCTCCAACATAAGTGGGGTGGGACCTCAGGGTGGTGGTCCTACATGAGTCATGATGGCTCACACCTACCCAGCTGTTGTGTCTTCTTGGGTCCCAGGGCCATGGAGCATCTTGTGTTCCTGTCTCAGCAGTACCGTGTTAATGACTGCCGATGTTTGCAGCCCTAACAAAGACATTCCTGCACGTGACACCAATGTTCCTGTCTCTGCTGCTCATTCTTCCAAGATACAAACACCATAAATCTGTTTAAAGAGGCAGCTCTTTTCTTACTTCAAGGGAGCGTGCCAGTGTTTAACATGTCGGGGCAAGTCAGCCCCACAAAAGTGCACATCTGCTTTCTGCTGAGATAACATGAGATCCCTAACTCAGGCCTGTGTCAGGAAATAATTCCATTCTTTGTAATTAGATTCAAAGGCCAACGGCTCCCACCGCTCTGCGTAGGTTGGTGAGGTCCTATGAAGGGCTACCAAGGAACCAGCCAGAGCAATTAGCACGTGAGTGCCCAATCAGTTCCTGCAAAGAGGCCTAAAACACGAAGCAGAATAAAGCCTTGGCACATGCTCTTTCTGACACAAACAAAAGCTTCCCATTAATACTGGAGCAATATGCAAAATACCTACCACAGCTTCACGGATATTCAGAAACAACAGCTGGTCTTTTCATGAATGTGTGCGGTTGTGATCCAGCACAGGTTAAAAGTTCATTGTTTCCACTATACTATAAGTATATGTGTATATACATAGCTATACGTGAAGGTTGGATGGGGGTGGGGGCATCTATTGGCATTTGCTTCCTAGGAGGGGTGCCTGCCTCTATGTATCTGCGTGATGGAAAGGTCTTGTTCATTAGCTCAGGATGCTCATATTATGTATATTCTATTAAGCACATATTGAATATGCATCTCATTTTCATTTCAATTAGGATCTGAGGGCTGATTTCATTCATGACTATTGATTCCTTCCAGGCCATTTGCATTTTATTCTGTTCATTATTATTTATATGCTCTGTGCTCCCTGAGTAATTTAAATATCCCTCTCATGATTGCCCCCAAGTGATGAATTATATACCCTCCTTCATAAACCAACACAACAAGCCCCGCGTTAATCCTCTGATTTGTCTCTGTGTATTCATGGGGCTTTCTGTACTTGGGCTTTAGTGCCTTCTCTTGGGTTAGGAGCAGGTGATGCATTGCGCAGGGAAGAGGATTTACTGCATGGCAAGCTATCCTACCGCCTGTAGTTTTCCAGTAGAAAGACATATTTTGCCCCCAGCTCTGGTGGGTAGTATTTCCCTGCCCTGTCAGGGTGCTGGGTCTCCAGGAACAGTTGACAACATGACAGCTGAATCGCAGATACCCCCTCTCTTTAGAAAATCACGCCAGAGTTTTGTCCCTGACTCGTGACAACACTTCACTCCCAAATCCTCTCCCTCCCCAAGCACACCCTTTTGCCTGACATTTCATAGTGTCATAGGATTAATTAAATGTTCTCCTCCATTTTTTTATAGGAAGGCTGTGTCCTTTTAGGTGAGATACTGTGGTTTAAGTTTCTCAGAGAGAGGTTTTAGTTCAGTGGTTTGCATATACAGATATGTATGACTGAATTTGCCCGGTCCCTGAACTCCACGGGGGTGAGTGAAGAACTGGAGATTCTTCCTGACACGTAGAGGCTCCCCAATGCCTTTTGATGATTTGACAGGTACTGCCTGAGATCAAATTTGCACAATCCTTAGCTTGGAAATGAACAGACAGGAAACTTCAAAAGAGCTGGAATTGCAGTTTAAATTGCAAACAAATCGTGTTTTCATTGGAAGAGCTATGCAATAATTAATTGCTTACTTAAATGTAGCTCTACATCTGAAAAAGCTTTTGGGGGATTTAAGAAGGTCTACACATTAAACGTGACAGGAACGTATGCTCCTATATTGTTTTGATCTACACTAACAGAACTGGGAGGACACAAAAGTGCAATAAAATAAAATGCAAACTGAATGTTTCTAGGTGCAGAAAAAAACCTGTTTGCTTGATTAGGTTTTGATGCAAATGGATAAAAAGAGGAGAGAAAAAAGGCAAAGGAAATTCTTTTTTCTTTTAACAAATTAACCCCTCTGTCCACAGTTCAGGCTTTCATCCACCCATCAGGGTGGGAGGAATGGGACAGGGAACTGCTGGAGAGAGTCCAGCGAAGGGCAACCAAGATGATTGAGGGATTGGAGCATCTCCCTTATGAGGAAAGGCTGAGAGAGCTGGGACTCTTTAGCCTAGAGAAGAGAAGGCTGAGGGGAGACCTTATTACTGCTTATAAATATCTAAAGGGTGGGTTGAAGGAGGATGGAGCCAGACTCTTTTCAGTGGTTCCCAATGACAGGACGAGGGGCAATGGGCATAAGTTGGAACATAGGAAGTTCCGTTCCAACACACGGAAAAACTTCTTTACAGTTAGGGTGACAGAGCACTGGCACAGGCTGCCCAGGGAGGTTGTGGAGTCCCCTTCTCTGGAGATTTTCAAGACCCGCCTGGATGCAGTCCTGAGTAATGTGCTCTAGGCAATCCTGCTTTAGCAGGGAAGTTGGACTAGATGATCTCTAGAGGTCCCTTCCAACTCTGAACATTCTGTGATTCTGTGATTCTGTGATCAGCTAAAGCAACAGCCTCATGCCACGCGTGCAGTCTCTGTACAGAAAGGAAAGAATGACACCCTGGCTATCAGGTCTGCCGGTGTTTTTCTCCACTCCCCTGGGGAACCCTGTGCTGTGATATCAATGTACAACAGGAAACAGAAAGTCCCAAGACGTTTCTCCAACATGTACATATTAAGGACAGGTTTAAGTTGGACGGATGTTATCTAGAGATTATATTTTTGGCTCTCCAGTCACCACATCATTAATTGATTAATAATTAGTGCCCTGGCTATTCCTAGGGGGGGTCAACATGGAAGGAAAGCACTTAGAGTGCAAGTGCAATTTAAGTGCTGAGGATTCCCATATAGAGAGCAGCAGTGGAGGCAATAACAACTCCTCAGCCCATCAGGCATGTAGGGTAGATGGATAGGAGAGAGAGATGTAGGACAGATAACAAAGGGAGAAGAATAGCAAAGCTTTCAAAACTCTACTAGGCATCCTTAAACAGAACAGGGAGGACAAACTTTCAATTTCTTACAGCAAAAGGTGCATAAAATATATATACTTGCATTTTTCCCAAGTAAAATTATTTTTAAGGAAGCACGGTAATACCTTTAGTAACATGTTAGGGTTGATGATCAAAGCAAACCATTTCACAGTTTTGTGTGTGTAACTAGGTGGAGTTTCAGCTATTTATTTTTATCTGTAAAACCTCACCTGCCTTGTGATTTGGTGACATGACTGACAGATGGCCTGTCTTGACAGGCTGCTGAAATCAGCAGAGCCCTCTTAGCTGAGCTTTGCTTAGTTCTTTTCCTTAGAAAAGAAAGTTTAAAATTGATCCTGTTGGATAGGTTACACAATCTGCACCAACTGGCCCTGCCCTGGAGTTATTTGCAGCTATTGACTCTACTTATCTCTACTTCAAAAGACTGATTTAAATTCATGGAAAATCTGAAGTATCCTGGCTGTAAACATAGGCAGAGAAGTGAACATTTTGTCTTTAACCAGCAGATGACAACATGAACTCAGCTGTTGGAGAGGGAGAGACCTGTAAGACTTTTGTCTCTTAAGGCGAGAGAAACTGAAGGACACCCTTTGGTAAAGGTTATTTTCAGGACCAAAGACCTGATCCCATGAGTGGTTGTGGACAGGCAGGTCTTTGCCCCAATGGGGACTCATGGTGTAAATCCGAATTGGATCCCAACATCTATCTGTACGCTGAGGCAGAGCCCCATCCCAAACCCCTGGCTGTAGGGTTGTCTATAAATTACTAATGATGTTGTCAGAGCTACTTAGCTGACTCCCCTACCGCAACAGAAGCAGAGCGTATCGGTGTACAACGCACAATGGAATAATCTCTGATTATCCCTGATATCTCATTGCCTGCTACCTGCACGCCTCAATTTAAGATGCTTTCATGTCAGTGCACTGAGATGCCCAAAAACCTGCCATGAGTTCAGAGAACTTGTAATAGGGGAAAAGGAGGGAGCAAGGGCTCGATAAGATGTCCCTGGAGTTTGCTCTCGCTGCCTCAAGCCAAGGAGAGTTTGTTTCTAGAGTTCTTGTTGCCAGTTGTCAGGCACAACCTGCTCAGAAACTCAAGCCAGTTTCCAGGTCACATTTGTGAAGAAATTCATCATTTTATCTAGCTTTTCAGGGTCTTGTAAACTGGGGCAGCCAGCTTTAATTACAAACTCCTGTTATAAAAGTTGCTTATTCCCAAAACCATGGGAAGGAAGGATTTATTTCCAAATAAATCATAACCTTTGTCTGTACAGAGCTGCAGCTGAGAAGCTCACCTCTTTTCTACCAGCTTCTGGGATGGGCCCAATGAGTCCCTGAGAAGATACACTTCCCTATTTCATTGTTGTAAAAATGAAAGCCCATTTAGCTCAATATACAAAAGGTCCTATTGACACCAGAGACTACACTTGATAGAAGTCAATTATGTTGTACATACCCCTTAAAAAAAAAAAAAAGTTCATACATAAACTGGGTATTCCCTAATTTATCTTGGAATAAATGCTATTAAGCAGCCTGTAACGCAGCAGAGCAGATCAAGGGCTCTGGTCCTCGTCTCTCCGCAGAAGCCACTGAAGATGCCGGAGTGGTGTACGCTCCCCAAAATCCACGCTGCTCAGTTATTTCACTCCTTGAGCCTAAGTTACCACCACTGTCTACAAAGGCGAAACTGTGGGCTGCACGATGGAGATAAGACCCAGAACTGAAGCACTCGCAGATGGCAGTCGCTATAGAACAGCACAAAGGATTCTTTAATTAAGTCTTCCCTTCCCCTTATTAAAATTCAGGAAAGATTACCAAGGAATTTGTACTGTATCTGGAAAACAAATCATAACAATTACAGCAGGCTGCCCCAGGCTGGCTAGATTGTAGCTTATTATTCCACAAAGGCTTGATAAATGTGTAAATTTATATAGAAGGCTTCTGCATGTCATCATCGCTGTGCAAAGACTCCCTGCTTTCCATATCCAGTTTTAGAAGGAAGACCAGCTGGCTAGCGTCCCTTGAATTATTTGCTGTTTTTGTTGAATTTTTAAAATACATATAAATTATGTCTCCCATCTACAGTTTATCTACAAGCTGTCAAACTGGGACTCATTCATGCTCTTTTTGATGCCTACTGAAAAGCCATCTAACAGCTCAGTTAACCCTCTGGCCCCACATCCATTAAACATCACAAAAAACAATGGCTTTCAGATTCTAAACATGCATTTTTAAATGCCACAGGCTTCTCTTTAAAGAAAGAAGCAAACTTTAAAGCATAATTGTTTTATACCTATGAACTTAATTGCCTTATAGGCATAAAACGGGTTGATTTGCATAAGTGCACAATGTCAACCTGCGTTTCCCCCCTAATTGATTAAATGGTGGATCAAGGCGGGGAGAAAGGGGGCTGGGTGAATCTACCATTGTATTGCATTTCCATTCAAAATGGGAGCTTTGAACAATGATCAGGGCTAGATTTGTTCCTCTTCATCACGTCCGTGGTGAAGTCTGGAGCCATGGCCTGAATTACTGACAAGGCTTATGGATTATAACACCAGAAGGGACTGCCGAGATCGTCTAGGCCAACTCCCCTATATAAAACAGACCAGAAAACATCTCTGAATTAACATCTGGATGAAGATCAGAGGTTTGGAAAACATGTCCACTTGTAATTAAAACATATTCATCACTGGATAATCCACTGACAACCCTGGGGAAATGTTTCTAGCGGCCACGTTGTTTAACAACTGTCTCTTAGGCAGAGGGCAGACAGGCCCAGCTTCAGCTCTTAGCTGGTGGATTTTGTTCTCCTGTAGCCTGCAAGGCTGAAGAGGCCTCACTTCTGAGTTTTTCTTCCATCTGCAGCTATTAGAGAAGATGATGTGTTGCCCTCTAGGCCCATCAGCAGTACACTAAATGCATTAGATGCTTTTTTTTTTTTAAACAATTATCAGGTTGCTCAATTTTCACATCTTTCCTGAACCCTCTTTAATTTTTCATCATCCTTCTTGAAACAGGGACGTCACACTGGGACATGGGCTCCACGTGGGCCATCATCCAAGCCTGATATAGTCTCTCTACTTTTACTATTCTCCTGATTTTACATCTGAGACCTCAGGCTACAGTGTTGCACAGGGAGCTCCTTCACTATGTTCCCGCACATATTACTATTTTTGCAAGTTTAGAGTCATTTATATGAAGCTCGTTCAGTGTGTGCGAGATGCCTTATGTTTGCTCTGGAAAAGAGGAAAATGTAGATTTTTGAAAGATAGTGCTTACGTGTTCTGTTTCCCAAATACAGCAAAATAAATGTGAGGTCAGCTTTCTCATAGATGTATCACCATATATCTATGGCACCTTTGGCTGTTGCTCAGAAGTTTCACTGGAGATGTCTTCACGGAAATAGGGTATCTTAATTTTGCGCTTCGGTAATCCTTTCTATTCTACACAACCTGTACCCGCTAATTCTCTTTTCTTTCTCACAGGGCTGTGGTTTCACCAGGACCTCAGTGTGTTTTGCCACTGCCAGTTAGACCACCACGATCTTTTCTGGGGCCATCAGGCACAATTAGGTCTGTGATAATGGTGTCAAACTACAGAGATCAGAATTAGATGCCAAAAATTCTTACTCTAGTGTTTTCTGGGAAGATGGGGAATTTACTTAGGTGGACGATATGTCACAACAGTAGTAGACAGCTATTTTTCAGCCTCGATGTGTAGATATTCTGTAAAAAAAAGGGTTTTTCAAATCCCAGTAAGGCAAAGGATGTTTTTGTGAAAGTCACTAAACGTGAGAGACATTTGGTTTTGGCACAGCAGCCGGTTGCCTGTCTGTCCCCTGTTTCTGGTTGTGGTGACTCGCCCTTTTCTTGCAAGATTTTAAATATTCAAATACATGCAAACCCCTTTTGCAAAGAAGATACCAGGCATTTCCACAGTGCCTGAGAGCTCAAAGCACTATGGGAGCACTTTGCCAATATCTTACATTCTGCACATTTTACTTCAATGACCGCTTGAAGCCAGGACTCCAGGGTCTCAACCCAACAAGCTTAGCTAAATCAAATGACTCCAAGGTACACTGCCCAATCTGCAGGCTGAGGTATGGGCTGTAGTGTGATGTGACCAAGGCCATAATGAGAGACTTGGCAGAGAAAAAGGGAGATCCCTTCAAACTTCCCACAGGAGGGAAAAGGGCATATGGGCTTTTGTTTTGTAGTGGGGTTTTTTTCCTTTTTGATTTTAAACTACATTTGTCATTGCATCTCTGTGTAAATAATTAAAAGGAGATACTCAGCAACCTTTTCCAGAGCTAGTCCTTATTCTTGCTTTTATTCAAAAGCACTCTGGGTTTGTCCAATGAATCAAAGTCTTCAACTAATCATGAAATTAATAAATAAGGTGACACATTTGCTCTCCACTGCGGATGAGATTTCCCATTTCATGCTTCAGTTGCCCGAAGTAAGAATGGGAGAGCAAGATATTTTTTCTTGTGGTAGTAAGGAAAGCTGATGAAAGATTACCTTAAAATCCCTCATAAGGGATGAACAAGCAAGAGATTTTTTTTTTCTTCCCTTAAAAAACATGAAAGCAAAAAAATAAATAAAATAGAAGGGGGCATACTTTATATTGATTTTCTTGGTCTGCCTGCATTAAGGCATCATTCTCCCGGGGACTGCAGGGAGAGACAAGCTCAAATGAAGAGATGAACAGATGCCACCGGCGTGTGGGCTGGCTACCAACACAAGTGCGGACGCAGTGACGTTCGCCTTGCTGCCCACCTACGCCTCTCAGGGCTTCTGTTTGCAAGTCCTGCCCAGTCAAGTTTCTTCAGTGAGCACTCACAACCCTGTCCCTAAAGATATGCTAATTTAAAAAAAAAGGGAGTAGAAAGGGAAGCCTCCTGCACTGAGCACAGAAAAAAATTGTTGCTGGTTTGGAGGGGGTTTTGCATACTTTTGCAAAGTGCGGAGGGTTAGAAGCACATTTTGAATTTCATTTGGATCAAGTGGCCTCCAGTTGCTGGTCTAAAACTGTTCTGCAAAGTTGTAGAGTGCCATTAAGAGACTGATGCACTTCAACGGTCAGAGAAAGAAATTCTAGCCCCGACGTAGGTTCATGGACATACACATACATGACCCAGCCATGCATTCTTTACTAAAATTATCTCATTGATAAATAATCAGTAACTTAAATAAAAATAAAAATCAATAAATAGATTAATAAATATATAATGAGCAAATTATCTTATCAAAGCAATTTTTTTGTGGTTTTTTTTTCCCTTTAAGAAAGGGAGAGAGGAGGAGGTTTGTGTGTTTTGAAACATAATTTGTAAGGATGAAAGCATCTGGGAAAGTACAAGAGATCATTACTATTACTTAGAAGATGGCTTAATTATTTTTTTGACTGAATGTTTGATGTTGGATGGCATGGTGCATTCTTCAGCATCTCTTAAAAGATTGGAGCTTCTCCTTCAACTTCATGGATTTGAAATGACTGTCCTATTAGTTCAAGGAGGGAAATTACTATTCTGTAAAGTGTTTTCAAGGCAATGGAGAATTTCAAAAAAGAAAAGATCTCTTTCACCTACAGGGCAAAAAAAAAGTATATGGTTTGTGTTTCCTTGTTCAGAGTACCAAATTGTTCATTGACATACTAATCTGTATCTCTCTGATATAATACAAAAATCTTTTTTATTAACAGTGTTTTCCTTTCAAGAACAAACAGAATGGAGGAGAGGAGGGGGAAGATCATAGAGACCAGTAAAGCCATCTTTAAGATGGCTTTAAGAAGAGATTTTAGTGTTTGAAAAAATGAGAAGGTGCAGCCACATGAAGGATTTCGGTAACTAGTGCTCATAATAGCAAGAAATGGTGCTGCCGAGAGACCACCTCTCTGGGGACTTTATTTGTACCTCCCCATATATAAAACAGCATTTGCTTTTGACACAGAAAAAGGATTTTTAGTTGTTATTTGTATAAAAGACCTTGAATGCTTGTTAAATGTTGATTTGTTGATTAGAATGTGTACTGAGTGCAAAAGTTTTGTAAGTAATTTCTATGACGGAGACTTTGACATTGAGCATATGGATAAGGTATCAGCACAGTCACTGAAAACCAAACTGATTTTGAGAAAGCATTTGTAAGATCACTGTGACCTGAATCAAGATAAGAACAAAAAATGATGTTACTACAAATGAATTAGCTAACTATTGAAATTAGGTATCCCAAAAGTACTGTGAAAATATTATAAAGGAATATTCAATAATTTGCTTTCTAGAAAAAATCATTTCAGAAGAGTTTCCCAAGATTTTGTCACTCTGTTCCACCAGACCAAAGAGACTGTGAGTACAAAAGGTTTAACAAAATGTTGCAAAAATTTTGCTTTGTACTAGTTCTTCTTTGATTGATAGTAATAAAGTACATCAGCTGTGTGTTTTGTTTTCTTTTTAAAGTGCTTTTAACTTCCTAATTTTAGTATGGTTCATTATAGGCGTACTTAGCAAAAATGACAAGGGTTAACTTATTTTTCGCATTCTCAGTCTAACCTCAATATGAGGAAAAGCACGGATTTCTAGTCTCTCTCCAGGAGCTGCATCCTACAGCAAAAGGCTCATTATCACTCACTGTGGTGATGAATTCGTGAGCTGAACAGAAATTTCTCAGCTGTTGAAGAATGTATTAAATGTTCCCAATATATATTCTAGCAAGTTAATGAGTATATATATGCATGTATGTGTATAAAAATGTTAACTTATAAATAAATCTTTCTCCCCTCTATGAGTCTTTATGCCATAGTAAGTTAACCCTATAAACCCTGGTTTATATTCCTTTATAGAGGATGGGTTTTTTTTCCTGATTATCCCAAAGGAATTACAGGCTGGTTGATGCTACCCTCGAGTCCTGGGCTGGGTGAAATCAGGAATTATTGAGCCTACAGTTCGTGGCAGCTTCAATTAACTGAAGTTAACAACGAGCTGCAGGATAAAAAGAGACCAGAGTCTCCAGCCATGGAAAATCCCTGACCTAGACTTGGCCTCCTTTATGTGTAGCCCGCTACTCATATTAATTCAGCTCCTCTGCATGAAAACACCAGTCTGCCCATGTGGCACTCCTTGCTCCCTTGGATGACCAAGCTGTACCAACAACTACAGCAAGATTCTTCTACCTGCAGCGAGGCAGGCGATCAAGAGCTCTCAGCTTTAGGTAGATCCTGATACCACTCTTTCTATCCATACCTGGCATTTCAATATTACTGATTGAGTATTACTGACTGTGTTGTCCTTTTAGTCTACTTATAGAGGAAGAAATCTACAGCACATTTAGGCTATGCCCAAATTGTGAAACCCGGGGGTGGTCCTCATGACCTGGCTCCATCTGAACCCTTGTTTCAGGACAAGGCCATCTCTACAGAGCTCATGCACTCTTAATTCAAATTTCAGCTACCAAACTTGGGGTGACATCCTAGTAAAAATAAGGCAGTCTGTATTTTAGAAATTAGCTCTTTCTTCAGACTTAACTCTGTCTTAGAGCTTCATGACAGACACCTGAAGTCAGCTCTCTCCTCTTTAATAACAGACAAAGTAGAACAGATTTCTTAGTTTATTCTTTTTCCTTTCCCTGGGTCTATTGATACTTCAGTTTTTCAAAAAGAGGAAGGTAAATCAATGAGCCTTTTCCCTATAATTATCACCAATAGCTGTACACTGCAATTCACAGGGCAGAAAGCAGAATCTATTTTCCCTGTAGTTTGATCCCCTCTCCCCTGCATGCTGCTGCCTGCAGGAGACTCTGAGGGCAGCAAGGCTGCGAAAACTGTGTGGGATGAAACCCTAAACAGGAAAGAATCTGTTGTGCAAAAAGCCTTTTGTCAGCTGAAAACTGCGCTTGTAAAAAAAAAAAAAAAAAAAAAAAAAAAAAAACAAACCCAAAAACCAGAAACCCCAAAGCTTGTGGTTAAAGAGTAACATCTTTAGCTCTAATTTATACTGACAGCACAATAAAGCTATTGCTCAGGCTCTGCCTCTTCTCGCCCCGTCACAGCAAGGGTGTTATTAAGTGATAAATCAATTTCTACAAGGGAAACTGGAGATTAAGTCCTTATACAACGTTCATTTGCAGTTGAAAGCAAATAGAAATACCCTGGGACAGGGGCTTGGTGACCCTTTTCAAGGGCTGACCTTGAATAAATGCTCCATGGACCAGCTTAAGGCTGCAATCAGTATTACAAGTCCAGCGTGAATGCTATTTCTCAGAATCTGGTCCACTAATGATTTCCTCTTTAAATTAATAAAGGACCTGAATAAATAATTTGGGTTTAAATGGTCACTGCTGGCAGAAATGTAATTCTTTGGATCTGATGGAAGAGTCTAAGCTGTTGGAAACCAGTGCCCAAATAGCCAGACCAGCTTGGACCAAGACCTGTCTCATCTTGGACCCTGTGGCAAGAGGCAGAGCCTGATAACTCAGAAGATGCAGGGAAGCCGGGCAAGGAGCAGATCCATAAGTGACCTACTCATGGGCACATTTCCTTCTCCAGGTAGGGCACAAGCTCTCTGCCATGTGAGATAAGAGAATCTCCCTTCATCTTGTCATTTTAACGGTTTCATCCTCTCCTGCATCTGGGGAAAACCGGAGTGGAAAACACACCACAATTATTTACAGTGCCATTAATAAAAAACAAATGGCAGCAGCCCCCCATCCCAGCTGCTACTCATCAATTTAACTAGTGGTGCTGAATGCTGAATGGACGTGGGGAGGAGAAATGGAAAAAAAAATAAATACTTTTTTCATTTGTCCTGGAGACAGCTCTTTGAAAGGGCCTCCAACCACCACCCACTTTGAGGTGGTATTGAGTGCTCAGACAGCCGACACAGACGGGAACACCTGTGAGCGGGGGGACGGCAGGAAGCGACGCTTAGTGGAAACACAATTATTCGGAAGATGAAGGTGAGCTTTTGAGGAGATGTCTGCTTTCTTGTCCCTGCCAATACCCCTTCAGCAGTGCTGGAGGAAGCAGTGACAGCCTAACATCTCTTTTTCACTTGGCGTGAAGCCAGCCGCTCAAAAGATGTGATTACCCTTCTCCTTTGGCTCCTCTTTGCTTTGATGAGGAATTTTGGTAGCACTTGTCACCTTACCAGTTGTGCTTTCCTTTGGTTCAGTGACCTCCGTAGCATCTCACTCAGCTTAGAAATGAATGATGCACATCATCTACCATTGCAGGAGTTCAGGAATGACCTTTGGGTCAGCGTTAGCTCCAGGTTTAATCTTAGCATCTTCCACTGAGCCAGGTGAGTTTTCTTTTTGTTTGTTTGTTTGTTTGGGGTTTTTTTATTGCGAGGAAGTCTATAACTGATCTGTTTTTTGTTTTGGTAGTGAGACAGTTAGAGAGCAGGTGGAAAAACTGCCACAGTATAAGAGAAAGAAATTGTTTAATTGCGGAGGGAAGAGTGTCTTGCAGGCAAAGTCATTTCAGAAGCTATCAGAGGAGAGAGGAGATCCTGCCTTTCCCCCTCTCCCTCGGTATTCCCCTTGCAGAATTACCAGGCTTTTTGCAATCCCAGTCTTTGCACACTGGAATGGGTTAGGGAAGGCTCCCATGAGCTTTTCGGAGGGGATCTGTGAGGGGGTGGCAATCCCTGGGTGTTGCAGGCTGAGTGGAAACATCTACAGCTGGCACAGAGGATGTGAGTCGAGGGCCTCTGAAAACCGTGGGTGCTCAGCTCCCTGCAGGCTTTTCCCCCATCATTAATAGGCTCTTTGTGTTTCAGTGGTCTCTTTAGCAATGCGGCAGTGATACACAGTGAGTAACACAGTGCCATTCCTGCAAATGGCACTACTTTGGATCATTACTATAGATTGCTGTAGCATTATTCCTCTCCCAGCAATGGTTTCATTTGAGTTCAATCAGATTCCATCAAATATTCAAATGCAGGCTGATATTCAGTTGCAGTGGAAGGTGGTTTGCTGGCTGTGAGTCAAGGCTTTCAAAGGTTTTCATGGTTTTTCAATCATTCCCTCCATCCCTGAGGTGTTAGTTTATTGTTAACTACCAGGAGGGAAGACACAACTTAGCAAATGGATGGGGAAGGAAAAGGGAGCAAACCCCTAATCACAGCTGAGCAATATGCAATGCACTCCATCCCCAGAAAACTGTGTTCAGTGTTTCTGTTTTCTTTAAAGATGGTTATATTGTGATTTGAAGTAAAAAAAAACCCCATGCCCTAGAGTCTTGTGGCTGGTGCATCTGATCTCTTTCCATCTCGTGTCATACAGGTTAACTAGAGTTTAAAATAAAGTTTTTACTGGTCTTCACGACTTCATAAAAACACACAAACCTTGAGAAAAATCTCTCCCCTTCCTCCAAATCTTTGTCATTTGCATGTTTTCCCACTTATCTGGGAGTTGCCCTTGCTGGATGCATCAGCAGCACAAACAGGGCTTATTCTCAGGGACAAAAAAGAGTAACAAAGCTCTAAAAGAGGCCAAAATGGCAGTGAATCCCTATGAAATCTGAGGCACTCTCTTTCACATTTTCAGGGCTCACTGTCAGTACAAATGCCGGGTTACCACTAACCTCCTGGATGGACTACCACAAAGGAGATGGCGAGAAGCTGGGAGGTGGCAGCAGGGAGGAGGTGTGCTGGGAGCCAGCTGGGGTCAGGTCCTGGGTGAGGAGCAGGCAGAAGGGGCTGCCACTGCCCTGGAAGCCCCCAGCCCCACTGGGCAGCGAGGGCTGGTGGGAGGAAGCAGCAACATCCCCGCTGCTCGCCCAGGAATGGTGGCACAACAAAACTGAAGACCAGATTTAGGCCACTTCCAGCAACAGGGAGGCTGCACACAAGATGAGTCCAACTTAGACACTACAGCTTCTTCATCATGGGAACAGGGGTGGGCGGCCTCGGAAAGTAGGTGACCTGAAACAACGGAGCTCCTGGATCCAGGGCATGGATGTTCACACCTCCAATTCAGCAGCAAAACCAGGTTGAGAAGTTGCACCACAGCTGTCGGTTCCTGACCTCACACCACCATCCACCACCCCCTCCGCTGTGCACCAGGGCAGAGCGATGATGTGCCTCTTAAACTGCCTTCACCTTCAAACTGTGTCTCACCCAGCCACCAACCTAGGCATCATGCAACAGCAATATCTAAGAAACTCAGAAAGGCTGTGCTCCTGGGGCTGCACGTGTTGCGGCACAAATTGTCTAGGAAGTACCTTGTAGAACAAACTACCAGCATCATCTCTGCTCATCACAAGTCCTTTATCAGAGATCCAGTCTATCCCATTCATGTGACACAGTAATTTGTTAACCAAGAGGTAGATGGCCATAGATAAAGAGCACACAAAGAGGGGAAGGGAGGTAGAGGGCACAAAGGTGTCTGAACACAGACTGCTGTTGCTGGAAATAGTAATGTGATAGCACTCTAGCACGCAGGAGTTCTAAGTTTTACATCTTTGTGTTGGAGAATTTGTTGCACNAAAAAAAAAAAAAAAGGTGTAAGGTGGATTTGGTCTCCCATTTGAATTCCCATTTGCTTACCTAAACAATAATGCTGTTATCCCCACTGTGAAAGGAAAGCCAATACATTGCACATAATGATGTTTTTCTGTGGTCTGCCTATTCTCTGCATTTTAATTTTCAGTGTTAACTTCCAGATACATCTAATGTTTCATAAAAGGCAATGATCCATCTCAAATTCCTTGGGACATGTCTCATTTTCTGAAAGATGTGTGTTGTTTACTGCTGGCTGAGGAAAAAAAAAATCTTCTTTCTTGCTGTTGGTCTTTATATCTCAGACTTTATGTCTTTTTAAATCCTGATGGAGAAAATATAAAAGGTGTTGACCCTTATTTCATGGAATTTCTACCCCATCAGTTTTTCTCTCACTGATTCCTTAGGGTTGATCCTACATCCTCCAAGTGATATTTTCAAATTGTTAGGGGCAATATTTTCATAATTGTAGCATTCAAATTGATGCTTGGGGTCTAGGCTGTGTTGAGTGACTGTGTTGATCTAGTTTACTATCTTTGTCTCAACCCTGTAGAATGGCTTGTGTGCCTGAGAGCCAGATACCTTTTGTCTAATTCTCTGTTGTACTGCAACTGGTCTGCTCGGCTAATTTAATGACAGGTATCATTTCTCCCTCTGCATCTTCCCTTGCTCCTTTTCTGGGCAACATTTCAGATTCCTGATAATTATATGAGGAATGACCTTGGGCTTCCTGGGCTCCTTTTCCCAGTTAAGTCTTGCACGGATATAAAAGCATCCCTTTTTCCAGGGACAGATCTTAGCCTTCCCTGAAGGAAGTGGAAGTAGTTTACAGATAAAATCTTTCCTGTGTTTTGGTGGAAACATCTTGATACCACCACAGTTGTCCCAGTTGAGCCTGCACAGCCTTTTCCATTTATTCCCAGTCCCCAGGGAATATGTGCTGGATCTGCCCAGCAGTGGAGAAAACAACATCCTACAAAAACCTGCCGATGCTCCAGGGAAAGCCAATACCAGGGCCTGAGCGGTTCTGTTTCATTCATGCATCAAAAGAAGTGTGGCCAGCAGGGCGAGGGAGGTGATTCTGCCCCTCTACTCCACTCTTGTGAGACCCCACCTGGAGTACTGCATCTGGCTCTGGAGTCCCCAACATAAGAAGGACATGGACCTGCTGGAGTGTGTCCAGAGGAGAGCCAAGAGGCTGAAAGAGTTGGGGCTGTTCAGCCTGGAGAAGAGAAGGCTCCGGGGAGATCTTATTGCGGTATATATATCTTCCAGTACCTTAAGGGAGCCTATGGGAGTGCTGGGGAAGGACTTTTTACTAGGGTGTGTAGTGATAGGATGAGGGGTAATGGCTTCAAACTGGAAGAGGGCAGGTTTAGATTGAACATTAGGAAGAAGTTTTTCACTGTGAGGGTGGTGAGGCACTGGCACAGGTTGCCCAGAGAGGTTGTTGAGGCCCCATCCCTGGAGGTGTTCAAGGCCAGGCTGGACGTGGCCTTGGGCAGCCTGGTCTAGTGGGAGGTGTCCCTGCCTATGGCAGGGGGGTTGGAACTCAATGATCTTCAAGATCCTTTCCAACCTAAACCATTCTATGTTTCTATGATTCAACGCAGCGACCAGAGCAGTACGAAGGGGCAGGAAGGGCTGCCCTTCCCACAGAGGGCACACAACAGGACTTTAAACTCCTGCTCTGACATAGGGCTTTGTGTCTAATTGCTCCCTTGTACAAGGAAAGGAAAACACACAGAGGAAAATTCTTCCCCATTGGGAATTATTGGCGTAAATATTGCGATGGCCAGGGGGAGTAAATGGCACGAGCATTTGGGCAGGTGAAGAAGGTCTCAGGAGGTCCCTGAGCCATAAATGAAGCATATCCATGTGGGATTCCTGGCTGGTGTGTTGCTCAGCACACCTCCATAGCCCACACGTGGCTTGGGCTAACCCCAGCATACACATGGAAAACCAGAAAGCCAGTGCAGCACGCCAGCTTCCTCGCTCCGTGCCATCACACGTGACAGAGAACAACTATTTACACCCACAATAATGCTCAGGCATCAAAGTCAAATAAGTAGCAGCTTTATGGAGGTTTTTATGTATTGATTCGTAAATAGACAAACCAATTTTGCTTGTCTCCTTTAAGACATTATTGATATTTTCTGCTGTAAAATCTTCCCTTCTTTTGTGCGTATTTATCAAGGACAAGGCAAACAAATGACAGGATTTGTGTTTTGTAAGGGTAGCTCTGGAATGAACTGACAAGGTTTTTGTTTCCTATTTCCCTGAATTCAGTTAAGTCTTAAACTGATGTTATATAGCAATGAGTAGAATTCTTTTACCCGTTTTTTATTGGTTTGGTTAAATTTGGGATTGACACAAAAATTTGATACTCAGCCTCTTATATGAGACTTTTGGATTTATAGATTCTTAATTATTCACACAGAACGTGTGAGGTCACATAAGAAACTAGAAACAAGATCTAGTTTATATCTTTGGATCCTTACCCATAACTTTTCAATAACAGATGGACAATCCTCTGGTGAGGAGGTATATTCTGGTGCCGGAGACCTGAGATCTGATGATCCAGTGCTCAGCATCTCTGTGCGATTCATCTATAAGCAGGAACCAAAGTCAACTAAATGCAATAGCACTGATTATTGAGGGTACTCATTTGCTCAAAAAAAAAAATAAAAATCGTGACCTGTAATATATTAACAAATTGTCCTGAAATCTGTTGTGCCTTCCACAGGTACTGATTAGCTTGGGTTAAAGGAAAGTAAATCCCATTGTGGTGCATATGTGCAGAGCTGTGGAGGTATCTAAACATGCCAAAGCAATGTTTTGCTGGATATTGAAATACAGCAGGGTGCATAATTCCCATTGCTGTTGTATATGTAGATTAAATCCTAGCCCTTTGTGATCCTGGCACAGAAGATGTTCTAGCTGAGAGTGTCCCAAGTGTTTTTACTAATTAATCATTTCCAGAATTTCCAATCCCCAAAGCATGAGTCAGTTTCCAAGAAAGCATGATATTTTAACTTATTTTTAATGCACCTTCTGCTTCCTAAGCCCTAACATTGAATTCAAGCTTTTCTGTGCAATCCTGCGGGCTAAAACCATATTTCCTCTTTTTACCAGTAGCTGAGATTTCTATCTAATCGTACATCTGCAGGAGTTTCAGTGCTAGAAAAAAGATGAAATATCATAAGAATTAGAGAGTTTCATTCTGTCTGGCAGTGAAGAAAAAAAATAATATTTCCATCAATTTCCTCCAGGATGCGGGTTTTGCAGTACTATTCCAGGGTATTTCGATTTATAAAAAGATGGGAAAGGCCTCTATTGAAAGAGATTCAGACAGGTTATTCCCCAGTGATCTGAGATCTCGCACAATTCAAGTTAATAGAAATGACCCCACTGACATGAGCAGGATGCCACCAAGCCCTCTGCAGGCAGAGTCCCCCGTGCAGAGCTCCGGGTAGGATCCCAGCCTGTGTGACTGGTTCCCCATTACCTGAAACAGCACAGTGACTTCTTTTCTCTTGTTCTTACCTCTTCTGGCCAAAATCAAATGTAGTTACAGGAAACCGGAGCAGCCAAACTCCTCAAATCAGAGTTTGCAAAGTGCAGGTGCTCCTTGCTGCCAACAGCTCACAGACATAATAAAAGAAGACATATTTTTTTATCTTCCTTTGGACAATTAACTAAATCAGGACTCTAAAGGGATGGAGAAATTAAAACCTGAATGCAGTTGTTCAGCATGGAGTGGGCTGTGCTTTTCAGTTTCATTATCAGCTGCTTTCTGGTGGGGACAAAATGTCTCTTCATCTTTCGAAGATCTCCAGCCCCTTGCACACCACCTCCTTAGCTAGCAAGGTTTTGAGGATTGATGTGGATATTTAAGTAGTGGTGGCAGCTTCAATATTCATCGTGCCAGCTCTCTTATTTATGGAGCAGCCGACCCAGGCTGCTGGAGACCGACCACCCGTTATACCTCTGTTGGGTGATGGTGAAGGGTCTGTGCACAAAATCAGGCAGGTTCCCTCTCCCTGTCTTGGCCTGGTTGCATGAGACAATTTCTACTGAAATCGGAAGCGAATGCAAAAGCCAGGAAATCAAATTCATTTCTGGGAGAGATCCACAGACTGAAAAACTTTAAATGAGACATTTTTCATCCACAAAGGACAGCACTCGGGGTCACCCTGTGCCATCTCTCTGCATCAAACTTTTTATTGGTTTTATCATTCCCAAGCTTGAAGGGTGTCTTTGATCATTAAAGTTCAGGTGAAAGCAATATGAACAAGGGGAAGGTTTGGTGAAGCCAAACTTCCTTCTGTGAGGCAGCCCCATCAAAATGCCTACATAATTGACACTTGCAAGTGACTTCTTTGGAATCCCCAAAGCAGCTTAAAAAATAATGATGACCCTCTGTCCTTCTGCTCCATTACCCTCAACATGCTTTTTCTTTCCCATGGATACATGCCATAACACAGACAAATACCAGGCAAAGTTAGTCCACGGAAGCAGCGCTGTTTAAATCCAGCGCTAAGCCGTTTCCACATGAACAGACTAAGAGGTACAGAGGAATCACAGATGAGGAGGAAGTTAGTTATCCTGAAACATTAATCGGCACTGCCAGCACAGCTGTTTGACTAGGACATGATCCGCGGGGCCATCGCCGTTGCTCTTGGCTGCCGGTTTGGAGCTCATCAGGTGGAGACAAAAGTAAAGGCGTTATGTGCAAAACAGCAGATGCACAGTGACTCCCTCAAATACTGCCAGGTCAGGATTAAGGGTATTTTGCTTCAGTGCCCTGATTCAATCTCACACGGGAAGGGGGCGGCTGCGGGACCGTAATTCTCCCGACAGCTGCCGTAGGTCGGCTCATGCTGCCCCGGGTCAGGGCGGTCGCGACATTTTTGCTGAGGAGCAAATTGGCTCTTTGTGGTGCCAGTTGCTGGTTTTGCTGTGAACGCCTCATCCGGATTTCAGTCCCTCTGATGATGTTCGCAGAGAGATGGAAGCAGGTTTGGGGTTTGTTTCACTTTTTTTTTTTTTATTTCCATGAGAGAAGCGGGAGTCCTGCTAATTACTGGGTTCTCTTTCCAGGGGGAAATGGAGACTAAGACAGATAGCTGCTGTTAGCAGTGTCTGCTCAGTTTTCAAAGACTGCTTTTTGCTGGGTTTTTTTTCGGTTGCCTGTCTAATAAGTGCAGAGCAACTACCAAAGTCATTACACTCAACAGGAAATGGCTTTGGGCCATGGCAAGCTGGGGTTGTTTTTGAGCTGGTAACTGAAAATGAAATTTCTGCATGCTATTTACCAGCCCTCTGCACCTCCCGTTCCCCCCCTCTCCTTCCTCCCCGCCTTGCCCTTCATCACATGGTGGTGTGAATCTGTCATTGATGGATGATATTCAAAACCAGGTCCTCTTGCCGCCGTCGGATGTGAATGACAGGCAGACCATGACTGTTGCGCAGAAAGTGGCCTCAATTTTACAATGTTTAACAAAAGCAATTTCTCATCCTAGGAAATAATGACTGAAAAGAGAAGAAAAATAATGGTTTGTTACTGCGGTTTTGGCTCCATCCCGCTTTCGTGGTTCTCGATGCTGGCTCAGCCACCATCCTCTCCCGATGGTTACTGCCAGCTTTTGGGAGCCTGAGGCTGATGCTAGGACCACCCTCCCCACACACTCCTCCATCAGGCTCTCCATTTTCTCCATACGGCTCATTTCATCAGCCAGTGTGAAGGGAAGAAATGCTATGTCATCAAACGTAGAGGGTCTTCTCTGCAGCCAGAGGCTTTCCTGGCCCCAGCCTGGGATGGGGCTGGGTGCTGACAGGGTGCCAGGAGCTCGGTGCAACAGGGTAAATGTCCATGTTCCACAGCTGTAAGGGGACACTGGAATTCTGGTGTTCAAAATCAGGCGGTGGAGGAGGAGAGGATCCAAAAATCGGTAGGAAGAAGGTGGGGAGGGAGTGGTGCCTGGAGACAGCAGAAAGGAGTAATGGGGGGATGATGCCTGGAAATAGCAAGGGAGAGAGAACAGCGACATAACAGTGGCAGAGGATGGGGAGACAGAGCCCAGAGCCAAATGGGCTGTTCAGAGTACACTTGCTCCTTTTGGCTCGTGATCCAATTGATAATCTTTTTTTAATTGGCTTTTCTTTTTTCATCATTTGCCCATACTGACAACCCTGCTTCTAATCCTCAGAAAGGTAACATTTGGGAACAGTTCGCCAGCCAAAATACTAGGGGTGAGAAATTTAACAGGTTTCAGGATGGAGCTTGCTAAATTTTTCAAAGATATTAAGCAGTGGATGTGCCTATGAGATTTGGTACCCTTGGAGTCCCCTTTGGGCCTGTTTCCTAGGTTCCTATCTCAAAGCACTCTGCAAACATTTAGCCTGTAAAGCCTCAACAACTGGCAAGCTGATATTATCACTTCTATTTTTTATCTAGGGAACATTAGACACAGAAAAGAGTTGGTCAAAAATATTGTTGCCAATGAATTTAGTGGAATTACTAACTGCTTAAAGAGAAGTGCGTGCTTCAGTGCTCAGGGTCATAGCCTCCCTTGTGCTCACTTAGACCCGTTTGTGCCTTACAAATGACACCCTCTTAAGGTACCAGCTGGCCCCTTGGCTTCCTAGTTGCTTAATGTGACCCGTCCTTACACCACTGCCTTTCACATTCCCAGTCAGATGGCACTGGGCATTTTAATACCTTCGACAGCTAAAGGGGTATAGGAATGCGTCACATGTTATTCTTGATAGTTAATGGAAAAGTAATGAGACAACAGCTGCCAAACGCCACCGCTTCCCGCTTGGCACAGGCGCAGCCCCGCTCGGTCCCTTCTCCTCCCCGTGTCTGTAACAGCAGCGTGTCAGCGGGCGACGGTGGCAGCCTGCGTTAGGGTGCAGAGTGGGCACCTGGCCTTGGGAGCAGAACAGACCTTCACCCCAGTGTCTCCGCTCAGCAGTCGTATCGTTCCACACAAATGGATTTTTTTCCAGCTGCCTTGCAGGTCCTGTGCGGCACTTGTCAGGGACAGCATCAGCAAAAGTAGAGAGGGAGAGGGAGAAGCCCGCAGAGCTTACAGCGAGTTTACACTAGTCAGGAGCAGGAAGCGATTTGTATAGCCAGAAGGAGCGAACAGTGGTTAGTGAGAGCCAAAAAACCCCATTTTTTTCCTTTCCTGCTTGCTCTGGTTTTTTTCTTTTGGTTGTCGTTCTGAGCATCCAATTTTGAAAATGCAGTCTGCAGCTCCATAAACGTTCAAAGCTCTTCACCTCCTCAGACAGTTACAGCATGCTTTTTGGGAATGAGCAGACAGCCCTTCATTTCCACCTTGTAAAGCAAGAATGTCTGTTCAATAAATTTTACTGCTGTGGCAGTAACTGTGGTAGTAACTAAACTGGTACAGGAGCTGACAGAATGGCTGGATCGATATTCTGTCAGGAGGAGAAAGAATTGCCATAGAGGAAACTCTAAGTGTTCGTGAACAATCAGCCGTAAGATATTTTTTAAGGAAAATAAATTAGCCACACGGAAATATTTGTTGCTCAGAGCACCTGACCCAAATGATATTCTGCAGATGCGTTCCAGCTTCTCAAAACTCTTTTACTTCTTTTTTAAAGTGGCACCATGCAAATCCAGAGACAGGTTTGCACAGGGAGCTGGGACTGGACCATCTGCCCACTCGCCAATACTGTTTGTTCAGGTCTTCTGCGAAAAACAGTGAGTAGATGATGGAGAATTATTTCTGCCAAATTTAAAAGACAGCTGAACTCAGAAAGCTTGAAGGTAAAGTTCCATGTAATTGTTGCAAATATTGATTCAGTCTCACGGCTGCTACTGGACCTCTCTGGCACCAAAGCGGAGAGGAATTACACTGAAACCAGACCACTGTCTGCATCGCACAGAATTCCATTCTGGGCAAAAACTGGAGACTTTTGGAGGTGAGAAGTCAGGAGGTGAAGTTTCACTGCAGCGCAGACTTCTCAGAATCAGATTTTGGCAAGTTCTGATAAAGGAAAAACACTCCTTGCCTGTGGCTATTTATGCAGGTATGTCTCTTGAATCGTCTTCTGCAATCTCATCATTATTTGTCAACAGTTCTTCAGCTAAAATAATGCATGAGCCACATGCATCGATCCACTGACTTGTCCAGGGTAAGCCATAAGTGGCATGTTAAATTTCCATCATTAAGGTTTCAAATACAATTTACTTCTTCTTGATCTTATGTAGGCAGCCCTGTAAAGCCTCCATCAATGAAAATTGGCTACTTGCACTCAGAATAAGCAAAAGGGTAACAACTTATTTAACACCCTCTCAATCTGTCTGCTCAAAGGCCTTTTCTTTTTGTATTTACTGCAGATAAAAGGCTCTGGGATAACCAAACAAACTGTTGGTACTTATCCACATTGAATGAAATCTTAGAAACTTTCCCCTCTTTTCTTGTGAGCAAATCCTGGCCACGCTGAAATGAAAGGCAAAATTCCTGTCCCTTAAATGGGGCTTTAGTCATTCAACCCCCATGTTCCCGGCAATTACCCTGTGGCCTGACGCCTTCCTTTTTCACATGATGAATTGTTCCTTGTTGAAGGCACAGAGGGGCCCCGGCACCAAGCGTGCGGAGTGAGCACAGGCACGGCCGAGGTGGGCTGAAACGAGATGCTTGGCTTGAGCCAGCCGTTTTCTGTCCAGCCACCCCGCGTCGTGCCTGAGCGAGCAATCAGGTTTTTTTATTATTTTCGCAGAAACTACTGGGCCTGAACGAAGTTATTTGCAGGCTGTAAACTCGCAGGGTTGGAAAAATGCTCCATAAGAGCAGGTCTGCATATCGCTGCTGGGGGCTGGCGTCCTGCCTCTTCTAACGAAGCTCTAGTGCATCGTTATCTGCGTAGGGTACCAGAAACAAACTCCTTTCATATATAAATTCTACTGCTTGCCACCGAATTAAATGAAACAACGTAAAATAATGATCTAATAAATAGTGGTGTACCATGTCTTCATAGCATTTTATGAACAGTAATTATAGATTCATTAAAATAACATGTGCACCTCTTGTTTTTCCGCACAGTGCAATGTGTGAAAGCAGCATCCACCTTGAATGTTAATGGATGAATCATTTAAACAGTTCACAGCTTCAGTTCAGACAAATGATTAAGTGCAATCCACATCTTGTTAGAGTAAATGGAATACTTGGGGAGGAAAAAAAGCCAGCATTTCCAGTCATGACTAGGATAGAATCCCGATATACGGGAATACGAAGGGAAAAAATCATGTTCTGAGAGCTGTCTGCGTCAATCTCTGTCCTCAGCACCCAGATGCATTGGGTGCACAGAAAGGTGTGTAAATCACTGAAGGTAAGTCTCTTCCCGAGACTGCCTGATGCTGCCCTTGGCCGGACAAGCTCAAATCAGCACCGGAGTGACTTTTCAAAACAATTGCCATAGATTGTCCCACCTTCACTACTTGCAGAAAGATACGGAGGAAATGCACCAGTCTAACTCCTGGGAAGTCTAAAATTAATGGTCTCACCAGGTCTGGGTTAACATTGCTGTCACAACTTATCCTGTTGTTGCAGTAGAGCCTATAGTGCTCCAAAAGCCATGAGGATGCCATTGCCCTGGGCACTGGACACACAAAGGTTACGTCCTCCACAACGAAATCTCCAGCTGGCCTCTAAACTAGGGGGAAGAGGTCAGAGGTGCCAGAGAAAGACCAAGGAGGAATGAGATTACACCTACCAGCTGTCCAGTGCTCTCTGCAGAAAGAGACAGTGACCAGCCACAAGGACAACCATGGTCCCCATCCCTTGGCTTGTCCACCCTTCACACCGATTTCCTGGATCCTTCAGTACCTCCCAGTTACAGATTGGAGCCTGACCATCAGCATCCTTGGCAAGGTTGTTCCAGCTGCACCAGTGCAAGATGGCCTGAGGACATCTACCCCAAGGTGGCTCCCACAGGTGATAAGCAGAGGAGATGTCCAGAAGACACATGAGTCGGGAAGATTCTCTCAGAGAAGTCCAGGGTAAGCCCAGGGGAGCAAGCCCAGAAGAGGAAGGTCCATCCCTATATATCTGAGACTGTATTGCTGTCAGCAGCAGAAAGGCCACCATGTAGATCAATCTATGATGAGAAAATCAAAGGCATCCTGCCCTGGAAACCTTTTTTGATCTCCTTCCTCAGCACACAGGTTATGGGCACTTTGGGCACGTGTCAGGAAGAAAAACACTCTGACTGGGGACACAAATCCTGCATTTCCAAGAAGTCCAGCCCCAGTCCTTTATCTGGACAGAGCAGCTTGAAGCATCACTATTTTCAACAGCCCTACAAAAATTCAGCCAAAAGATAAAGTGCTCTGCTATAATATAAAGGCACATGCGGCAACGAGCTGTGCCGGGAAAGCTTGAGAACAGACATACAGCTCAGTGGATGGGATTAGCAAGGGCTGGAATTGCTTTTGCAGCCTGGTTTCTCGTTAACCCTGTGGTGCACACGGGTGCGCAGCTCCTCAGCGGCTCTGCAAGAGCACCGCAGGACTGGAGACAGCTTTTGAGATGGTGAGCAAGCCAGTGAAAACTTCTTTCTTATCAGCAGTGTGAAGGCAGGAAACGTCAGCTGGCAGTTTTCCCAAGGTGAAGTATTTACCCATCTGTCTGGCCTCAATCTTCTTTCTTAGCCAAACAAGGTTGTGAAGTGTCTTCCACTAAAAATGTAGCTGCCTAAAGAGCTTGGTAAAGAATGAACATTTATGCACACACACACAGATTTGTCCAACAAGCCCTTTTTCAGGGACAATAAAACTTACAAAGATTTATTTAACATGTTTTCTTTCACTGTCCCTAGCATACAGCTGTGTGCAGCATTTCAGGGTTCCTTTGAATGAAAGCCTCTACTACAGTTATTAAAACTAATTCATTAATTTGATACCGTTATTATGTCTAGGTCTTCAGCATTCTGGGCAAATACTCTCCACCTGGTGGGATGAATATTGGGACATCTGCGTTCTCATCTGCAGGGTGCATTGTGCCAGTTCCCAACAACAGTCTCACTGCATCCACATGAGGATACGAGAGCCGATGCAACGAGCGGCTCTGGTTTATTCACTAAAGGGATGTGTGCTTTTCTGACAGCTCGCAGCTTGCAATAACCATAGATCATGATTTAGGACTTAGCAAATATTTTTATAGGCAAGAAACCTTCACAAATGAGAGCAGTTTCATTAAACTCAGAGCAAACACTGAAGATGACCATTTCCATATAATATTTATAATTCACGTGACCAATTCAAAGAGAAATTGTAAGACAAAACATAGAAATCATCTGATTCAGGTGTCAGTGGATCAAAATTTCTCCAGTGGTGTCCAAGATTTCCTGAACACATGTAAGATCTAGCTTGTGCACTTTAGTCAGTCCGTGGGATTTGCTGTGGCACAAACATGTCTGGGATTTCCATGTGCATGACATGACAGATATTGGACAAACAGAGATTTCAACTCTGTGTCTCCAGCCCACTAATGCCAGTAAAGCAAAATTTTAGTTGAAAAAAATAATATCCACAAATTATATTTTCACAAGCTTTTGGGAGATTACATAAAAGAAAATAACCTCTTTTCTCTCCCATCCTTAGGGATGTCACCCACAAACCCTCTGGAGAATACACATTCCTAATTGGCTTGATTAAGACCAATGAAACCATCTGCTCTGAGAAGCCATTACAAACTGATCTCAGGTGTTGCCCCCAGCCTTCTTCAATTAAGGAGGGAGGAAACCAGCTCACACCGCAGTGCTTTTAAAGGCCAGCAAGGCCACCTGTAATCACCTGAGAGCTGTGATCCGTGAAGCATTAGCAGGAGAGGAGAGTGCCAGGGCAGAAGCTGAGAGGGTGGCTGTATTTCAGCTCTGGTGAGTTGCTCCCATTTATTTTAGAAAGCTTTTTCCAACAAGTGGTGCTGACTTGATACTTTTTTTCCCTTGTGGTGTTCGCTGGGGAACTGCTTACTACCTTTCTGGATCTGTGCCATGTATCTGCACTGAGAAAATTATAAAAGAGTGAATTAGAGCAGTGCATGTTATAGACTAATTTGGGGACAGCAGTAGTCACCGTGTAGCTGAGAATTTATGTGATGTTACTGGTGTGAGCTTTAGTGCTGCTGGAGGGTCCTGCCCTACAGCGGGGCATCTTGCTGGGATGTGTGTGCTCCTGAGTTCCACAGTTTATAGGCAGAGTATTAGCAGCTGAAATGCAAGGTGTTTTTTCTTTTTTTTCCTCTGTGAATGTGCTGAGGTGTAAACCGTGACAGCTCCAGCAGAGAGGCAGATGGCTGCTGCACCCTTCGCAGCTGTATCTGCCTCCAAACATCTTTCAACTGAAACAGCAGTGAGAACTTCACAGTGTTAAGGGCTTAAACTGGGTTAGCATCTCATGCTCAGCCCTGTGCTCCCCTATGGGCTTGGATACGGTATGTTTGGTAGGCTGTTACTGTGGGGGATGCTCACACATGGGTGACTCAAACCTGAAAGACCTTTGGGTATCAAAGAGGAAAAAAATGCACAGCTGTGACGCCAGCTTAATGCAAGTACAGGTGTTGCAACAACAGCATGGAAAATGGGGTGGCTAGAAACCCCTGCCCTCCTCTGAATTTGTAAGGTAGGGGTTCAGACAGCTTATTTCTTCTGCCCACACCTCAAAGGGGGTGAGAAAGGGGGATATGGATGGGACCAATGCCAGAGAGTGTTCTAACAGTGCCAACTTAAGAGCCTTATCCCTATTTTCAGGTTATTTTATTTCTTAAACTCATTTTGCTGTGTTTTGACGTTTTCCTTGGAAAGCACCTCTCCTCCTGCAGAGAACAAAATCAGTGTTTAATGTGTGCCCTAATGAAATTACTCATTCACTTACTCTGGATATTCCTTCCCTGTAACCCATTGGTCACAGCTAGGGTGAAAGCCATGTTTCCCTCTACTTCTGTTGTCACCAGTAATAACCATAGAAGTTATATTAACAGATCAAATAACGACCCGCTGTGAAACTCAAGACCCTGGAAGGGGCTATTGATTTGAGTGTGCTGCCTGCAAGTGTTAACGAGCCTGGGACAGACACAGTGGGGCGCTTGCTCTCACCCTGCTCCGCTGTGTGCAGTTTACCCCTTGCAAAATCAGATCAATGTAGCCGCAGAGGATGAATTATTTCTGGCCTGGAGATCCAGTGATAGGGAAGGGGTGAGGGGATTTCTGTGCCCCCCTGGCTGTCATGCTGTCAGGGCAGATGTCTGGTGAAGCCATTCTGACTGTCGCTGCCTACTCGTCCTTCCTGCTGGCAGGGATGAGCTGTGACTTGGTGTCAGGGCTGTGTTTTTCCTATCTCCCCATGTACCACGGTGCTCTGAGGAATTGGGATCAGACCTCATGTCCATGTTGAGAGCCTGGGGCTACAAGGCATGTGGAAATACTCTTTTCCACTCCCTCTTCATTTTTCTTTTCCTAACACTAAAGCCTGCAGGCCTGCTGAACTCTGCCCGTTTTCTTCAGTGGGAGAAAGCTCTCTTATATTTCTTTATGGGAACCTCATAGTTCTTATAACTTGTCAGGAATAATTAAGAAAAATGAGAATGTGGGCCTCAGCAAATGGGATAAATCAGTGTAATGGAAAGTACCTAATTTGAGGGAAAAACAAAGACCTTTGCCAAAGTTATTTATATGCTGTAGCTCTGAAGCATCAATATTTCTTTCCTCTTAAGAGGTCGCACTTCCCTGAGGACAGAGACAGGAAGACATGATCCTCTTGGGGCTGGTTTGTAACTAATGTGCTGGCTGTCTGCTTTCCTAGTAGCTCTGGGCACATGTGATGGAGGTGACAGAAAATACATGTTTCTAGGTCATATCTAGGCTTGACCAGCTTCAATATTGGGTGGCTCCTTCCTGTTACCCCCTCAGACACTTGTCTGCTCCCCAAGACTGAGTCTTCAGCCCTCATAGGGGTGATCCTGGCAGAGCAGAGATCACCTCCTCAGATGGAGTTGGCACAAAACAGTGCCGNTGATCCTGGCAGAGCAGAGATCACCTCCTCTGCTTTGTTTGCCCTACAGATGGAGTTGGCACAAAACAGTGCCAAAATAATCAGCTGTGTTATGCATCAGGAAAAGTGACCCCACTGTCCATCCTGAATAACAAAGTCCAGAAGAAGGGCGCAGCACAGGCTTACCCTGTCCAGCCCAGCCTCTCTGTTTGGTCACAGGAGCCCCTTCTGAGTGATGCTTTGGGATTTGGGCTGCCAGCCCCCATTTCAGACACCTGTAACTGGGTGCCAGGAAGCTCCTCTGTGTTGTTACCATGCATGGAGCTGGGTTGGAGGGGTGATCAGAGTTAGACCTAGTTATCTTGTTAGTCCCTTCCCAGACAGCTTCTGTCACATGCCACCAGCTGTTACAAATGTGCTCACTGCAATCACTGAGCTGAGCATTTCATTACAACCGGCACAGCTCTGCTCAGCAAATTATTTCTAATGAGTCCAGGGCAATAAATAACAACTGCTTCTGCTCTGTAGAGCACCGTTAGCCTGCCATGCCATGGCCCTGCTCTCCCTAGACCAGGGAAATACTGGACCTGCTTCTCTAAAGAGATGCTGCCCTCAGCACAGTTATGGCTTGGGCTGGCTCATCTCCTGACCGTGAGGGCCAAGAGTTGTTCAGGTCCACATCTGCAAGGTCTCAACTGGCCTGCGTTATACCTGAGTCTGGAGGGCTCTTGAGAGGGCATCAAAGGAGGTGTAAGACATCAGCTTCTTTCTGTTAGCTTAGCTTTTCCCTCTCCCTGAGGGAAGTAGGTTTTGGCAGTGTAAATTCATGTTTCGGTAGGCTATTTTAAAACATATGTTGCTTGATCCTTACACCAAGTATAATACAAAAGGGAAAGATAGGGCAGTGAGAGGATTTACCTGTGCATGCAAGATGTAGCTGACAAGAGAAAGTATTGACAAAGATTTTATCTGAGTCTTCTACAAACGGATCTATCCATCTGCAGAACCAGGCAGCNGCAGAAAAAGGGAGCTAGCTTTGTGGGTGGTTTGGGGGGGGGGGGGAGGGCTTAAAGCAAACAAGCAGCAAAAGAGACGGAGTCCTGGGTTACACAACTCTGAAAAGGCTTTTTTTCTGCCCAGGTTCTTAATCTGAGACTAAGCACTTGAAAGCAATGTGCACCTTGAGCACATAAGGATGTGCAGTAAAAGGTGAAAAGAAACTAGGATTGCTGCTTTCTGGGGAAAAAACATTATTTCAAGGCTTTCTGGGAGAGCATCTCAGCTTGGTGAGTAGCTGTGAGGTGAGAAAAAGGCAGTGTGAATTTAGACAGAAGTTCAGACCTTGCTGCTGGATGGACTGGAATAGATCCCAATTGCATGCACCACCATGCCACTTTTGCCATTACTGACTGGGGCAGCTCTTCTGGAGCCCTGGCCACTTGCAGGGCCCTGGTCCAGAGGTCCCCTTAGGTATGGAGAGGACTAGACAGCAAAAAGCTGCTGCCTTGAATTTATGCAGCAAAAGGATTTCCTGATGTCAGGAAATCCCCATCACCTTTTTACCACCAGCACAAAGCCAGCTGTCCACTTCTCTTCCCCTTTACTTTTGGCAAAGGTTTAAGATTTTTTTCAAAGGGAGCTAGGCATCAATTCCTTCTGATTCCAGTGGCTGCTGACGCCTAAGTGCTTTGCCTGGTCCTTAGTGCCTAAATCAATATATTTGTCTTTACTCCTTAGCTCTGTCTATCCTCTTCCTAGATTGGCCTCACTGCATATTTTGTTCTTCTTCTAACAATTGCCCACCCAGCTGAGCTCTAATGTTTTGTCTCACTGCGAAGGTGCAGAGAGAGATAAAACAAAAGCACTCTAGTGAGACACTGAGAAACCCGACTGCGAGCAAGGGGCTGTGCTGTGTTTGCAGTGTATATATCACCATGCTTGGCAGACCAAGAAAATCAGTCTCTGGCCTGTATAAATCTGAATGATGCAAAAGAAGGATTAGATGCAGTAAAATACCCTGGTTGTTTCTCCTGCTGCCTTATTTACTCCCTTTCATTGGTATTAAATATCCTGTGAAGAGGATAGGCAGAGTAATACAAACACCTCTCCTAAGTACATCAACAGGTTTAAATAAAGAGGATAAAGAAAGTTTACCCTAAATGCCAATTTACCATCGCCTTTGGCTAAAGGCACATATTTATGATGTGGTGACAAAGTGGGTATGCATTGGTTATGCTATCCAGACAGGAAAACAGATGTGGGGAGAGGTTTAGGGTGTGATTTGATGTTGCATCTAACCAGGATCCTGCCACTGAAAAGTGCAGCCATCACCTTTCCCTACCAGCTCTCAGCTGCGCCCTCCCCCTACTTTCCTTTCACCCACTCAGGGACAATTAGGTCAGGAAACTAATCTCCTGGAAGACTTTTCTTTTTCTTCCCCCCCCCTCCTGTCAGATCAGCTCACTGAACTGACTCGTTGGGGCTCAGCAGCTGAATGCTGAAGAGCCCTCGCAATGCAGAAACAACTCTTTCCCCAGCGTATTGCCATGCTGTGAGGTGAAAGGTGCGCTGGAGAAGGTTGCTCATAAGCAATCACCAGCCAAGGCAAGGAGCAAGCTGGCTTCTCTGGAGTTGATGGGAGCAGTGTGGCGAGACTGGGTTCAGGACATAGCAGTGTGCTTGGAGGGAAGCACAGACTCCCTTTGCTTCCAGCCTTTACCACTCGTCTCCCTCTGCCCTAGGAATCTGATGTCCCAACCATTGGACNTAAGAGAATGGATTCACTAACTTCCCATGCTGGGGGGAGTGGAGGCTGTCAGTGTGATGGAGAGGGAAAAGCAGGACAAGGTGGCTGCAAAATTATCCCTGGCCACAAGAGGGTGGCCTAAGGTGGCACTTATTCTGAAAGGGCTCCTATTTTGAGGTTAGAAAAAGCTGTTTCTGTGCATTTCCTAATTCTAGCCAGAAGCACAAGTGCTGGAATATAAGGAAGACTGATTTAGCTGTTATTTTCCTGCTGTGGTTTGCAGATCAAAGGGGTTTAGATAGTTTATTTGGGCAAGTTTTGCATAAGCTTTCAAACTTTCTGGGTGCTTATCAGCATGATTTTAACTCCAGCAGGAATGAAGGATGCTCGAAATCCTAAACAGTTGGTGAATTGTTCATGATCTCCAGCTGAGCAACAGTGCCTAGGAAGCTCCATTTGTGATCTGCAGAGCTGCAGAAAGTGGGATGCTTTTCTACTTCCACATCTGAAAAAAAAAAAGAAACATAATAGACTAGTTTAATTCATTGGAGAGAGAAGGGAAAGTAAACTACCCCCCAAACACTTCTGCTTTCTCCTCTGCCTCTATTTGGTTATTAGCTTTGTTACCTTAGTTTTCAGACCCCATGAGATAGACCATCTGCACATGGCAAAACCATGAGATATTTTCCCTGCTTCTCATAGCTGGTACAGGCATAGCTGCAATTAGAGAGCACTTGGTTTTGCATTGAACCAACAGCTGAAAAAAACACCTCCTTTTGATGGGTGATGTCTCTGAGATAACTGATGTCAATCACATCATTACCATGGGCTTTGTTACTTGTTCTGCAGCATCGAGCTGCAAAGAATATCCTATTGTCCCAAGGGTTTTTGTTAAGGATTGGTCGAGTAGAAATGAGGGGGGTTGCATTTTGTATTGAACTTGTACTTTTTGGCGTATATTTATCCTAGCTTCCTTTCTTATGAAGAACAGCTATTGCTATAGCTGATGGAAAAAGCTGTGGAGAACCAGCTTAACAGCAGGCAGCCTGTAGATAAATGGAGATGAGGTGTGTTTGCAGGGAAGGAGGATCCTGGTGCTTGGAAATCCTTGCTTCAAAAGGGCTGCAACAGGCAGCCAAGATGTGGTGTATGATGGCTAAGGCTGTCCTGGCTGAGAGGCAGTAGTCCTGGGGGAAAACATAGGTGGCCTCTGTGAATTGAGCCCTCAGCAAGAGGTAAATGGGAAGTGCTATGGTTATGAAGCAAGATGAGAAGTGAGTTGCCTTTTTGCATCAAAGGGTAGCAGTTCAAAATGTGAGCTGTGATCTCGGATCCTCTGTGGAGCCCTCAAGTCAAGCAGCTTCACCCCACAATGCTTCTGAGGCCGATTATGCTTGTGGTAGCACTTAGCTGTTTCACAAAGAAGCGAAGGCAGATGTTCAGGCACAGGAACACAGATTTTTCTGCAGGGGGTTAATTTTCCTTTTTCCTGCTTTATTTTTTTCCTTTGCTGGAAAGGTGTTTTGATTTGCAAAGCAGAGAAACCATCACACGCTATTGAAGGGGACAGTCCTGGAGAATGTAGGCATTAAGAAACCACTCCCCACAGCTTCCCAAACAGCTGTAGCCTGCCCAGGATTTCCATGCCTGTCTGGAGATTAGTGGAGTACTGCTGAAAAGAAGCTAAAGAGAACCTGGGTAGCCACTGCACCAAGGAATTTGGCAAAGATGACTAAAGCAGAGCGGGTTCTCTTTCTAATTTCCTCCTTCAGTGCTTAATGATTACTAATGGAGAGGTATTCCCCTGGAGCCTGGGCTCTGAGCATCTTCCCTGCAGCTTGCTGGGCCTTTTCTGTTTGAGTTGAGTTCTGTGTTACTTCAGCTGCAACACCAGCCAAGCTTTGAATGCTAAATACTCTCATTAGTATGGGTAATGATGATGAGGAAGATGCCTCCAGCTTTCTTTGCTGATGGCTTTCTCCTCTGGGAAACTGAAAGAAAGAGGGATGTTACTGAGCTTGCATTCACATCTTGCCAGCCCTATCTCATGCTTTGGGGTGGGATGGCAGCAAGTGAAAGGCTCAGATGTCACGTAGGGGAGGGAATGCTACATCCTCCCAAAACCAGAGGAAAGGGAAAGTTACCAGTGCCTTGGCTGTCTTTACTGAGGAAGGATGCTTGCCTGAGTCAAACATGATGGCTGGATCCCCTGGCCAGGGGGAAGTGACAGCAGCCATGGGCATGGAAAGGAGGAGCAAGAAGATCAGAAGCTGCTGAGGTGGCAGATAGGCACCAGCAGGACAGTTTGGATTTGTACTGTAGCAACCATGTGAAGGGGGCTCACCCTCCTCGATGTGGTCCTGCACGCTAGCTGCAGGACCAGACCTCATGGTAGTGCTGTGCACACAGAGCTGGGAGGTCAGAGCAGAGATGTTGAGGAGGTATCTTTTGTCCTGCAAATGGACACAAAACTCGTGTCCCCGACTGCAGTGACAATTTTGCACAGACAAATGGATTCATGAGACCCTTGGAATGAAGCTTCAGGTCCACTCTTATAGGTTCATTGTAGCCTCTGTTATAGGGGCAGATTCCACTTTTAGGAGGTGAGTGAGACAATGTCATAAGGAAGGGAAAAAAACCAACCTGGCAAAGTGAGCATTATGTCCCCAGAACTACCAAAATTAAACACTTTGCCCATGTTGCTTTTTTGTCTAGGTGTCATCCATCACTGCTGCTGTTGTTATATTCAAATATATGTTCACGCCCTACACTTCTATTTTAGAGAAACAAATTCAAACCAGATGTAAATGTGATTTTTCTCTGAATTTCATTGATCGTAATGTGCTTGCATGAACTGTGAATTTGTGCTGGAAGAAGTGGAGTTATTACTCAGATGGTCATTAAATACCTCTGTGCTGCAAATGCTGGGGTCTTAGGTGTTTTTTTTTTAAACCAGTGTTGCCATTATTGCATTCATTTTATTCAAATTTCACATAATTAGCTTTTATCTCATTAGTGAATATATAACAGCAAGGAAAATCATGACACAAAAAACTATGCCAGTGCCCAGCTGTCTTTGCTTCCCCAGCACAAAAGATCCTGCCTCTTTTAAGTAAAACTTCTGTTTGTCTGTAAGTGAACCTGCTACAGGATTACAATAATGGACTCTTTCAAGGGAAAACAATAAATACGGTATCGGCTGACAGATGCTGTCCTTCCTGGCTGCAGTGTTATATCCATTATTTAATAAGATAGACATGATGTTCAGGAGAGCTGGAGCGATGAGGTGTAACTGTATCTTTCTGCACCACGGAGGAACCTCCAAAGAGATTAATGGAGGAGGAAGAAGGGGAAACTTTTTTTCCTTTGGGTTTCTGGTGTCTTGTGACTGCAGCTTTTGGTTTGCAGCCAGGACCTTGGAGGAGCCCTACTGGATGAAGACTGAGAAGCAGAGCACTGCTAGTAGGCTTTCCCACCACTTCTGCAGCAAATGGGTCGTCTTAGTACTGTTTTTTTTCAGAAATTGTCTCCATAAGATGAAGTCAAGTCAGTTCCAGCTCAGATAATCTTGGTACTATTGATCAGAAGGAGACACAGGGATAAATGCACAGTTACTAACTGTTAGAGTTGAAGAAATAACTGTGGAGCAGCTCTGTGCTGGAGGCATGTCTGAGAAGGTAGAACAGCAAGCGTGGCTCTCAAACATCAGCTGTTCTTCTGAAGCTGCTAGCAGAAGGTACAGAGGTGTTTTCTTAGGACTGACTGGAAAGTCTTGAAGAAAATGAATTTTGGAAAACAGCATGCGTATGAAATGAGGGTATATGTGATCTGAAACTGGCTTTAACAGTTAATGAGTGGTGTGGTGACAATTGGGACAACAGGCAGGGTCTGTTTGACCAAAGAAGGTGTGGTTTTTACAGTTGAGCTATTTTCAGCTAGCAGAAATAAAGGAGGTTTTGAGGTTCTGGGGAAGAGACCAAAGTCTCATGTCTAGGAATCGGTCTGATACCAGCAGTTTGTTCCAAGTAGTCTTCTAAGATAGCTGCTAATAAATACTATGATCAGGTGTGAACTAGTACTTAGATCTGAAAGACAATGGTGTTCAGATATGATATCAAACACAGCAGGTAGTCTGTATATCTAGACTAGAACAAAAAAAGCTATACCAAACCCTTTGGTTCATGCTGGTGAGATCTATTTCAGAAGCAGCCTTTGTGCCTGGCTACTGGGATATAAAGTTGGTTTGGCTCCCTGCCAGCAGAAAATGATCCTCACCCGCAACCACCCTGGGTGTTGCTATCACAAGACAACATACTCTGGGCATGCTGACTTCCTCTGATCTGGCCTTAGGTGTTCAACTGCTAGCAATTAGTCTGCCAAAATCACATTTCTTGGGTATCACAATCCTAAGGAAAGGGCCAGTGCCCGATTCTTAAGAGGCCAAGGGGTTAACGTGTTTAATAAAAATGTTCTGTCACTATAAAAAGATGTATCCTTATCTCTGAAAGCGACATATTCTATTACCCTGGAAATGACTGATTGGCCCTAATGAAGCTCCATGGGGAGAACATACAGCAATATGGCTGGCTCTGGTTACCTTAGCAACTCTCTCCTTGAGAATTCAGAGGCTAAATTTATATAAAATTGGAGATCTAAAAACATCTGACAATATTCCAACAGAGAAGAATGTCACCCACTGAAATTAACCTTTGATTAAGAAGGATGATGTTGCTGTAATTGATCTGGTGTGTGCCTCCAACAGAAGGGCTTTGAATGCATATTGTTGTGAGGGAGGGAAAGCACCAGGCAGCTCCCAAGGGGCCCAAAGGAGCATCCAGCGCAAATCAGTGGGGAGGCTTATGGAGTAAAAATCGGCAAGATGGGGAGAAGTGGTGGAGAAACTGCCTCCACATAACTTGGAGCCATCCAGCTGCACATGTTCTTAACCCTTGCAACCCTACAGCAAAATTACTATGTTTTTCTGCTACTTCTAGTGTTGTTCTTTAAATAAACTTTTCAGCTATTGGGCAAGGTCTATTTTTCTGCTCCCTGAGGAACCTACCTGGGTCTTGACCTAGACTAGAAGAACTGAAGATTTGCCAGCTGAGACTAGTCTGTTACTGGTAATCTTCAGTTCCAGTCTAGGTCAAGACCTAAGCAGGTTCTTCAGGAAGCAAAGCAATAGAATGAGTCTCATTAGCAAGAGTCTCCTAAGTCATCTAATCCAACCACTCTGCCATGGGCAGGGACACCTTCCACTAGACCAGGTTATTCAAAGCCCTGTCCAACCTGGCTTTGAATGCTTCCAATGATAATGGACTGGGTGCTCTGGTAATACAAGTAGTCATATGTGTGTTGACTTTAACTGGTATGTAGTAATGTACTTCCCTGGATGTCAGTGCATAAATTCAGATGCTGAGCATCTTCAGCCACATCAATGCTGTATAACTCTGAGAGAAGCTTAAGAGAAACAATGCTTTTAAGCACTTGCGGTTTGTAGATCGCTTTAAAGGTGGATATATTGCTGCTGGTTGTTGTCTTCAATAATTTTAAAGATAATCTGGACTGACTCGGTTTTAGAGGACTGAAATGAGGACATGTCTGTAGACTGTGTGGGGAAAGGTTAAGTGGCAGAAGAAACTCTGAGCTCCCATAGATGAAACTCAAAGAGCTGCTGCTGGCTGGGATCAGGGACTGAACCACCACTTTCCACAGCCTGGAGTGGTTAATTTTACTTGTGGAATTTGTTGCTGGGGGAGGTCAGCAGGCCAAATACTCCAGTTGGGTTTTAAATAGGGCTGGATAATTTCATGATGTCTAACAACATTTGCAGCTCTGCAAGGCAAGCTAACGAGGTTAATCAAATCTTATGCTTCAGGGAACTGCCTTGCCATGCAGGCCGCTGCTGTGTAAACACTGCAAAATGGTGCATTATGGGTGTTTGACCAAAAATATCAGGAGTCTGCATCAGTGAGCCAATTTCATTCTTAAGCTAGAATGATCAAGGATTTGATCTGAGATGGAAAACTGGAATATCCCTCATTAATTCTCAGCTTATCACTCCCTGAAAGGCAGCTGCACTGGCCTCTATTAGAAGAAATCAGGGCAAATGTGCAGCCACAAAAGCTTGAGGAATCAGCAGTTCCACTCTGCTGCTCTGCGATGAGTGAGGATCTGGGTGACTGCAGTCCCTGTTGTATTTAACGCCAATGCTCTTAGGGCAGCCCTGCAGTGTAGTTGCCTTCTGCTGGGTCAGAAGCTCAGTAACAGGTCAGGAACTGGTGCTAAGAACTGAAGGGCTCGTACAGCCGAGACAGGGCATGGCTGCACAAAGACTTTGTCCATTTTCTCCTCCCTCACTTAGTGAAACCAGTATAATTTCACTTAAAGGTCTTCACTGTGAGGTTTGCCAGTGACCTTGGCCTCAGCAGGCTGAGCTCAGCACAGGCAGTGGGGGCTCTGGGTTTGCCACAAAGCTTGGGACCACCTGGGCTGACTGCAAAGTAGAGTAGATCCTGTGCTTTGTAAATGTGGAGTAGTATCATTTCAATGAGCAGCTGACATGTTTCTGATTTAGTGATGCAATGGAGGGAAGATCTCGGCCTTTTGTTCCTATTATGATCAGTCACAAAGGGATTATGCTGGTATAAATCTATTGACTTGTTCAGGATTTATAATCTGAAAATTGATGGCAGGATTTCCCTGGCTGCTTTTGTTTTTCTTGTTACTTGGCTCCTGGATGTGATGCTTGTAATTGAGAGCTGAAAGCGAACGCAGAGAGCTTGGCCACTGAACAGCTTCACTTTTGGTCTCCCTCTTTGCACAGGGTTTTTACTGCCTTCAAAGAAATCTGGAAGGAAAACGTTCCTGGCTTGATTGTGGCATTAATCTAGGCTGAGCTAGGTGGACTCAGGTTAAGTTTGGTCCTTCAGTTATATATAACAGGTCCAGAACTATGGGGGAGAGCAGAGCTGCAAGGCAGCACATTGCTTCTACATGTTCACTTGAGGGTGTCTTTCCTTTGCCCTTGCTTAATCTCTCTTCAGCTAGCACCGGGCTGAAGTGTGTGTTAGTGATGGCTGAAAAAAGCTCAGGGTTTTCATGGGCTTTTCTGGCTGAAATACTTAAAGGCATGAAAATCTTAAGCAAAGTCTTCTAGACTTCCTTAAATTGTCACATCCTTAAAATTCACAATAAGCCAAGGTATGTTTAAAGTGGGAAACAAAAGGAATTAGAAACACCTCACATGTAGGGAAAGTCCGAGTTTCTTTGAATTAAGACAAAAAGGGTTGCGAGTTTTGAGTTGCAGATGTTTTCAATATATCATAGTAATTAGTTCTTCACATATTCAATTATTGTTTAAATGTAAAATAATAGATGTAATGTATCTTCCATTCATGGAAACATAATGTGATTACAGCTTTTTTTTGCAAATAATTGCATGATGACCATGCAACATAATATTCTTGTGAATTAATTATGGAGGAGGATGACTAAGAATTCCCCTCGGCAAATTTATGCCATGCTGGGGAGTTTCTAGAAATATCACATGATGCTGACCTGGCTAACTCAAGCCAACAGAGAAATGTGATAATCTCTGTAAAATTACACTTTCATTCTATGTATATATAAATACATATATAATAATGTACGTATGTTTATTGTTATGCAGGATTGAACTACCTGCTCCATTCAAATTAATACTGTTTCCAGTGCTGGTTCTCAAGTGGTTCTTCCCCAGAGGTCATACTTGCTTGATAAGTGTCTCAGCAGAGTACTGTCAGTCAAGAGTTTTGAATACTCTCAGTTGTGTCACTTCAAAATATCCCTGAGAATCCTTCTCTTGAACAGAATAAATTACAAAGGTCTCTGAGATATTGGGGGGGGGGGAGAAGTAATCTCTAAATATGAGGTTAACTGATGATTAACCCACTTGATAGAGGAA